>CM042568.1:13074015-13241515 GCA_023630585.1 Cranoglanis bouderius
CACTTTTGACTGGCCTGCAAAATCACCAGACCTCAGTTAGATAGAAAAAAATGTGGGATTATTTGGAACAGCAGGCGGAACTCTGAAATAGTCACAAGCATGAACCCTAGTTCAATTTCACACCCAGACAGGAAGACTTTGGTGAGTTCCTTACCTGACAGGATTGGTGCTGTTATTAAGGTGAGGGGAGGAGTAACCAAGTAAGGGAAAGAAATTAACTACTAATATTTTAAGCCTTTAAAGAAGTGAATTTGCAGGATAGTTTCTGCCTGGGCTACACAAGGGCCATAAATTAACTTCCTGGTCTAGGGTGTTGTTGGCCTAGAGAGCCTTTTCTGGCACCTTGATTTTTAAGATTGTAACTATACAAACATCTAACATAATTACTGGTGGCATCGTTATGAACTGTTCAGTCTCCTACAAAGATGGTGTCTTTATGTCGCAGACATGGTTCAACGCTGGTGCACGCTAGAAGGTGGCTACCTGAGTTACTACGATGGTGATAAGAGCGCCACACCGATTGGAAGAGTGGACATCAGTGAGGTAGTGAGCCTGGCCATCAACAACACGGAGACCATGACAGGAGCAGGGTATGATCCTCCACTTCTCTGCGCTTTGTCTTCCATCCCCTTCCTTTTCTGCCCCCTTTCTCTTCCTCTCCTCATCTCTTACTCCATCTCTCCATCTGTTTCGCTGAATCGGTTTGTAATGTTTCACACTTTTGTGCGGGTCAAATATTCACTAACACACATATACATACACACAACATTACAGTAAAAATATTCCAACAACATCTTGGTGCACAGACCACCCCTTACGGTATTAGACGGTGACCTTTGACCTCTGACCATCCACTGGTGTTTTAATACCTGTGGTAAGAGCAGCAGACAAACTGAGATTAATAGCCAGGCACTTTCCTTTCACAGCTGTGTGTAATCCAACTTTCTTTCCCCCTCAGGGCAGTGTTCACCTTTGAGATCTACCTGGAGTCTGAGAAAATGCTCTTGTTTGGTGCACAGACATCAGACGCACAAAGAGCCTGGGTCCATGCCATCACCAAGGTCTCTCTCTCTCTCTCTCTCTCTCTCTCTCACCCACACACACACACACACACGTATCTTTCTTACTGTTCTTGTGAGTACCTTCCATTGGTATAATTATTAATGCAGATAATTAATGCAATGCCTATACTTAAATCTAATACTAACCTTAACCTCAGTAATCAAAAAGGAAAGATTTTGGCTTTTTATTTATTAGTTTATTTTATTTTATTTTATTTTTTAGCTTTTTAGCTTTAAATTAAACTTTAAATAACAGTTTTCTTTTCCCCCAAATCTCCCAAAAGGGTTCATATCTTCCTACCATCCCACACACACGTGCCTATTCCTACACATTCACGCCTTATGAATGATGGATAGTACGATCAATGAAGCGTAGATACATGGAACAGAGCAAATGGATACATACACAGAACAGAAAAGTTGTAGTTTGAACATTTGCACCTTGCAGTAATCATCCATGTGGTGCATCAACAGTGTGTGTAGCTGGAGGTTAAACACACTTCTTAGACCTTAATGCTCTCGGACAAAAATACATTGAAGTGAGGGAATGATCAATTATTTGACACAAGATTAGAATTCACAAGCCTGTGTTTGAAGAGAAGTAGATGATTTGGACAGTCACACAACCAAACACAGGGGATTAAATCCGGGCTTGCAGTGTGCGAATTTGGCATACTGCCCACTGCTCCCTTTTATGCAATAGCAGCATCAGTTAAAGCTGAACTGTGACTTTTCAGTCATCAGTCTGGAGGTGTTGCTTATAATTCACACAGCATGCAAAAATTGTCAAGTTGGACTGACATAGAAAAATGTCATATATGACTGGAAAAATGCATTTAGTCAACGTAGTCCATGTCTCATCATGGCTTAAAATACCCCCACATAAATTCTCTGCGCTTTCAAAGAGATCCAGTCATCATCCAGTCATCACCATTTTTGGCATAGTGACTGTGCGCGATAAAAAGCACATGCTCCAACCTTCAAAATACCATTTTGCTTTTCTTTCTGTCTAGACAAATCAGCATCTGAAGTTCCATAATAATTTACATGTGTGTACATGGAAGAGAAAGGTGTTATTCTTCATGTGTTTCCATGTGACTGATGTAGAGAAGTGTCAGTGCCTATGTGGGAAGAGTTTTCTGACGTCGTGGCTTCAGCTGTTAAAAGTTCGTCTCTGTCCTCCCACTCAGACTGAAACTTCCTAAAGTAATGGAACTCAGGGGTTAACTAGAGTTCCTCTCTGCTGGAAAATATCTGCCATGCAATTTATGTTCTGTTCACTGTGTCTGGCTGTGTAATGAACTTCAGAGCAGTTATTTTATCTGTCCATCATATTCTGTCAGAAGGATTGTTATTACTTGGTATCTCTTGCTCACTCACTTTCTCTCTCTCTCTCTCTCTCTCTCTCTCTCTCTCTCCCCCCACCCCCACCCCCAAACTCTCCTTTTCTCCCTGACTCAGTGTTTGGACCCTGAGAGGGTGGACTCTTTGCTGACGAAGGACTGTGAGCTGATTGGTCGTTTGTACTATAAGGAGGGTCATGACCTTTACCATTGGAGACAAGGATGGCTGTCTTTAGTCAGCTCTGAACTATTCCTTTATCCTGAAGACCATCACACAAACGAGGTGGTTCTACAACTCAAACGCCTGCAGGAACTTAGTAAGAACCCACAAACACACATGAACACCAACTTGAAGTGATGAACAGTGTTTGCTGTTGGGCTAATCCATCCACTTTATTAGGTACACCTGCCACCTGTTTGTTGCACTGACAATTTGTGCAGTTGTCCAATGAGCCAATTATTTGGCAACAGTGCATAAAATCATGCAGATACCAGGTCAAAAACTTCAGTTAATGGTCACACTAAAATTTCATAATGGGGTAAAAAAAAAAAAAGTGATCTCAGTGACTCTGACCATGGCATGGCTGGTGGTGCAAGACAGGCAGGTTTGAATATTTCAGAAACTGCTGTTCTTCTGCGATGTTAACACACAACAGTCTCTAGAGTTTACACAGAATGGTGCAAAAAGCAAAAAAAAACATCCAATGAGTCGCAGTTCTGGCAGCGATAATGCCCTGTTGATAAGAGGAGAATGGGCAGACTGGTTTGGGCTGATAGGAAGGCTATGGTAAATCAAATAACTACTCTTTACAACCATGCTGAGCAGAAAAGCATCTCAGAATGCACAGCATGTCACCAACAGCAGAAGTCCAAATCGGGTTCCACTCCTGTCAACAAAGAACAGGAATCTGATGCTAGAATACACACTATATGAATGGCTATCCAACTCCTATATAAATAGTCTAATAATCATGTTGTCAGGAGTCAATTTTCCAAACCATTTCACTGAAGTTACATACTCAGGACTTTCACCTGTCTGAGTATTGCTTTCCTCAATTGCTTTTCTCATTGGCATTCCTTCTGCGAGCCACTTTAACTCTGTCCGCACGTTCTCTTTGAAATGCGTCCTTCTCGGCCAGCCATGCTTCACGCTGACATTCTTAACAGGTTTTTAACTTGATATGTGCTTGGCAGCTGAAGACAAGATTTACAAGATTGTTAATCAGTTATGCTACAACTGTGTGTCGCGTAATTGAGGGTGATGCACAAACAAATACTGCCCGTCAAAAGTTTTAAAATGTTAATACATGAGCATTTTCTTTGTTGGTTTGCAGTATTGAAGACAGTTTTTTGTTTTGTTTTTCCCTCCAAAACCTTCATTAACTCCTTTATCAGCTATAACTGCTGCTAGCACTTTGTTCGTACAGTCAGTTTTTTTCATGCATGGCTCAGTACTTAAGTCTTGAGGTTTGTGGAGTCGGTTGGATCCCTTATATGAATCTTCCATATTGCTTTAATGTCAGGACACCTGAGAAAGAGTGGGGTATTGAAAAAATGGTGATGTATGTTATAGAGCATATATTTATGTAATCCAGTTAAGGCGTATCCGATATATAAAGCCCTTGTACCTGTGGTAGGATCATAAGGGTGCCACATCGGTTATATCACCTTGGAAATGGAGTGTTATCAAATAATACACGCAAGTCCATTTGGTCTCTGATCTCTTTGGGGCTGGAACAGGGACCCTGGAGGGATGAAGCTCTGTGACACAGGATTAGAGCACAGACATAGCAAAGCTTTGTGACTGACCTGAGCTTTCTGTGCCCCTGTAACTCTCGTTTTAAAAACCAGACTGTTGTTAGCTTTGGCATGGCCACCGATATGTGGGCTGGAAGCTGCTCATGTAAGCTGTAAAAAGACCTTATTCATTTCCATTTAAGCTGCATCACAGCATTCTGGTTTAGTTAATCTTGTACTCCAGTGTACACCGGAGTGATGTTTAAGTGGTGGGCAGAGACTTGTATCACTCCCTGTTATGTGGATGGCAGCACTGCTGATGCCAAATTCTAGGTAGAGAGTAACTTTAACCATCACTGTGTCACATTTTCCATTTTATTATATTATTATAATTTTGGATATTTGGAATGATGTTATTAAATATTTTAAACAGTCTACTCCTGGGTTGTCTTGTTTACTTTTGGCTACCCATCTGAGTTAGTGGATAACTGTGACCCAGTTAAACATGGCAGCAAGAATTATGACCTTAAACCCTCTAGATCCAATGCTTAACTGATGAAAAGGCTGGGACTTAAAGCGTTAAATGGCCATATTTCAGTGTCAGAAAGAAGAACAAGAGTGGCTTGTTGGCATTTTTTTTTTTTTTTTTTTTTTTTTTTTTTTCCCTCCCCAAACCAAAAGCTGATTTGAAACTAAAGGACAGAGGGATCCTGGGGCTAAACTTGTGAGCCAGTGGAACTCTCTTTGAATTTTAAGTGCTGGAACGGTCGTCCTTAGAGCAGCATAAAAAGTAATGCTCATGGGGAACCAACTCCAACTGGCTGAGACCGAGGAAGCAGAGGTGCCGTGTCTGAAAATTAGCTGGGTTACCCACTGGCGGTCCTGTAGCGTCCTGGGTTTTGTGTGGAGCCCAGCCTTACTGTGTTTGTATCCTGTCTAAAGAATTTGTGAAACATTGCTTCTAACAAAAACTAACAAATATCTACAACTCGAACCTCAGTTCTGTCCTTGAGAATACTTATAAAAATGCACTCATTGCCCTCATCTTCAACTATATCTAAAGTTTATTTAATAAAATTGGAAAAATTCTCGAATCATGTTTTTTTTTTTTTTTAAATTATTAATTTTTTTTTGTTTTGTTTTCGTTAGGAAACACGCATCTAATGATCATTATTACCTCTGTGTTCTGCTAATCATTACGATGGAAGATTTCGCATTGATTTCTCTTGTTACCTTGATCCTTACCCAACAAACAAACTGCAGATTACAATAAAGATTTCCTTCAGTTCTAATATTAATTACTGCACAGTCGGACCCGTTTTTGCATGAACAAATTTTACCCCAGGCATAATTTGCTGCAAAGGTTCAAGGGAGTAGGGCAGGATGGAGAGATTGTTACTTTTAATTCATTATTGTGAGAGTTTGTCATTTTCAGATAACAGTACTTAATAAGGGTTATGTGTTTAACATAAAAAAAAACAAACAAAAAAAAACACGTACATTCAGTGAAAGCTGTAAACAAAATTGTCTGCTCCTGAAAGATGGTTGGAGTTAATTAATGTACCTTGTTTTTGCCTCTCTGAAATTCCCATGTTTCATTTCTTGCAAAGCTATATTATTGAAGTCAAGGGGATAGGCATCGACCCCCCCCCCCCCCCCCTTTTTTTTTTTTTTTCCTTTTACCTTCAAATAAAAGTTTCTTGTTTCAGACCTCAAATCTAGTAGAGCTAATATATTTAGTATCTGTAGCATACTGTATATACATGCTTTGCCTTGCGGTAGACGATAGGGGAAGAGAGATAGTGTGGGCTGGGAAGAAAGCAATGGTATTTAGAAGCAGAAAAAGCCCGAGATGAAGAGATTTAAACTGTCATGAGGCATGCACTCAGGTGTTGAAGGGGGTTGTTCAGTAAATAGGTCAGGGCATTGCGGGGTGTTTGTATGCGTTTGATGAGAATGGTCAGACAGCGTTAGACAGCTTTCTCCTGCACATGCTGGGAGAAATAATGACCAGCGACACTGAGCTTTCTGCCCGACTTGCTTCAAACAGGAGTTTTACTCTTAGCCAAATACAAAACAGTAACAATATGCATCATGTCTCCCAAAGAGTCTCAACTTTCACCTAAAGTATTGGGCTGTTTTTGCACTTTAATTCCTCTTGTTTTATCTTTACGCTCTACATTTCTGTTCTTGTGTTTGTAGCTGTCTCCACTCATTTGGAAGGAGATGAGAGGATTCAGGTTCTGCTCATGGTTGAGAGTGGCAGGTAATCTCTTTTATTGCTGAAACGCTATTGTACTTGAACCATGCTTGGCCTTGAATCTTTTCTCTAGTTTATAATGATATCTAATTGGACTTGTGAACCATAATGCATTTGTGTGTGTATATGTGGTGCAGGACAATCTACATTCATGGCTTCACTAAACAGGACTTCACTTTATGGCACTCTGCCATCCAATTAGCAGCTGGCAGAGACGGCAGAGCACTAAGCAATCAACAGCTGACCAAAAACGGTGTCCCTATTATCATCGACAGCTGTATTGCCTTCGTCACTCAATACGGTAAATTATATTTTATCTCTCAGTGTATTTGTTTTTAAGTTTGTTATCTTTTTTTCCAAACCTAACTTTTACATCGACTTTTGACCCCAGGTTTGTGTCATCAGGGCATTTATCAGAAGAACGGTGACCCAAAACGTGTGGCCCAGCTGCTGGAGGAGTTCACCAGAGATGCACGAAATGTTAAGCTTCGACTTCAGGATCATCGATTAGAGGACGTTACAGATGCACTCAAAGGCTTCTTGTCCAATTGTGAGGATGCTTTATTAGCCAAAGAGCTCTACCCTTACTGGATTTCTGCCCTCGGTTAGTATTTTTATTGAAACAAATATAGAAATATTTTGTTGCTTTACCCAAATGTTTTGGGAATATTATACTTTACCCAAGTATGATTGATTCTGTGAACTTAATAGCAAATAGCAAATTTTATTCTGATACATTTTTGTAGGCACCAGGAAGCATTCCTAGACACCTTGCTTAGTTATTGTTTGCTTGTTCCCCATTTTCTTCCTAATTTGGTCATCGACAAACTCTTACTCACCAGCCAGCTCTCCCCATCATACAACAGCCACCAACTAGGGAAGGTAAACTCTAACAGGTGTTTCCTTCGAGACACGTGAATCCAGTAGCATAACACTCTCAGAGGAAAGCGCTATCTGCCCCTTTCTGCATTCATGAGTTCAATGATGCCTATGATTGGCTAGTGGGACTGTGATTGAGACAGAGTATGCCACCCCTCCTACCCAAAAAGCCAGTTTTGCTCGCTTGGCTCCTGGCTGTGGCAACCGCTAGATAGGACAAACTCTTTTCTTTTGTGGCACAGTGGCTTAGTGGTTAGCACATTTGTCTCGCATCTCCGGGGTTGGGGGTTCGAATCCCATCTGTGTGGAGTTTGCATGTTCTGCCCGTGCTTCAGGGGTTTCCTCCAGGTACTCCGGTTTCCTCCCCCAGTCCAAACAACATTGGTTGTAGGCCTGTTGGCATTTCCAAATTGTCCATAGTGTGCAAATGTGTGCGAGATTGTTCCCTGCCATCTAGGGTGTCCCCTGCCTTGTGCCTTGAGTTTCCTGGGATAGGCTCCAGGCTCTCCATGACCCTGTGCAGGATAAGCGATATGGAAGATGGATGGATAGATAAATTATGACAAATTAAACATTAACATGTTTAATGTCTTTGTAGTTGAAAGATTACACTGGAGTGAAGTGTGCTAAAGCCCAGTAATGAGTCAGTGATACAAACATACATTATTCCCACAGAAAATATTTTACCAAATGAAGTGTTTGCTAGTCACAAGTGCCCTTTTCGCCAAAATTGGAGTTATTGCATCTAGGCTTAAATGACTGTACGACACTCATACATTCACAAGAGTATGGGGGGGAAAAAACCCTATCTTTATCTGAATCATGATACAGATAAATATTCCAGATGGCTTTTGGTTTTGTAGCTGTACTGAAGGGAATATTGTGTTTGTCGTTATTGTTAATAGTTTTATTACTGTAACAACACGTTACACTTGAGAAAAAAAAAAAATAAAAAATGTACAAAATGTTCCTAGTGCTCTTTTCACTTTACCCAAGTACCTGTGATATCAGATACTGTAAAATATATATGCCAGCAGTTTTCTCCTACTTTTGCTTGAGTCATTTCCCAGCAGTCTTTACTTGTACTCAGGTATCACTGCTCAGTCCTTTATATAGCACGGTTATATAACTTATAACTTATGTTACGTGCAGCACTGGCTGACGCATTTTCTAACTGTGTCATGCTTTGTTTCAGATGAAGTGAGTGAGAAGGACAGGGTTGAGAAGTACTCCACCTATATTCAGAGTTTACCCAAGATCAGCAGATCAACTCTGGCGGCGCTACTGCAGCATCTCTACAGGTACATATACGCATACACGCGTACACACACTCAAAACTTCCACTTACATCCATTGTTTTCTGTGGAGCTCTTTTAAACAAAGTTTATGTGTCACCGCCAACTCTAGGCATTACAAACTTACACTTCTACACTTTGTTTTTTTTTTCTGATTTGTTAGCTGCTTTGGAGTCTGCTTTACAAGCTCTCAGAAATTGCTTTCCTATAAAACCTCAGTGGGCTTGTCAGACTGTGAGAGATATTCGACAATGACTTTAATTGTTTCTAGAGAGCTTAATTGGCCCTCTTGGCAGATTTGGATAGTGGGCTAATGTTTCCCCAATGATGATACATACTTACTGTTTTGTTTTCTTCAAAAACCGACATATTTCAGTATTTGCACCTGGCTGTTTGGTGTGTTGTGTTTGATGATGTGTGTGTGTGTGTGTGTGTGTGTGTGTGTGTGTCTGTCTGTCTGTCAGTAAAAGTCTTCATATGTGAAACTGTACGTTTTCTTCAGTGGATATATTAATTTAGGCACATGTGTATATTTATATGATTGGCAGATGCGAAGGTTAGGTTTTTCTTTCAATATTCATTTATGTGCTGAATATATATATTGTGTGTGTGTGTGTGTGTGTGTGTGTGTGTGTGTTTTCACCAGGATTCAGAGCTGCTCTCACATAAACCAGATGAAAACTCAGAGTCTGGCATGCGTTTTCTCGTCCTGCCTCTTCCAGACAGGAGGACATGCACTTCAAGAGACCTGTGTTGTGGAAGATCTCATCAACAACTACATTCAGCTCTTCTCTGTTAGTGTCCCGCTCATAACAACACATCATATTACTCACCTTCGTCCACACCCCTGTGGAGACTAGGCTAAAATCTGGTCTGTTGACGATTTTAATGTGTTTGGGGTCATGTTTGGAGATCACAGGGCTATACAGACCAAGAATATTGCTACACAGCAAGGTGTGAAATTCATCCTGGGCTATATATAAAAAGAAAATCTTTAAAGTCGTGGTCCTTTTTTAAAAACTTTGTTTAATTTGTAAAGTGTTCTCACTGTTTGGTGTGTGAAGTATCAAACAACATTTCACATCTGCCCAAGTCTCCTAAAGCTTAGTCATGCGAAAAGCAAAGCAGGCTAATTAGGAAATAAGATTTGATGTCCACATGTGTACAGATAACGAAATTTAAAAAAATAAATAAATATGAAAAGACACCAAAGTCTGGGATAGTGAGTCATAACCACATCAAGAACCTTCCCAGCCTCCCAAGTAAGACAACAAGTCGTTAATAATAAAATGATTAACAACAAGAACATTAGCATTAATCTTACAGATATAACCGTGGAGCTCTGGGATTTCCTGTGGCGAAATTATGGACATTTAATTATTTTCTCATTGTTTCAGGAGTCGAGAATTTATCTGCCAACATGCTGTATGTGGAAATAAATTTTTCTCATTTCTACTGTTAGTCAGTTATCTGATAAGCATCAAATTTAAATCTTTTACATTTGCTCTATGGCTTTTACATAGTAATGTGTGTGAGTAAGTATTTAAAAATGAAAGTGGGTCTTTTACAGATCAGTAATGCTTCCTTAATGCTCCTACTTTCACAGTTGCATGTCTAGATACTGTTGATTACTGAGAGATGAAAAGACGGCCACAGTGACCCCCTTTCTCCAATTAGCAACAAGGTAGTAGCAGAATTGACAGTTGTCTTTAAGCATACAGCATTAGAATTGACCTCGTGTAGAAGGAGGAGCACATTCTTAGCATGTTCTAGACCACAGGTTCCTAACCCTGGTCCTGGAGGTGCCTCCTGTCCTGCACATTTTAGTGTATTCCATGCTATAACCTCAACCAACAGGACGTTATTGTGGCTGCCGTCGTGTTGGTAGCAGGGAGAAAGCTAAAACGTGCTGAAAGGAGTATCAGCCGAGGAGCATGAACAAGTGAAAGTTTTTAATTATCACCACAAATTCTGCAGTGCTAGTCGATAGAGAATGGGATTGTTTTTCTGTTGTGCATGAACTTGAATGTATAAAGGGATTTGAAGTGCTATGCAGTCCTAAATCCCCCCGGCTTAACTGTATCTCCCTCTTTTTCCCCCCCCGCACATGCTGCATTCATTCTCCATCAGCGCGAGATATGAGCTTTTTCCATGAGCAGTAAGCATCTAAGTGAAATAAAGATCGTCACGTCCTGTGAATACGCACACTGGCGTGACTGAACAGTAGCACATTGGAGTAAACCATATTAAACTCTTGGTTATTCTGAAGGGTGTAAGAAGTTCTTTTTTCCGTAGATGATGATAAGAATAAGAAGGAGAATGTGTTTGGTGCATGGTGCTGTGTTTAAGCTGTTGCTTATCTGTGTTCCCTCATTAAACCAGGTCAATGAAGAGCAAGTCAGGCAAATGGAGAAGGAAAACCGCTGCATCACGAGGTGGAAGGACATTACAGTAAGTCTCCCCTTTACCCTCGTCGTGTGCTGGTGAAGAAAGACATAGGGAAGTTATGGTGTTTCTTTTAATTACTATAGACTGCCCTTCAAAGGTTTGGGGCCACCTTGCACTTGAAAAGAAAAACAAAAGAAAATTCTCAGTAATGTTTGATTTTGAATGGCCCCAAACACACCTATAATCTGAACGAAAGATATTCGTAGAGGAGATGAGCCAGTGCTGTCTGTAATGGAATGGCCTGCCCAGTCACCCGACCTTAACCCGATCGAGCTGCTCTGGGGGAAAATGGATTGAATGTTCGAGAGGGGTGTCCATCCAGCTCCACATGTTGTATTTAAGTTTAGTGTTCCTTTTGTGTCTTTGCGTGTGTGCGTTTGGTGTCTATTGGACGGTTCTCTTGTCTATCGTACGGACGAGCATGCTGACAAAGAACGCTCAGCAAAAAAGTTTTTATTCTCACAGCCATCTGTGCTCTGCAGCTCCAAAAGCCTGCACTCGTAAGAGCTACAAACCACAGCCTTCTTTTAACAGTCATTAAACATCAGTGCAAATGATGTGTTAACCTAGTGTTACAGAAACTCTTCAAAGTGGTATTTACACCTTCGACCTATGTATGACGTACACCAGTTCCAAACCATACTTTGATACATTGCATCTCCAGCATAACAATTATTCATAGACATCTCGCATCAATATTTGTTTAATATTGATCTTCAATATATATATTAGTTTTTGCACTTTCATGGCAGTGTTGTGTTGTAGTTGGCTTGGGCTGAACCTTTTGTCTTTACATTACCATTGTGCTGTTGATGGCAAACTGGAAATGCAGTGTTTTTCAACGAGACAGTGACAGGAAGCTCTGCTTCTGCCAAACACAATATACCACCACTGCCAACAGCTGAGCTTGCATCATCTTTAGGCACATAATGCAAGCGACCACATGAAAATCGGTTGAAAAAATGGGTTTACTAACTTTTGGGTTTCCCGAAGGTCTCCTTACATAGGGGAAATTAACACTTTATCAAAATGGCTTACAAAATTTTTCATACTTAGTTTATATCTCTTATAATTTTTTTTCAGATAGCCTTTAAGTATGCCTTTGACAAAAGAAGAACGTATTGAAATCATTCTCATGGCTGGATCGGGAAGCTGTTGCAAGGTTGCAATGGACATGCAATTACATGCATAAGTCCAGATGTGTTAACACGAGTTCATCATGAGTGCGAGAGATGACTCTCTCTCCTCTCTTGCTCTCTATTATATACATATACATACAGTTGTGCTCACATTTACATACCCCTTGCAGAATCCGCAAAATGTTAATAATTAAAAATAATAATAATAAGAGCGCTCATAAAAATTGCATTTTGTTTTTTTATTTAGTGCTGCCCTGAATAAGCTATTTCACATAGCAGATGTTTACATATAGTCACAAGACACAATAATAACTGAATTTACACAAATGAACCAGTCCAAAAGATTACATACCTTTTGATTTTAATACTGTGTTGTTACCTGACGATCAACGACCGTGTTTATGTTTTGTGATAGTTGTTCATGAGTCCCTTGTTTGTCCTGAGCAGTTAAACCGCCTACTGTTCTTCAGAAAAATCCTCCAGGTCCTGCACATTCTTTGGTTTTCCAACATCTTCTGCATATTTGACCCCTTTCCAACAGTTTCTATATGATGTTTAGATCAGTCATTTCACACTTAGGACAGTTGAGAGACTCATACACAGCTATTACAAGAGATGCAAACACTCCCTGAATTTCAAGAAGGAAACATGCTACATTAAAGCCAGTGGTAGCTCAGTGATTAAGACGTTGGGCTACTGATTGGAAGGTCGTGAGTTCAAATCCTAGCACCACCGAGCTGCAACTGTTGGGCCCTTGAGCAAGGCCCTTAACCCTCAACTGCTCAGATGTATAAATTAAATGAATGTAAGTCGCTCTGTATAAGGGCGTCTGGCAAATGCCATAAATGTAAAGGGGGGATAAAATTTTGAACAGGATGATCTTTATAAACTGTTCTTTTATCTTCTGGTAAAATGTAAATATCTTATGTAGCTTCTCTCTCTCATTCATTTTTTAATATTAAAGATGCCTTCACAAAAATTAAATGTTTCTATATTTTAAGAAAAATACCGTAAAGAGCAATAAACAGTAGTAAATGAAACAAAGTCAATATTTGGTGTGACAAAAAAAAAAAAAAAAAATAGAAAGCTAATGTTTTGGAATCCAAAATGTTTTTTGTACTGACTTGATAATGTAGAAGTCATAAAATTAAAAATCTATATACAGAATTACAAAGTTTGTACTAAAAAACATAGGGTGCCTAAAACTTTTGTACAGTACTGTGTGTGTAGACAATAACACGGAGTTAACACTTGATTTGAAATTTGTTAATGAATGTTTACCTATTTTACATTTTTAAGGAACAGAGAAAGCTGTTTTATTAATTAACATTAAATGATGCCTACTGATGCCTACTCGTACCTAAATATTAATACATTGCATAAAATGTATTTACATATTTTATACAATGAGTAATAATTATCATCAATTAATAATTTGTCATTAGTAAATTACACATTACTTGCTTATACATACTGTATCCTGACTTTACCCTCGTCACTTTGACAAAAACACAAAACAGAATCTATAGATCACGGCTGTGTAATTGAATTGAATTTAGTCTTAGTTTTGGCCAGTTTCTTATTCTTTCTCAGTGGATCATTTTCCAAAGACAAAGGCTTAAGCATGTAAAAGAGTTCAGAGACCTGAAATGAACCATACACCCACATTGGTTTAAAAAAAAAGAAAAAAGAAAAAAAAAGCTGTAGATAAATGAGCACAATGCATTCTCTTCTCCTTTAGTGTATTAAAATATATTAAAATGCTGCTGTATCCCATCAAATCCCTATATCCCCTGTCCTGAAGCTTATCATAGTCATTACTTACTTTTTATAATTTTATTCTTTTTACCGTCAATACGTGAACACAGCACAACACTTCATACTTGCCTGGCAGCAAGACAGAACAATTTTCTCAAATCACCTGAAATGAATCTCCTGCCATCCGCTGTTGTCCAGGTCTGAAACGTTGTTTATTTAATTGATTTTATTTTTCATTTCAGTGGCGACACGAACGCTCAAGTTGGGAGTGTATCCATGCAGAATAAAATGTTATCTGTTTGAAGGGTCACTTCTGTTACTGTCCCTTCAAGTCATGGGTAAAATTGGGAACTTGCTTAGACAAATGAAGAGAGGAAAATGCTGTGGAATGGTGGAAGGCGGTTACAGAGAAAGGCGGCTTTCGACGGTTTTTACTGATGACATGATGTAGAAGGTTGATTCTGAAGTGTGTTTAGGCATGTTATGAGGACCTTGTGCTGTTCTGTGTTGTGCTGTTTGTGTGTATTATGTGTAGAACTGTTTATTTCCTTTTTGTTTTTCTTTTACTCTATGGTAGGTATTGAGAAATGCATAAAGCACCAGAATTTTCACTACACTAGACCTCTGCTTGCTTGTGTAAAGTTGTATTGTTAAATGGTGTGTGACTCCAGCTGTAGATTCACTCACTCTCTAACACACACACACATACACACACACACACACACACACACACACACACACAGAGAGAGAGAGAGAGAGACGGCAGTATGAGCTGAATGCAGCCTTGATTACGCTTTGTTAGGTTCATAATAGCAGCAGTTGCATAGCAAGTTCTTTAGTAAATGTGCATAATTAAACTTTTTTTTTTTTCCATTCTTTGTTTCTATCTCATACTGTTATAACAGATCAGAAATTTTGACATTTCTCAGAAAATAGGACACAAAGACTGAAGGAAATAAAAATAAAAATCCGCAATTATCTTCTATATAGTTTTGCAGCATAATTGTAATTTGAGTGGGGGATACATTTGGGTGGACCGTCATAATAACAGACCTGCCAAAGCAGGCAACAATTATTGTTTCTTTACTGCTCCTTGTTTAATCATTGATGGATTTAATTTAATTTAACGGGGAATGAGTAAGAAAAAAAGATAGAGAGCGAGACAGAGATGGAGATAAAAAGCTTTCTGATGGTGTCCGCAGTGTTCAGTTGTTTGGTTTTAATCCTGGATCGGGGGGGAATTCAGTTTTTCAGTTTGAGAATCCTTGCCGATGTCCAAGACTCGGCGCTTAGTTTTTCCTACGAGGCTTAAAGTAACAATACGATATATGTTCTATTAAAGTGTCATTAAATATTAAGAAAAAAAATATTGCAGCAAAAAATAATGGTAGGTGAAGATTCGTGGCAGGCCGGAAGGCTGGAATTTGCAGGTTATTTCTTAGCTCAGTGTCCTAACAAAAGTGTCAGCTATGTGACCACTCTACAGCATGGGACTAGACTATTTAAAAAAAAAAAAAAAAAAGGCATTAATTCTTTATTTAATACATCTGAATGCCCCAAAGACACACTGTAAGCTTGGTTGTTGTAGTGAACTGATAGTTTTCTAATATTTTGGGACTGTTTTTATGGCAAAGATAACAATCTTGCTCAGTAGCGTGAACCTGATCATCTGTTATTCACAGTCTTAAGTTTTGTATTTTTATTTTACATGAATTTCTGGATGTTTAGTCAGATTTCACATCTTTGAGTGACAGTAATTGTGTGTCTACAGTTCTCTCCAGCAGGTGACCTGATCTTTGAGGTTTACTTGGAAAAGAAAGAACCAGAAAACTGCTGTTTAATCAAGGTGTGTATGTGTGTGTTAAGACAGACCGAAGAGGGGTAATCAAAGAAGGCACTAATTTAATTATGTGAGTAATATTGTTTTATTAGCAGCAGAGGGAAGTTGCAGGTAATGGACTTGCAGAGATGCACAATTCAGCAGAGTGTGTGCGTGTGTGTGCGCGCGTGCGTGTGTGTGTGTGTGTGTGTGTGAGAGAGAGAGATAGGGGCAGGCTTGGGGAGTAATGGAATACATGTAACAGCATCAGGATGCAAAAAACTAGTAACTGTAATCCGTTACAGTTACGTAAAGCATTTTGTAAATAATGAGAATACTATCAGGATTACAATTATTATTTTTTTTTTACATTTAAAACCAAAGAAATGAATCTTTTGATATAGCACATTAGAGACAGCTGCTTGATTATAGTTCTGGTTCTCTCTTGCCAGTCGTGACTCACGTGAGCAACCTCCTGGTGCATGCGCAAATAAATTTTGCGCAAAGACAATTTGGTAGAAATTAACACAAATTGTTCTCTGAAATGCTTTTGTAATGTTAACCGCCTCAGGGACAGTGATCCTTTGTTTGTTTATTTACTTATTTGTTTATTTTATTAAAACAAATCCAAACATTGAACATGTTTTTAAGCTGTAAAATAAGCTCTAAATAAATTTATTTTAGATTATATTGCTTTTCTCTTGACTTTATTTACATATGTGTCCTTGAAGTAATCCAAAAATAATCAGATTACATTACTTTCATATTGTGATGCTTTACGTTACTGATCACATTTTTTATGAAGTAATTTGTAACTGTAACGGAATACATTTTTAAAGAAAACCCTCCCATCCCTGGTTAGGGTTTTGAATCCCGCCTCCTGCCTGTATGTGCATTTGAGTTTGCATGTTCTCCCCGTGCTTTGGGGATTTCCACCAGGTACTCTGGTTTCCTCCCCTAGTCCAAAGACATGTGCTGTAGGCTTATTGGTATTTGCAATATTGTCCGTAGTGTGTGTGTGTGTGAGTGTGCCCTGCAGTGGGCTGGCACCCTGTCCAGGGTGTCCCCCACCTTGTGCCCCGATTTCCTTGGGATAGGTTCCAGGCTCCCCTGCGACCCTGTGTAGGATAAGCGGTATGGAAAATGGATGGAAGTGTGTGTTTATGCAGAAGATGTTTTTATATTTTGGTTTTGACCTTGTGGGGACATTTGGCTGGGCCCCATGTGGAAAACTGCCTATTCATTCATTCATTCAGCTTCAGTAACTACTTTGTCTTGGTCAGGGTCATGGTGGATCTATAGTCTATCCTGGGAACACTGGGTGTGAGGTGGGAATACACCCCATCGGATGTCAGTCCATCACAGAGCACCCTGCATACACACGTTCACACCTAGTGCCAATATAACAAAGCCAATCCACCTACGTCTTTGGGAGGTGGTAGAAAATCAGAGGACTTGGAAGAAACCCACACGGACACGAGGAAAACATGCAAAAGTCTTGACAGGATCTCTGGATCAAACCAGGGACTCTGCAACTGTGAGGCGGCAATGCTGCCCGCTGCACCACTGTACAAAAAATAAATAAATAAATAAATAATAATAAAAAAGAACAAAAAAGCCTAAAAATATTGATTTTGGTTGTTGAGGTTTAGGTGTAGGCATAGCAAAAATAGTAAGGTGTGTGTGTTTTGATGCAGTTTCCATTTTGTTCAATGCAATTAAGATGGTAAATATATGGGACATCATATGATGATGATGACACTCTGTATTGTGTCAGGTCTCTCCCACCATGTGCGCTGATGAGCTGACTGACACCACTCTGGAGATGAAGGGCATACAGACAGGCCAGCATGACCTCTGGACCACATTTGAAGTCATTGAGGCTGGGGAACTTGGTATGAAACACACATGTACAGTAGCTCTACTTCTTGCTTAACACCATATCACTTACAACCTATTAAAGCGAATGCACATATGTCAGCACTCTGCTGTCTAGAAGCTGTAACGTTGCATGTTACATGAGTGCTCAGCCAGTTTATTAGACTCATTTTCTCTTGGTTAAAAAACTATTAACTGGCTTTGATTGGATTGGGGCTGGTGGAGAAAGAGGAGGTTCAGACTTGCCAATAGCACGCACCATGTTACCCCCTTTTGTAAATTAGGACCGGATAATAGATCTATTTTGCACTTGAGTGTGTTTTCTAATCAGACTCAGATTGGATGAGGATAATTGAAAATTTGCACTATGTAATTATGTGCACATAGAGGCCAAAAATACAGCATTTTAATTTGTAATAGATTTTTTTTTTTTGTAATAATGGAATTTGCTGATGACATTTTAGGGTTTGATTTAACTGGTGTAAAAATAAAAAACACACACAAAAAAAGAAAAAGAAAAAAGAAACAGTACCAGTCAAGGAGATTAATTTTGTGGTACTACCCACTAACATCTGGCCTGAAATACACACAAAAGAGCAAAACACTTCAACAAACCAAGAAGACAATGACAAATTCAGAAACATGACAACAAAACTAAAAACACAACAGCAAATCATAAAATGCAAACAGCAAATCCTAAGTCCTTACTGAACATCATATGCTTGTCACTGATTGTTTCACAGTATACAACCCCATTTCCATAAAAGTTGGGATTTTTTTCTAAAATGCAACAACAACAAAAAAAAAAAATCTAAAAGTCTCTTGAAACTTTGAATATCTTTTCTTTTAACTTTTGTCAGTTAATTAATGTTTTCACTGACCAACTTAACTGTATTTTGTAAATATAAAGAAATTTATATTTTTTTTTTTCAACACACTCAAAAGAAAAAAAAAAAAAAAAAAAGTTGGGACAGAGGTGTTGCATCACCCTTCCTTTTAATTGCACTTTTTAATCATTTGGGAACTGAGGATACTAATTGTTGCAGTTTTGCAAGTGGAATTTTTGCCCATTCTTGCTTGATACTAGACTTCAGCTGCTCAACAGTCCTTGGTCACCATTGTCTGATTCTCCTCTTCATGATGCACCATAGGAGACAGATCTGGACTGCTGGCAGGCCAGTCAAGCACACACACTCTGTGTCTACGAAGCCACACTGTTGTAGCATGTGCAGAATGAGGCCTGGCATTGTCCTGCTGAAATAACCATGGACTTCCTGGGAAAAGACTGCCTTGATGGCACCATATGTCTCTCTAAAATCCCAATATACGCCTCAATGGTACCTTCACACATATGCAAGTCACCCATGCCGTGGGCACTGATGCACCCCCATA
The DNA here is from genome assembly GCA_023630585.1 of Cranoglanis bouderius. NCBI lineage: Eukaryota > Metazoa > Chordata > Actinopteri > Siluriformes > Cranoglanididae > Cranoglanis > Cranoglanis bouderius. Next base: position 13,093,025 of record CM042568.1, read on the forward strand.
CCATCACAGATGCTGGCTTTTGCACCTTTCGCTTGTAACAGTCTGGTTGGTCTTTTTCATCTTTGGCACGGAGAACTCAATGTCCGTTTCTCTCGAAAACGAGCTGAAACTTGGACTCATCTGACCACAGCACACGTTTCCACTGCCTTTCAGTCCACCTGAGATGAGCTCAGGCCCAGAGAACTCGCCAGCATTTCTGCACAGAGTCGATGTGTGGCTTCCTTCCTGCGTAATGGAGTTTTGGGTTGCATTTCTGGATGCAGTGGCGGACTGTGTTAAGTGACAACGGTTTTCCGAAGTACTCCCAAGCCCATGTGGTTATATTTATCACAGTAGTATGACGATTTCTAAGGCAATGCCGTCTGAGGGCTCGAAGGTCACGCACATTCAACAGTGCTTTCTGGCCTTGCCCTTCATCTCGCAATGAGATTCCTTCAGATTCTCTGAATCTTTTCACAATATTATGCACTGTAGATGGTGAAAGACCTAAATTATTTGCAATCTTGCATTGAGCAATGTTCTTTTTGAACTGACTGACAATTCTCTCACGAAGTTTGGCACAAAGTGGTGAGTCACGACCCATCCTTGCTTGCAAAGACTGAGCTTTTGGTGGATGCTCCTTTTATGCCCAGTCCTGATACCCTCCCCTGTTACCAATTAACGTGATCCTCCAAAATGGTGTTACTTGAATATTCTAAAAACTTTTCAGTCTTATTTTGCCTCTGTCCCAACTTCTTTTTTGAGGGTGTTGAAGGCATCAAATTCTAAATGTGTTTATATTTACAAAATACAATTAAGTTGGTCAGTGAAAACATTGAATATATTTTCTTTGTACTTTAGTTAGTTAATTAAAGTTTCACAAGACTTGACAAATCACAGATTTTTGTTTTTATTGCATTTATTGCATAGAAAAAACTCCCAACTTTTATGGAAATGGGGTTGTATATATGGGCCTTCCCCAAACCGTTGCCACAAAATTGGAAGCGCACAATTATCTAGAATTTCTTTTTTTGCTGTTGAATTACGTTTTCCCTTTACTAGAGCTAAGGGGCTTAGCCCAAACCTGTCCCAGAATGACAATGCCCCTGAGCACAAAGCAATGTCCATGAAGACATGATGTGCCAAGGTTGGTGTGGACATGATGTGCTCACGTGGCCTGCGCAGAGCCCTCATTGTACCCTCAACCCCAGTCTCATCTTTGGGATGAACTAGAACACAGACTGTGCACCAGACCTCCTTGTCTGACATCAGTACCTGACCTCATAATTCTCTTGTGGCTGAATCAACAAATCCCAATAGCCATACTCCAAAATCTAATTGAAAGCCTTCTCAGAAGACTAGAGATTATTATAGCAACAAAGTAGAGACCGACTCCATATTAATGGTCATGGTTTTGGAATGGGATGTTCAACAAGCACATATGGGTGTGATGGTCAGGTGTCCACATGCTTTTGGCCATACAGTGTAAAACGATGAAGCCACACAACCTTATTAGCACTTGGTGATCATGCTTTATTGCCACAGTGAAATATAATAGGTTCACATTTACATCTATTCAAAGTGACTTCCAAATAAGGCATGATACGATGAAAGTACACAAGGGATCATTGGAGGATTTGGGGTCGTGCTGAAGGCCTCTACAGTGGCTGCGTGGTGTTCCTGGGACTTGAACTTTCAGTCTTCCTTTCAGACTTTGAGCCACGGAGTCTCCGATGAGTTTGTCACACTCTCTCACTCGTGTGTATGTGTGTCTCTCAGAACGCCCATTATACTACAAAGAGAAGATTCTGGAGCAGGTTTTAGAGTGGAGCACGCTGGAGGATCCCGGCTCAGCCTTCCTGCTCATTAGAAAATTTCCTGTATCTAAGATGTCCCGTTCCAACTCGGGTACAGTAGTTGCATCTTTACCTCTTTTAAACATACAGTAAGGGATTATAGCTGCTTTTAGCCGTTTACTGAGTAAAATGCCAGAGTCTAAATGGTTTCCCCACAAGTATTACTTTCCACCATAGTAAGAGACAATTTCTGCATGCAGCTTTATTACAGGTTCAGTTCCCATCGACTCTGGCATCTTTTCAGCAGTTTAACATCATGTTCTGAACTACATGATCCAATTTCTTCTCTTGCTATTAAGTGAAACCTTTCACTACATTGCAGCCAGGCTCATGTAGCGGTTACTTTTGGCCGTCCTTCAGTTATTCCAAACATTACCTTGTTCTGCAATAGTCTATTATTGAACTACAGTTTATTGTTTATTTAAATAATATTGTTTGTTAAAGTGCTATTACTGTGTGTGTAAAATGCTGTAGTCATTTTACCATCTGATTTGTAATGTTAGCATGATTGCCAGAGCATAATAGCATATGTGGACCTTTTTTTTTTTTTTTTTTTTTTTTTGTTTTGTTTTTTTGGTAGAATATGATTAATATCATATACAGTGAAATATGGTACATATCAAACATGTGCGCTAATCCATTATCAGAGTTATTTAGTTATAATAATGTGTGCACCTAGATCTACATTTGTGTGTGTGTGTCTGTCTCTGTCTGTCTTTTAGAAGGGCAGAAGGACTTCACTAAAGGAGAGCAGCTGAAGTTTAAAGATGGCTCCTCCAAACTGCTTTCTGGGAACAAGTTCCAGGACAAACACTTTGTACTGCGGGATAAGAAGCTACTGCTATATAAAGATGCAAAAGTATAAATTCTTTCTTTCTCCCTCTGTCCCTCTTACCCATTCCCTTTCTCACTCCCTCCCTCCCTTTCTCCCTCCCTCCCTCCTTTTCTCATTCCCTCCCTCCTTCCCTTACACTCACTCCCTCCCTCCCTTACTCACACATTCCCTCACTCCCTCTCTCCCTTACTCAGTCCCTCCCTCCTTCCCTTACTCACTCACTCACTCACTCACTCACTCACTCCATTATTCACTCCCTTCCTTCCTCCCTCCATGTACTCACTCACTCACTCTTCCATCTACTCCCTCCCTCCCTTTCTCACGCCCTCCCTCCCTTACTCACTCCCCCCCTCTTTCCCTTACACACTCTCACTCACTCCATACCTCCCTTACTCACTCACTCACTCACTCCAGTATTCACTCCCTCCCTCCCTTCCTTGTACTCACTCAATTGCTCACTCACTCATTCACCCACTTGATCTGTCTGATTTTCTTCCACTCCCTCTCTGACCTACTGACTCGCTCGCACTCCCTGTATCTCTATTTTTTTACTCCATGTTTCTGTATGAAGCTTTCTTTCCTTCCTTCCTTCCTATATGCCCTCCCTGTCCTACATGCTCTCTCTCTCTCTCTCTCTCTCTCTCTCTCTCTCTCTCTCTCTCTCTTTTTAATTATCATGTTATTGCACTCTGGGTCCAGGCAGATCAGGTTGATGGAGCGCTTAGTGCCTGTAGCAGTGTTGCGGTACCTCAGTTTGATCGTGATCACGATCAGCAGCTTCACCCACTTCCTCTGTTCGCCTCTCTTCTGATTCCCATACATTAGTAACAGCAGTGCTTGCTGTCCCTAAGATCAGCTAGTGATTAAAAATAGGATGAAATTAGTTGCTCTGTGCTGGTTGGTTGGCCCACTTGTGGTATATTGTTAAGGGGGAATAAAACATTGGTTTCTCTGTTTTGAAATGAGGTGCAAAGCTGTGTCTCATTTGCCTGGAATGAACAGGGTGATTAAAACAGTTCTACTTTTGTAAATTGTGTTTTGTTTTGTTCTGTGTGATTTTTGCGCCATGCGCATTCTGGTGTACTCTCCCTCTGGGGCACCTACAGCTCGAGCTGACACAAAGACTAGCAGAGAGAGCAATGTTTGTTAATAATTGATATTTGAAGGAAGGAAGTGTTCGTGTGTGTGTGGGTGTAGGGAAGCAGGTAAAGACATTTTAAAAGTAGGCTGTTCTCTTCTTAATTAGTATATGTCAGAATGTTCTTATAATTACGGAGTAAAGAAGGTGCAAATCAGCTGTGAAGCAGAAATTTAATTGATATTCTGATGCTTTTGTTTTTCAAATTTCTTGAGCAAATGAGTGGGCAAAAGGTTTCTGTGAGAGAGAGAGAGATCTCTCTTTTTTTTTTATCATTGTGCTCTTCTCTGTCTTGGGTCTGTTGTTCATTAAGTGTGAAATACATACCTTCTGGGCAACATTACAGTGTTGTTGGCATATGCTAGTTTAAACAAGGCCCTTGGGCTTGTTACTGCTGTATATAAGATAGCAGTGTTATTTTCCTCATCTCAAACAAATGAACATGGGTAGATTATTAAAAAAAAAAATCATAGATAGCGCCGCTAAGTCACTCATGCCCGACTGCAAGTCTGATTAAATTACACCACTTGTCACAGTGATGGTTTGGGAAAATATGATTGTGTCATTTTCACTGCCATCTCCTCAAGCAAGATGATTTTATTTTCTACCAGGTATAATCAACAAAGTAGACTAGAGCCATATCAAGTTATGGACAAATTATATAACAGCACATCAGTGTATGAGAAGTTCATATGGCGCACGAGTGTAGATGTGTTTTGAATCACATGTCTGACTTTTTTTCGGGGTCAAATTAGTGTGATGATAATGTCGCGTGTAATCCTTTCCTCAGAGTGCTAAACCAGAGAGAGAGGTTCCTGTGGAGTCGGTGAAATGCTACTTAGGGATAAGAAAAAAGCTGAAACCAACAAGCAAGTAAGCATCTTTATTCATGCATTCTTATTAATTATCCTATAGTAAACCACAGTAAAAATAGTAATAAGTGTTTAATGGTGATTATTTGACAAATAAACTCGCTGAACTCTAAGAACCGTAACTGTTAAATAAATAAATAAATAAATGTTCTCATGTTTAACAATTTATTTTTATGCAAAATAAATGGGGCTCAAAAGTCAGAGAATTAAAGGCATTAGTCAAAATTAGTTTTGCCATCCAAAACACACATTAATATTTTTGAAACTCTGATTGATTAAGATCGATTCAGAAGAATTTTTGTGTGAGCCTCTGTCCTCATTAATATCACTTGGAGACCACCGCTGTCTCGGGTGCTTGTGCCAAAGATTTGTTAGTTCAAATTTCTACCCCAGAGGAAGGATTCGTGAGGCTTCCCAAAACCACATTTAAATCTCACAATAGCAGAATTGATCAAATGTAATTGAGTTTTAACACGTACAAATGATCCATTTTGTCCTCTCATGCTGGGAACGCTGCAGCACTAAATTTATTTTATTTTATTTTAATCATTTTTATTTTACCGGTTATAGTTTTCAGAAATTCATCTATGAAGGTTCGCTGATAACGGTGTGTCTGGAATTATAATAAGTTTCACATTCATATAGGATGGGAAAAGACAGATGCAACTGAACGGAGATGGGGAGATTAAAGGGAATATTGATCCAAGGCATATTGAGTGGAGCTGAAGAAAGAGTCAGAGAAGGAAAGACAGCTGAACGTGAAAGCACTGTGTTTTTTCAAACAGCAATGATTCACGGATTCACAAGAATAAGGTTGCTTGAAAAGCAATGGAAGACTGAACTCTGTGTTAAAGAAGTGTTGTCCATAAATGAAAAGAAAACAACACTGAACTTCTCAATCAAAAAGGCAGTTCAAGTTCAAATTGACCTCAAACCATTTAGAAGAGTTTCCTGTGTATTGTTTTTAATTGTGACAGACTTCAGATCATATACTGTTATATGTTTTGCTTATGAGCTTCAGCTTTCGCTCAGTGTTTCATCTTTGTTCCTCCAAAACAATTGGCTTAAACCTTAAAATAGTCAAAAGTGGAACTAAGTTTGCATTTTGTGACATCTCATATCTCATACTTGTTCAAAAAGTCAACAAATCATCGCAAGTTAAACAAAGAACAAGTGCGTAAGGTTGTATGATCTGTACTCCCTCCATGCCCTGTCCGTCGGCTAGAAAGCGCAAAGTGCTTTTATACACAGCATGTCACAGCCCTCCTGTACATTTCGAATCCATTAGTATCATGTGCTGAAATATTGCCAAAGAGCAAAGAGCATGGAGGCCTTCCTTTAGCCCAAGCTTTTATTCCTCCCACCAGCTCTTTAAACCGCATTTAGGCTGCAGTAAAGGAAGCTAAGCTGAATTTTACGGTTGCTTAGTGCTTAAGAAATCCTCTGGGGGTCAAGTTCTGTGACTGTTGGAAAGAGTTGAGAATAGACTTAAATCGATATGTGGGCCTTAGTGAAATGCTGGGAGGGTAAAGGTTTATGTGTTATTTTCCAACACACTCACTCTCATGCTCTGATTCTCAACAGCTGGGGTTTCACAGTTTACACGCAAAAACAGCAATGGTAAGAGCAATTAATTTTGGACTAATTGAACAGTCAATGATAAGAAGACAAATTTAGATGCTGTGTTGTACATGTTCTGTATTATATTTATAACCTGCTATTGAATTGAATAGTTGTACATTTAGGAAACATCTGCTGTTTTATTAAGCCATAAATTAATACTGTAGATATGAAGTTAACATCTGATCATGTATTCTCTCGATGAGGTATTTCTGCTGTGAGCGAAAAGATTCACAGCTGGACTGGGTTACAGCCATTATCAGAAGTAAGGTAAGTTCATTAAGAGACTCTACGGAAAGTATGTTCGCTCTTTTTCGCCTCCATGCATAACTCCACGAGTTAAGTGACCAAAATCTGGTAATTTTTCAACGAAGCAGTTTCCTTTCTGCAAAAAGAAAGAAGAAAGGGATTGGTACATGAATAAAGAGAAAGTTTTGAGGTCATTCTCTGGCTGCATAAATCACATTATCCTGAAAAGTCTTTTAGCAGAAATAAGGTCATGTAGACTGCCACAATCGCACCAGCTCCATCACGCTCTTCTCTGCACAGCTGAGTGCAGCTACTGACCAAAGACCTGACTCAGCTCAGTGTGCATTAATAATAGAAACAGAGGGCACACACTGGCACAGGGGCTAGCAAAGATTTAGACGTTTCCCGCTTCTCTACCCTAGTGCTTTTGTCTTATCTGCCTTCCTCAGTTCTCTTAACTTTATTAAAAAAAGCTTTTGTCCTTTGTCCTCTTTGTCCCAACGTAGCAATACAGAATTAAAAAATAAAGAGCTCTTAATCACTTTCTAGGAAGAATACAGCAGATTTCTGGTAAAGGAAGGATCCAGAGACAAGGAGAAAAAGACAGGAGGATGAGATGTGCTTTTTTGTTTCATACTTTTTTAAGCACATCTGTTTTGTGTGTGCTGGAGCAAACCTAGCAAGTAGATTAATTGATACTTTCAGACTCTCTCTTACTCTGTTTCACAAACTCGCAGTCCCTAAGGTATGGTTCCCATAGCAATAGCAGAGGAAGAGTGGATAGGTAAGAGTACTGGTAGATGAGTTCTAAAATGAGGATGAACGTGCCAAGAACAGGATCAGAGGCCTCTGAGTCACACAGAAAAGTACGAGCTGTCTCAGCAAGCGGAAGGAGGGCGTGCTGATCGCTCAGGTAGCAGTGCAAAATGTTCCAGCACATTTGTTCTGACATGATTAAGGTCTAAACTAGTTGTCGTGGTAGTGTTTTTAACCGAAGAGTTTTAGTGTGTTTAAAGATATAGAAGAGTTTGGAATTTTTGGCATTCTGTGTTTTTCATTGTAACTAGATAATCAAAACGTTATTCACTTCACCTTTCAGTGATTGTAATGTTATGGCTGATCGGTGTGTGTGTGTGTGTGTGTGTGTGTACAGTTCTGTGCAAAAGCTTTAGGCAGGTGTGAAAAAATGCTGTAAAGTAAGAATGGTGTCAAAAATAGACATGTTAATGGTTTATATTTAGTAATTAACAAAATGCAAAGTGAGTGAACAGAAGAAAAATCTACATCAAATCAATATTTGGTGTGACCACCCTTTGCCTTCAAAACAGCATCAATCAGGAACATTCTTCTAGGTAAACTTGCACACAGTTTTTGAAGGAACTCGGCAGGTAGGTCGGCCCAAACATCTTGGATAAGTAACCACAGTTCTCCTGTGGATTTAGGCAGCCTCAGTTGCTTCTCTCTCTTCATGTAATACCAGACAGACTCGATGATGTTGAGATCAGGGCTCTGTGGGGGCCATACCATCACTTCCAGGACTCCTTGTTCTTCTTTATGCTGAAGATAGTTCTTAATGACTTTTGCTGTATGTTTGGGGTCGTTGTCATGCTGCAGAATAAATTTGGGGCCAATCAGATGCCTCCCTGATGGTATTGCATGATAGATAAGTATCTGCCTGAACTCCTCAACATTGAGGAGACCATTAATTCTGACCAAATCCCCAACTCAATTTGCAGAAATGCAGCCCCAAACTTGCAGGGAACCTCACTGTTGCCTGCAGACCGTCATTTGTGTACTGGTCTCCAGCCCTTCGGCAAATAACTGCCTTCTGCTACAGCCAAATATGTCAAATTTTGACTCATCAGTCCAGAACTGCCATTTTTCTGCACTCCAGTTCCTGTGTTTTTGTGCATAGTTGAGTCGCTTGGCCTTGTTTCCACGTCAGAGGTATGGCTTTTTGGCCGCAAGTCTTCCATGAAGGCCACTTCTGACCAGACTTCTCCAGACAGTAGATGGGTGTACCAGGGTCCCACTGGTTTCTGCCAGGTCTGAGCTGATGGCGCTGCTGGACGACATCTGATTGTGAAGGAAAGTAAGCCTGATGTGTCTTTTATCTGCTGCAGTGAGTTTCCTTGGCCGACCACTGAGTCCTCAATGTTGCCTGTTTCTTTGTGCTTCTTCAAAAGAGCTTGGACAGCACATCTGGAAACCCCTGTCTGCCTTGAAATTTCTGCCTGGGAGAGACCTTGCTGATGCAGTATAACTACCTTCTGTCTTGTTGCTGTGCTCAGTCTTGCAATGGTGTATGACTTTTGACAGTAAACTGTCTTCAGAAACTTCACCTTGTTAGCTGAGTTTGGCTGTTCCTCACCCAGTTTTATTCCTCCTACACAGCTGTTTCTGTTTCAGTTAATGATTGTTTCTCAACCTACATGTTGAATTGATGATCCTTAGCACCTGTTTGGTATAATTGTTTAATCAAACACCTGACTATATGCCTACAAAATCCCTGAATTTGTGCAAGTGTACCTAGAAGAATTGATGCTGCTTTGAAGGCAAAGGGTGGTCACACCAAATATTAATTTGATGTAGGTTTTTCTTCTGTTCACTCACTTTGCATTTTGTTCATTGATAAATATAAACTATTAACATGTCTGTTTTTGAAAGCATTCTTTTATATATATATATATATATATATATATATATATATATATATATATATATATATATATATATATATATATATATATATATAACAGTGCTCTAATATTGGCAACCTTGTTAAATATGAGCAAAGAAAGCTGTGAAAAATTGCCTTGTTTTTGCCTTGTTTGTAGGTTGAAGACATTTGGGTTTGAGATCAAGTTGATTATTTGAAGAGAGTTTCAGCTTTTATTTCCTTTTATTTATTTATTTTAGCTTTTATTTATTTATATGGACATGTCGGTTTGCATGGGATATACTAGGGTTGTGCATTTGAATCACGCATAAATTGAAAGGTGATTGACAGGTGATGTGTTTAAATACTGAATACATTAGCTGAGTTGGTTTTATATTTCTGTTTAACCTTTTTATTGCAATTCTCTGTATTCTTTGTATAGCTGAGGAATGGCAGTTTTAGAAAAAAATATTTGCTATTTGAACACAGTTCATAAAACAATAGACATGCAGTCCATCAAAAAGTCCTGATATGGCATATTTGTATGGGACTAAAATCCCAGAGATACACCCATAATAACTACATTACCCACCTCCCCATGTAAAACTAATCCAATCTGAACAGGGCTGTAGCCAGTCATAATAATTGCCACCTATCTGCACAGCTGTGTTAGGACCATGACAAAAATGTATCAATTGAAGAGAAAGTGCAGAGAGTGATACTCCACAGCATGAGAAGCCTGGGTGATGAGCAAATATTTGCAAGCTCCAACAAGCCAGTAATGTTTTCCAATTCTAGGTTAAGCCACAGCAAATGGGGTAGAGACAGACTATGAAAACACTGTGGAGCATCTGCTAGGTTTTCGTACTGAGATTTCCACCTTTCACCTTCCTTCCCCTCCCCTTTTTGTATCAGCTAATAGTCAAGCAAGTTATGACTCCTTAATCATCAGTGTAGCACCAATTAAATAGGTTATTTAGCTCTGATTATCAGAGACATTATTTCATAACTCACTGTAATTGCTACGCATTTCCAGCAATGTGTTTTGTTTGCACCTGCTGATGGCGTCGCCGAATTATTAAATGGTTGTGCTGTGTTTTGAGACGGTTCTCTGGAACCTTAATGAGACAACTCAAATTTCCCCAAAAATACCAACACTAACTTTTATTAATTTATATCTGCATGACTCGTTGTGTCAAACATCCCATCGTAATGTGGTTTGACAATGTGAAGTGCATGAAAGGGCATGAAATTAACTAGTTCCAAGGTCATGAAGACACCAGAACGTTGTAACTCTTTATATCTTTGAAAATGGACACTTTAAAGTAAAAGCATCAAACATGGTATATTTTAGTATTCGTCCTGCGCTTACATAACCTAACCGATGAGACATTTAAATAAGGAGTTGAGAGGAAAAAAGTGACAATGAAAAGAATGCTTCTCTCATTCATATTTTGTTAAAGAAAGTAAAGTGAATTAATTAAACTAGATGTGACAAGCCGGTGCCTTCTCATTTATATAACAGGCCTAATTAAAGGCAAAATTCAGCCAGAATGACTCTCATATTAATCTTTTGTAATTAACATGTGAGTTTCTTTTATCTACATGGTCTATTTTCACTATAAAAAAATACTCAATACTTAGCTTGCACTATAAATATAACTTTTGCTCTATAACTTCTTTTTTGTTTATTTGTATAGAATCAAGGAGACTTATGGCCTACATGCAAAGAAAAGAGAAAATCCTTAGATCAACAGCGCAGCAGAGAGCATGCTTCTGTTCGCCTGAGTTCAGAGATTGAAGCAGCCAAACACAGCAAGGAGGTCAGGATCAAAAAACCTCCACACTGGCTTAAAGCCTATAGTGTTAGATACACAGCTCTTATCTTTTAGTTGATAAAATTATTACATGTTTCTGCCCATGTATCTACATAATATAATGGAAAAGGTCTAAGAATCCAAAGATTGAGCTCATGCAATGACCATTCTCTTCAATTTCATTTACAGGACAAGATGGTGCCCCTGAATGTCACTTCTGACATGGTGAAGTCAAAGAACTTAAACAAGGCTGATAGTTTTCATAGAATGGCAATGCTGGAGACATGTTTAAAGCATAAAAACCAAAAAGGGGATTCAATAGTAGGACCAGCTTTGGCCTCTAGTGGAAGAAATCCACCGTCAAGAGACAGAATGGCTGTCGAAGGATCCCTACAGACTCTGTGTAGACCTGTACCTCATCCAGATTCTGGTAACCAGACCAAATCTCAGCAGAAAAAAGCAATGATTGGATGCAGTACAGCACAAATGCCGCAGAGTCTTCTCAATGAGCTGAGCACCGTTCTCCACCAAACAGGACGCATACCCAGAGAAGAAAGCTGAGAGCTTACAAGCAAAAAACAAGGCTAGAGTGAAGAGGCGGAAAGTGTTGCAAGTGGTATTCCAGAGGTTGAGAGAGCATATGACTCTCAGCTCTCAGGAAGACCTTTGAAAAGCAAAACAAAGCCGTAAACAATGTAAAATTTATATATTGTGCAGTCTACGTGGCACACACCAAAACTTTTCTCTGTTTAACCTTCACTAACCTTAAAAGAACACCTAACTGCAACCATCCAACCAGTACTATTGTACAGTGGTGTCTTGACAGCAAGACAAGTAAGTGTTTGTAATGTAAAGGGCTCTGGTATAGATTTGTAGGTCAGTAGGAGTGTGTGGAGATACTGTGTATGCTTCAGAGTGTACAGACTTCTTGTTCAATTTGGACCACAGTCAAACTAGCCTTCTGTCCACAGACCTCGCTGCAACGCACCAGATAATGGAGGATATTTATTAAAGCACAGAGTCCATTATAAAAATTTTAAAAATAATTAACATCTCCCACAGGTAAGTAAGTTTATGCTACTTTTAGACAAGCTCTATAAAAAATGCAAGGCAATTATTTAAATTCTGCTTGATTTTCTGTCTTTAATTTCGATGCTTAAATTGAGGTCTAGTGGAGGTCAGTCCACACAATCTTTTGACGTAAAAACATTGACCAATTTAAAGTTTGTTATATATATAGAAAGTATTTAGAATGAATGTGGCCTTTTAAGGGGAAAAAAAAAAAAAGTCCTTTCCATTTCCTCCGGTGTTAATGTTTCCTAAACCGTCGACAGAAGCGCATGCCCTTTTCTGCTGTGCTGCTGTAGTATCCCAGGAGTCCAAGTCACCCAAAGCCGTTAAATAATGAATCCTTTTCTGAGAGGGTCCACATGGGCTTTTGTTGTCCGGTTTGCTTTAAATATTTAGCAACATTTTGTTATGCATAATGTAGCTGCTGCCTTTATTTGATGTTCTTTTAAAGGATTCTCAGTGTGCACTTGTGCCTTTTTTCACAATGTGTAATGTATTAATGTAAAACAATTCCTGACATTGTATAAATAAATGACGTTAAACATTAGTCAGTGTTTCTTTGAGAAGATGTTTCTTTTGAAGGTGATCAAGGTTCAGTCTTGGAATTGTTTGATTTATTTTTTTATTTTTATTTTTTTAATTTTATTATAAATTGAGTAATTTTTCTTTAATGGCTCATACACTAAGTTGGCAGTTTATTAAATACAGCGGTGCTGGAAAGTTTGCAAACCCTTTAGACTTTTCTATATTTCTGCATAAATATGACCTAAAAAATGTCCTAAAAGTAGACAAAAAAATAGAAGAGATCCCAGTTAATGAGAAAAAAAATATTATACTCGGTCATTTATTTATTGAGGAAAATGATCCAATATTACATATCTGTGACTGACGGAAATATGTGAACCTCTAGGAATATCAGTTTAATTTGAAGGTAAAATTAGAGTCAAAAGGTTCACATACTTTTGCCACTCACAGATATGTAATATTGGATCATTTCCCTCAATAAATAAGTCTCATTTGTTTAACTGGGTTCTCTTTATCTACTTTGAGGACAGAAAATCTGATGATATTTTCGGTCATATTTATGCAGATATATATAGAAAATTCTAAAGGGTTCACTTTGTAGACCTATCTTATACCTACACTCGTTAGCAAATTGTAGATACGCAGCTACTTATTGTTCTACCTAATAAACTGTCATCTCTGCATAAATTAACAGTACATTAATATTAATAATGTTTTCTCTCACTGTATAAAATAGTCACACCCTCACCTGTTTGCTTTTTATTCCTTTAGAGCAACATCTAGCAGATCAGAGATAGCAGATGTGGCTTTTGTTTTTAGATACCTTTACCAGGCCCGAATCACAGGGAGTGTTGTGTGACACCTGCACCCTTTTTCTTTTGGTTCCTTTGTTAGAAATAATTAGCAGGTTTATGCAGCGACACCTTGAGCACAGCCAGATGTCAAGGTCCTGAAGCACAAAGAAATGTGCCACCTCTATGCTCCTGTCACTCAACTGATTTATGGGAGTAAAAGAGAAATATTTAATTTTAAAATTTGACATTGAGGTGTGGTTGTGTATGGTCCTCACCTGTTCACACTTGAATCTTGCATGCAGGGGGTGCATATGTTTTGCAGAAGATGAATGATGGAGAGATTTGCTATAATTAAAGCTTTTTTCTGGGCCCACCAAAGAAAATAGCATTTTTTTTCCTGTGAAGACTTTATACAGTACTGTGCAAAAGTCTTAGGCACATGCAAAGAAATGCTGTAGAGCAAAGATGCCTTCAAAGTGAATAAAATTCAATGTTTCTACATTTAGAAAATACTTTAATGAAAAGTACACAGTAATAAATGAAACAAAGTAAATATTTGGTGTGATGACCCTTTGCTTTAAAATAAAAAATGGTGGTCTTGGGTAAAATGTGTGCAGTTTTATAAGGAAATGAGCTGGTAAGTTTTATTGAGCATCTTACAGAACCAGCCACAGTTCTTCTGGAGACTTTGACTTTCAAACCTGCTTCTTATTTTTGCAGCAAAACCCAGCAGCCTTCATTGTGTTTTGTGTCTGAAAAGTGGTTCTTATTTAATATGCTGCTTTCTTTAGTGACGTACAAACATTTTTCTGTAACATTTAATTTTGTGCTAGAAAACTCGATAATGTAGAAGTCCTAAAAGTCTATAACAAAGTTTGGACTAATAAATAGGGCACGGTACTGTATATGTATAGAATATATGCATCACCTGAGCTCTTACAGTCATGATGCACTGGAAAATCTGCTGATTTTGTCCAGAGGAAGTCACTGCTAGTGCTGTAGAGCAACTCTGGCTCAGTATTGTGTTTGCGTGTCAGGCAGTGATTGATGGGCGCTAGCTGATATCTCATTTTTTTTATATGGTGTAGTACCACCACTATGTGTAGCAAATAAGCTTGCTGTTTTAATGCATGAAATAAAAAATAGACATTGTTAAATTGTTAACAGCTGAACATTTCAGTGGTTTATGGTGTCCATATGTTTCAGAATGTGTAGGTCAACCTTTCAATCAATTTCTCAGTATTGCTGCATCAATGGCTCGTATCATCTAGCAGTTTTAGTAACGAAAAAAGAAGTGAGATTTAGTCAAGACAGGGCTGAGGCAATAAAACTAGATCTTTAAAGAAATCTGCTTCGGGAAACTCAATTAAAAAAAAACAAAGAAAAAAAAATATGGAGCCAATATGATATAAACGTTTGCTCATAAATGATGCAGTGTATCTTCCTAAGCCATTATTACTGAGAGACTGCTGTTTGATCAGGGTGCAGGCCAATTCAGTTATTTTGGAAAGGAAATAAAGACAAGTCTCATGCACCCAGGCCTGCTTTTTGAGATCATTATTTATTGATGGGGCCTCAGCTGATTCTGCACATATTGAATTAACTGTAAATAAAACCTGCTTGCTGTTTTAATCAAAGAAGTGGGAAAGGGCCATAGGGGAACAAGGGAGTGTTGACATTTCCTCAAAAGGCTTAATGAAACCTTTGCGCTTGGTTTAGTATAAGAGACGGATGCTTTCCTATGGTTAAAAAGAAAGGAATCATGCAAAGTTCTCAAACAAGTACTGCACATTTGGCAAGTTAGAAAATCTAGAACAAATTTACCATGCAGTGTTTAATTTCTGCCTAATATCACTTTTGGTGATTGCAGTTTTAAAATCGGATTAATCCCGATGTAATCATCCTGTAGATGTTTCCTGGAGAAATGCTTTGTCAGAATGGACTGTTACTTTTGATGTAATCAAATTGAGGCAATAGTGCTGAGAGCACAAACAACAAAGCCCAATCTCACTCCTGTTCAGCTGGGTATCAGCCACTTGAATTGGACATACCACTTTATTGGCAGCCTTTGCCCTAAAGCTGGGGAGAAAAAAATAAATAAAGAGGGCTTTGAAAATGTGATGAAGTGATATGGAGGTCGAACAGAATGGAGGACCACAATCATACCTAAAATTATGGCAAATTACATTTAACATGGCCTGCATGTCTGCTTTGATTATAGCCTGACTTGCTAATTTACACTATCATTCACACTTCATGGATTCGGCTGAATGGGTCTCCCAAATGCCTTCCTTGGCTCTCAAAGGTTAAATACCCATTGTTAAGTTACACAGCGGGCTAAATCTAATCAAGATGCAGACTGGGCATGGAGGAAACCATGCAACATATGTGTGAGGCAAATGGATAATGGAGCCGATATTCTCTCTGAATTATTCACGGGTGGGATGAGATTTGGGGGAGTTATGCATCATTATGAGGCTTATCGTATCAGGATTAATAAGCTCGTTGATATTACACCATTTGTTCATTTGGCACAGGACACAAATTTTGTATCATAATAAGCATGGCTGCATTTTCCTCTATCCCTCCCCCCCACCCCTCCTGTCCCATTATGCCTTTATCTGATAGCGACCCTTGTTGAATGCCTGATGCCTGATTGGCTGCATAACAACTATAGCAGCTAATTAGCAGCTGGAAGACAATGCAGGGCTGATGCGAGATAATCTCTGATCACACATGGAAAAAATGTTCACGATGAGAGAAGATGAAGATCGCATAAATGGTGGGTGGGTGTGTTCGTATGACAGCATGAGCGAGTGAGCATGTATGGAAGTGACAGTTTGAAAAGAAAGGTGAACTACTGTAAAGCCACCACAAAGGAGAAACACTAGTCAAATGATGAAAACTAGAATGGTAACACTTTCACAAGCTGAACTTGATCAATTTTATTAATGGCGTTCTACAAAGGACTCTCTTACAAGTTCAACTTTAATAAAAATCTTTCAATAATATCACACGTAAAATATTTATCAGCTCATTTATATGTTTAACTTGACCAGTTGTAAAATTAAAAAAAAAAAAAAAATCCTTATGTCCACAGCAAAAATGAAAAAAAAAAAAAAAAAATGCATGAATGCATCTAAAGACATTTTAGGCTCCATGTTTGTGGCCATGACTAACTGCTCAGTCAGGCTTTAAGACATTCAAAACAAAAATGCATAAATCAAATTTTGTGTAGGGCAAAAGGATATTTTTGTTTTTGGTTTACAAAATGCCATGAAGCATTAAATGAACACACATTTCGTCTGTCAGTGACTCAGCTCAAACCAGTCTGACAATTCTCCTCTGACCTCTCTCATCAACAAGGTGTTTCTGCCCACAGAACTTCCACTCAGTGGACGTATTTTGTTTTTTCACACCATTCTGCCTAAACTTTAGAGCCTGTTATGCGTGAAAACCCCAGGAGATCGGCAGCTTCTGAAATATTGAAACCAGCCCTTCTGGCACCAACGAACTTAAGATCTTGACCTGTATCTGCATGATTTTATGCACTGCACTGCTGCCATATGATTGGCTGACTGGATAATTGCATGAATGAGCAAGGGTCCAGGTGTTCCTATTAAAGTGACCAATGAGTGTATATTATGAAGCCTGTGTGTAGTGGCCTTAATTGTATTTGACTTTTGGGTAGCTCTGGCTAAAATGAATAAAATGATTCTGGGCCAGCAGTATAATCTGAGCAGAAGGGTATATACAGTACATAGTACAAATAATTAATTATACATGTACATTTGTGTGTGTGTGTGTGTGTGTGTGTGTGTGTGTGTGTGTGTGCGCAGTTATTCATAGTTTTAGAATCATTTTTCAATGATTTATTTGAAAATGTACTTTTTTTTAAAAAGATAAAACTACACCACAGTCACTTAACCGAGGACCTAGCTAAACAAGTTACCATGTGACCACTGTGAATATAGTGCATTACTTTAGCAGATATACACACAGCAGACCTCAGGCTGACCGATGTGGAAAACCTTGCATCATGTCAAATATGCTTGGTGAGTTGTCCAATCAGTCCACTAATTACCATGTAGACTTCCACTATATGTTGCTGTTAAAGCCCAGAAGCTTGCCTGAGCTCACTGACAGTTGGCCCAAATGAAGACTATAAGTGAAGTGTCTCAGTCAGGTAAATATATATATATATATATATATATATATATATATATATATATATATATATATATATATATAAAGATAGCTGTTAATTTGAATTGTTTTAAAAGAAACTTTTAAGTGCTTTTCCTCCCTTCTTTTAATTATTCTAGCTGGCAGGCCTAAATTTGCCTCTGATGTGGATGTTGTGTTAAAATGGTAAAATGATTGTCAAAATGTTATAGGGCTTTGTGTACTAGCAGCAGTGACTCATGGGACTGCTGTTGTCTTTGTCATACTGCATCTGAGATGCTTTGTCAACACGTTTGGCCAACAAAGTACGGTTGCATTTACTCTTTGCTATATTCATGCTGTCACATCGGTTAGAACAGTCATCATTATTCCCATGCAGAGTTAACACGAGTCATTGCTTCTTCTTCATTGTTCCTGCTTAAGCACCATTTCATGACCTCAGTATTGTAAGATTCTATAACCATGTAAACGTTGTTACTGGGGGATACTTTATTGTTTTGCAGTGCCTGCCAATCATCATCCAGGATAAACACTACACAGATGGCCTTGGCCAATCAATATCCATGTTGAACATAGAATAAAGTAACAATAAGCTGTACATATCCGCCATGAGAATAATAAGAAGTAAGTGTACGAAACAAGTATAGTACATGTCTCCACTAGTTGGTTTTTTTTTTTTTTTTAATGATGTATAAACATTCTGACAACAACAGATAACGTTAGCATTAAATATTACCGACATTAGCTAGCTACATTCAATGTGCTCAATAAACCTCCCAGTGTAACCAGAGACCGAAGGTCAGCTAGTGTATGTGTACGACTTGTTTGTGGGGTTGCACAGAAAGATGCGTTGATAAATGTTTTACAGGTAAAATGTCAAGGTACAATATCTTGTTTAGAAACAACATCAGATTGTAAAAAGTGAAATATCTTGTATTTAAGATCTTATATATGATAGTATATAGTGTGTCGTAATACTTTCAACATGTCTTTCTCTGATGAATATATTACTGTATATTAGACATTTAATGAGATTAAGAGCTTGCCTAATAATAAACAGCCAGATAATGTAGAACCTTCTACAAGCGAATAGTATTTGATGTTATTAACCTTAAGTAATAAGGTTTGACCCAAATGTAATTTTCAGTACTTTAGAGTTTTGTAAACTGAAATGTAAAAACGTTGATGTCCCATATCTCAAAACATCTCTTCACCCAGATATATCTTATAATACTAATACAATAAAGAATACATAGTAATCTCATTAAATGTATTCTCGTGGAACTATCGATCCAGTTTTTGAAGCAGCACTTTGTTTTTGAATTAGAAGTGAAAACACATTGCATTTTGTGTAACATTTAACGGATTGAGGAGCTACTGTAGTTTCTTGTTCTCAGAATTAGTTCTCAGCCTCTCTCAGGGCCAGCAGCGTGAGTAAACTGTGTCGCCACTAACGAGGCTTCTGTTCGGTCATAATTAGCATTAATGCCCGCTGTTAAAACCCAGACATGCTATGCAGGTCATGAACAAGCCAGGGACAGTAGTGACTCTTGTTTATAGCTCTGTTTTTGTCTGAGCTTAGTAAGTGGAGTGTTAATAGCGGGGAACGCTTGTTGACTGGGTAATGGTGGAGTCTCAGAGCTGGTTAATAATTGATGGCGTAGTATCATCAAAGAAAGTGAGCACACTGTCTGTGTGTTGTCAGCGGAGGCATTGCTATGACTTACTGTACATGGTTGGGCGCGCTGAGCCTTCAGGTCTGCTTTATCAAACAGAGCTGAAATGCGGTGATAAATGGATGTTTGAGTTCTCAGCTGCCGGCCAGTGTCTCGCCTGCTGACAGCTAGAATCATACATTCATATATCTGTGCAGTTGGATTTTGTGCAGTCACCAAAAACAACCCTAAGGATATTTCCTTGAATATCAATGTCGTAACATTTATGCTAGCAGATGACAAGGGACAGAATGAAATAAACAAGTAGTTCCTGGCATCACACTGCTGACTTTCTAGACTTTCGAGTACAGCAACTGTTTGCTGGAGTATGAAGAGAATGAGCTGTTGGTGCTTAATGCACTTGTTATGCTCTCTCACTCACTGACCTTCTACTCTGTATATCTTTTCAGTTATTTTGATTCCACTAAATCAAACTCAAGGAAAACAAAAAAAATAAATGATTCTAATGTTTAGATTCTTCAGATTTCTTCTTAACAGGGGTTAAATATGACAAGAGCACACAAGAAACAAGACATTTGTGTTATGTGGACAAGTGGAGCCAAGCTCCAGTACTATAATTCGATGGAAATACAAATTGTACAGTAACACAATGGTGATAATTATAATGATGACTGTTATGTGTATACATGAGTATATGTATTTACATACATTTGATTATTATTATTGCAAAATAAACTTTCATAATACTGGACCATGTATCTCACCAGAAAATCAGTTTGGTAACACTTTACTTGGATGCACTTACACACTAAGCCTGTATGCAGAGTTGGGGACTTAAGTCCAAAAGTTACATCAATATTTAGGCAGAGAAAGTTAAGCATATTTGGACTTGGATTACACGTGCTTGATTTGATTTTACAGGCTCACCATTCAGATTATGCCAATAATAATAATAATAATAATAATAATAATAATAATAATAAAAATTCTCGAGATAAGCAGTGTCTCAGATTAAGATGCCGATGACTCTGATCTCCTCTGTGCGAAAAAGACACCACCACCTTTTTTGTGCACTTTGTAGGGAAAATTAGCCTTTTAGATTGAGTCGTTGTGTTCTCCACCATTATATGGAAGGAAAGTTTAGATATTTTGAATAAGTTACCTGTATTCTCCTCCAAAATATGTAGCAGAGACTAGCAGATCAGCTCGGAGGGGGAAATTTTGCTAATTTAATATTTCTGATCAACTATTTCTCCAGCGATCAGTTGAAATTAGTGTATTTATTAATTATGCATTAGATATTACCTCCATCGCCACCGGCTATAATATCCTACATATAGCGAAATGGACAGTGGTAGCTCAGTGGTTAAGACGCTGGGCTACTGATCGGAAGGTCGTGAATTCAAATCTCAGCACCTCCAAGCTGCCACTGTTGGGCCCTTGAGCAAGGCCCTTAACCCTCAACTGCTCAGATGTATAAATGAAATAAAGATGTGAGTCACTCTGGATAAGGGCATCTGCCAAAATTCCATAAATGTAAATATATAGTGCTATTTGTGGCAGAGGTAGCTCAGTGGTTAAGACGTTGGGCTAATGATCAGAAGGTTGTGTGTTCAAATCCCAACAACACCAAGCTGCCACTGTTGGGCCCTTGAGAAAGGCCCTTAACCCTCAATTGCTCAGATGAAATAAATGTAAGTTGCTCTGGATAAGGGTGTCTGCCAAATGCTGTAAACGTATGTAAATGAAATACTATATTAAGAGCATAGTGATAAGTTCGGCAGTTCAAGGTATTAGACTTATATAGCACATAAGACATGTATATTTAAAAAACAGAAAAGACTTTATTAAACTATTCTAGTACACAGAAACTAATCTAACCTGCATGCGCGCGCACACACATAAACATAAAAAAGTTCTGAGTTTCTAGCACTGTATGCTATTTCACAGACCATGACCTGAACGAACCATCAACTTATTCATTTACTTTCACTTCTTTTAGAAGGGCTTTAAACTTAATATTACATGCACCAGTTTAGTTATCTGGAGATACCACTTGCCTTTGAGAGGATTCCCTCGTTGCGTCATGTAAAAGGGATTCCTGCGATGGTTATTCGTCAGTGGTCTGGTCGGCATTTGAGTGGCATCTTGGAAGACCATTCGGAATGATGAATGGAATGGAGTCTCGTAGGCAGGTTTTGATGAGCTGGGCGGTGGTTCTAGGCTGGGGCTCCAAACAGATGTGATCTCCCCAAAGAGGTTGATTGGGGAGAACTCTCTGATGGCTCTGGAGACTCTCCGCCGACTCTGTCCCTCGTCCGTTTATTGTTCCTGTTCTTCTTCTCCAGTGTCTGATTATGTTTCCTAGGATTTTAACCCTATCTGGCCAGTCCAAGCCCAGAATGCTTCCTCCAGTCAAACATTGTCTTAGGGCGGGTGTAAGCCATATTCTCCACCTATGACGTTAATCAGTCCATTGTCTCTGCAGACATGTGGTTCCACACTTTTTCATGACGTGTGGATCAAACTTTGGTCCAAAATATTAACATATACATATAACGACATTCTACCCAAATTTCCTTACTCTTATCCTTCAGGAAATCACTCAGTGAGCACACACATACCACACAAGACATATATAGGCTGTTGTTAACACACTACTAATAGTCAAACACAGTAACCATACTAATATTACTATACTAATACATGCTAAATAAATGAAACAATTACTGGCAACTTAGTGGTTATAGACACGATAAGTCCAGAAGAAAATATGGCAGAAATTAGGTGATTGCAGTTGTTTTAAAAACGTATTAATTTTCAGAGTCATTGCCTCTGTGGGCTATATGGAGTGCTCTGATTGTGGAATGTAGCCTTTCCTGCAGGCTACCTTTTCTGTTCCTAGTCACCCAGATGTACTAAAAAATTTTTTTAAATATCAATGGGAATATACTTCAAATATATTTTTCTCATATGAATTCATAAGGGTGCCAATAATTGTTGCACATCTATATTTAACAAAGATATATATTTTTGGATAAACCTGTGTTTTGTGTGTAATTGTTTGATATCCAAACAAAAGATCAAAAGGTTAAACAGTAATAAAGACAATTTTTCACAGCCTTCTTTGCTCATATTTACCAAGGGTGACAATATTAGTTGGAGGGCTCTGTATGTTTAATATTGGTCTAGAATGGCATTATATAATTTTTTTGCATGTATGGTTTTAACAGCCCAAAACATACATTTCGGTTTGACATATTGCGGATAAATCAAACTGTCAGAGAGTGGTGCTGCACTTAACACTGCTACTCCCTCAGAATCCCCTCTGTTTTACTTCCACCCCATGTGCATAATTCTCATGTTACATCTAAAGGCTGAATACCATGATAGTCTATAGATGGTACAGAGAGTATATACAGTAAAGTGTTATTGATATTTGGAAATATTTTTGATGCTAAAACTGACAAACAAGAGATAATAAAACCACAAGGTTCAGCCTCTGAACTGTAGTTAGTTAAATTAAGTCTTTAACAGAAAATGATGAACTGAATACATTTGAATCACATGCCCATAATATCAGTGTTAAGAACACCATGCATACAGTGTAAATTCAACTGTACTCTTCCCACATTGTTGGCATCCATGAAAGAAGCCCCCCCCCAATTTAC
The DNA here is from genome assembly GCA_023630585.1 of Cranoglanis bouderius. Taxonomy (NCBI): domain Eukaryota; kingdom Metazoa; phylum Chordata; class Actinopteri; order Siluriformes; family Cranoglanididae; genus Cranoglanis; species Cranoglanis bouderius. The sequence goes on from CM042568.1 coordinate 13,115,972, forward strand.
ATGTAGCCCCTATATATAACCAGTCCAGTAACATGGCGTCTCATCACTGACTTCTAAGAGAACGAAGGATAGCCTGAGAGAAAATTCTACTGAGCAGTTGTGTGATTGGTGATTGGTGGTGATTCTTAAAATGTCATGGTCATTGATCACCTTTTGGAAAGTGTGTGTGCCGATCTTTACCAAAGACACTGATAAATAAGACACATTGCAGACAAAACAAACACAAAAAGAGAACAATAGTTGAGAAACCAAGAGGATGAGGAGTATAAGATCAAAAGTGAAATGGTTATAAAGTGGAGGAAGCAGTAGAGAAAGAGAAAGGGGAGCAATGATGAAACCTCTAGTGTCACGGAGAGACAAATAGCTGCAGCACAGCAGCTCCTGCATTTATCAGAGCCAGGCTTTGGCCTCTTATCTTAATGAAGGATTCTGTTTACACCTCGCTACCCATGTCTGCCCCATACCAACCATAACTCTCATGGCTTCCAACAGGAAATACATTAATAAATGAAGTAAATGATGCTGAGTCACACAGTTGTCAGCAGAGAGAGGTGCTAGTCTCGGACGTTTCTTACTCAGAAATGCTAAGGTGGTGGAACAACACAATTGCAAGCATTGATCTCAATGGTCTCTGTTGTTTTCTGTTTGAGGGCACACCTGTGGCTTTTGTACACATAGAATGAAGCATTAATCAGTGAGGCTTTATCCCTCACAGCTTTCATGTTTCCCTTTCTTGTTCAATTTTGGTGGTGTCTCATGTGCAGTCATCACCTCACACACACACAATTTGACACTTGCTGACATGAGAACTTGCTGTTCCTGTCCCCAAATTGTGTCTAACTGTGTTAAAACGATTGGGGCATTTATTGCTCTCCAGGAAGACAAGGAGAAGCGACAGAAAGTGGCAGTTTCTACAAAGTAACAGGATAAACAAGGATAAATCGGTAGGATTATTACACACATTAGTTAGAAGAACTCTGATTGCAAAACAATTTCTGATTTAAAAAATCTTCTTTTGTACTTCTACATAGGGGACAATGGGTAAAATAAGTAATGATATCTTAGTACATGAAAACATCATGATGTACTGTAATTTCAAGCCTGTTTTCCAACAATTATCTTATCTTATATCATCACATAAGTTTTACTATATTCAAGACATTTTCATTCACCTTCTTTAACCACTTACTGGTCAGGTTCATGGAGGATCTGGAGTCTATCCCCAAGGACACAGGGTGTGAGGTGGGAATGGGATGGGATGCCAGTCCCAGAGCACCATGCACACAGAAAAAATTGCAATTTGCCCATTCACACCTAAAGGCATTTTAGCATAAGTAATCCAGCAGCCGGCATGTTTTTGGGAAGTGGGAGGAAACTGGAGAACTCAATGCACTCATGCGCTCATGGAAGTGTGAGGCGGCAACACTACCCACTACACAACTGTGTCGCCCAAGATAGTTTCACTTGCCATCATTTCTTTTTTTTTTTGCAGTTATAGTTTACAATGTATAATAAATTGGGAAGACCAATTACAGCCTAACATGTACAAATGATGGTCCACACCTTTTCACTTAGCTCCTGACATGTCTATTCTTCATAGTTGATTTTCCTGGCACATACACAACATAGCTTTTAGGAGCTGATTGCTTTGAGTGCTAGGCACAGCCTGCCATTTCCATTTCCGTGTAAGTACCTTGCCTTGTTTGCCTGAATAAACCAACAGTTGTGTCTAATCACAGCTATTAGATAATTACAGTAACATGTTACTAACCCTCTTTGTCTTGGAGAGAACTGTAGCATGTAACGGCACAGTTAAGGTCAATTGTGCAAACACAGCAGAAGTACTATGCTGTGTTGTGAATGGAGGATAACAAGTGGACTCACTAAGGCTGACATGATATCATTTCCCCCAGACTACTATGACATCTTAATCCTCAATCCAGAAAAAAATAGGCTGTTTGAGCTAACCACCTCACCATGCTGTAATAGTAGTTGCAATTGGGATTTCTGAGACCATTTTTGTCACTTCTTTAAAAATGAGAAGAATTACATTGTGACCTTGTGTCTGTCTGAACTTCCCCTGGACTGCACAGAAACAGTTGGGAATCGTTGTGATGTCTAAGGATTTTGATTTTAAATGTAATCCAGTGAAATATGTCAACTTGTGCAAATCTCTCTCTCTCTGTGTGTGTGTTGTGTGTTGTGTGTGTGTGTGTGTGTGTGTGTGTGTGTTGTGAAGGCAGAGTTTCTGACATGCTGGGAAGCTGACAGTAGCAGTGAGAGTCCCAGCGCTGTTTTGTCTGCTGTCTGTTTGGATATGAACGGCAAGCTGAGCCCTAGACAATGATCAACATCCTGAGGGGGAGAGAGATGAGTGAGGAGGGCCGCATGAACAGAATGCACACAACTGATGGGTGGACGCAATGTCACCTGCAGAATGACTGCATTGAGATAGACAGGGCAAAACACTTTCAGTGTAAGTTTGGTCTCCCTCTCTCTTTCTCTTTGCTTGCCAGTCAGGCAAAGGTTATCTATATGCTTGAAAGGTTATCTAAATATGTTTGAAAAGTTATATAAAATATTAATAAATTAAAAATGTATTTAAAATATAATTTTGCTAGTGTGCTTTTATGCATAAGTGTTTGAACAGTCTTGCAGTGCTGTGAAAAAGTATTTGATTTCTTCTGTTTTTGTGTATATCTCAAACTAAATTGTTTCAGAAATTAAAACAAAATCTAAGATAAAACAAAGGCAACCTGAGTAAACACAAAATACAGTTTTTAAATGATAATGTTATTTATAAAAGCAAAAAAGTTATCCAATACCAACTGGGCCTGTGTGAAAATGCGTAGTTACTAATTCCCCAAATCTATGAAACTGCATTCATAATGGGGTTCAGCTGGACTAGACGCAACCAGGCCTGATTACTGCAAACCCTGTTCAATCAAATCAACACTTAAATAGTTGGTTAAAGGTCTTACCCAGTACCACACTATGCCAAAATTGAACGGAATTCCAGAAATGATGAGGAAGAAGGTGATTGAAATACATCAGTCTGGGAAAGGTTAGAAAGCGATTTCAAAGGCTCTGGGACTCCAAAGAACCACAGTGAGAGCCATTATCTCCAAATGGAAAAACTCGGCACAGCAGTGAACCTTCCCAGAAGTGGCCGACCTTCCAAAATTCCTCCAAGTGCACAGCAATGACTTATCTAGCAAGTCACAAAAGAGCCAAGGACAACATCAAAGGAACTACAGGCCTCTCTTGCATCAGTAAAGGTCACAGTTCATGACTCCACTATCAGATAAGGACTGGGCAAAAACGGCATCCATGGAAGAGTGGCAGGGCAAAAACCACTGCTAACCCAGAAGAACATTAAGGCTCGTCTGAATTTTGCCAAAACACACCTTGATGATCCTCAAACCTGGGAGAATGTTCTGTTAGGGAAAGCGGAACTGTTTGGAAAACAGGGGTCCCGTTACATCTGGCATAAACCAAACACTGAATTCCACAAAAAAGAACATCATACCTGCAGTCAAGCATGGTGGTGGAAGTGTGATGGTGTGGGGATGCTTTGCTGCTTCAGGGCCTAGGAAACTTGCAATAATTGAGGGAAACATGAATTCTGCTCTCTATCAGAAAATCCTAAAGGAGAATGTCCGGTCTTCAGTCCATAAGAAACTCAAGCCTAACTGGATTATACAACAATGATCCAAAGCATAGGAGTAAGTCCTAGAAGTAAGTGAAAGACTGATCTCCAGTTATTGGAAGCATTTGGTTGCAGTTATTACTGCTAAAGGTGGCACAAACAGATTTTAAGTTTAAGGGGGCAATTCGTTTTTCACATGGGTGATAGGAGTTGGATCATTTTCATCATTTTCAAGGAAAGATTCAAGGAATCCAGTCAAATCTCGGTGTGTAAAGGGAAAGGCAGAAAACCACTTCTGAATGCATATGATTTCTGATCCCTCAGACGTCACCATCTTAAAAACCATCATGAGTCTGTAATGGATATCCTGACATGGGCTCGGGTATACTTTGGTAAACCTTTGTCAGTCAACACCATTCGCCGCTGCAGCCACAGATGCAAGTTAAGGCTTAACTGTGCAAAGCAGAAGTCATACATCAACACTGACCTGAATAGCTGCTGACTTATCTGGGCTCGGTCTCATCTGAGATGGATAGTAGCACAATGGAATCATGTTTTGTGGTCCAATGACTCAACATTTCAAATAGTTTTTGGACAAAACAGTCGTCGTGTTTGTGAACTTGCACATCTGTGAGGGGACCATTAATGCAGAAAGATATGTACACATTTTGGAGCAACATATGCTGCCATCCAGAGCAGGACAACGGCAAACCACATTCTGCCGCTGGATTACAGCGCATGGTTGCGTAAGCAGAGAGTGCGGGTGCTAGCATGGCCTGCCTGCAGTCCTGACCTGTCTCCGATTGAGAATGTGTGGCGCATTATGAAGCGCAAAATAAGGCAACGAAGTCCCCGTACACTTATGCAGCTGAAGAAATGCATAATGGATGAATGGGGGAAAATTCCGTTTACTAAATTTAACCAGCTGGTGTCTTCAGTGCCCAAACACTTAATAAGCGTTATTAAAAGAAAATGTGATGTTACACAGTGGTAAACAGTCAACTGTCCCGAATTTTTTGGAGTGTGTTGCAGTCATCAGATTTGAAATGAGTGTATATTTTCAAAAATAAATTAAATTCACAAAGTAAAACATCAAATAATGTGTTAGTAATGTGTTTTCAATATAGTACAGGGTGAAAGATCATTGAGATTACTGAGGATGGTACAACTTAAAAACCATAAAGATGGCTTTGGACCTCAATTCATATGAACAGTTATGCTTTGATGGCTAGGACTGCGGTTGCAGCTAACAGTTTGGCACTCAAATCAGTGAACGGTGGTGAAGTTCAACAAAACAGACTTCATATAAAAACTGTAATGAATTTTCATGGTTTCACAACTGCTAATTGACCATGTAGTACTGGTACATTTATAGAGTTGATTTATTTATTTATAATTGCACTGTCCGGTGTTACCCAGATGAGGATGAGTTCCCTTTTGAGTCTGGTTCCTCTCAAGGTTTCTTCCTCATATCGTCTCAGGGAGTTTTTCCTTGCCACCGTTGCCTCTGGCTTGCTCATTCGGGATAAATTCATACATTTAAAATCTATGTCCTGAATTTATATATTTCTGTAAAGCTGCTTTGGGACAATGTCCATTGTTAAAAGCGCTATACAAATAAACTGAACTTGAACTTGAATTGAATTTTCAAATTACTCTTTTTAAAAAAAATTTTTTTAATTTTTTTTGCATTTTCCATGCTGTCCTAACTTTTTCGGAATTGGGGTTGTAAAAGTATTGCATATTTCACAGTATATACTATAATACAAGTATTCTACTATACTATAATACTACACATATGATAACAGTATATTTGTTGACATTTCAGATTAATATAATTTTAGCATATTTTAATTAAGTATATAAAATTGTCAATATATTTTATATATTAAATATATTTGTCAACACACATAGACAAGTATATTTTAGATGCACAATGCACTTTTTTATCCAGTCACAGCATACTACTCTGAAAAGTTGATTGTGTTTGAAAAAAGTGCGTATACATGGGAGTGCAAAGAGCCAATTAGGCTTATAAAGCTTGTGCCAGAAAAGTGTACAAATAATATCAGACATGCCATGGCTCGTGGGTGGAGAGCCTGAGGCCGAGAGTAGAGGGTTGGAGTAGAGAGCCCTTGGGAAGTTTATATAACATATGACAAGAGTGATGTAAACACAGCCAAGGCGTCCGGGATGGACTTACACTTTTTCAGGCACTTTTCTCATGCATATGATACACACACTTTGTTTAAAAAAATTATGATGCATTATGTTTCCAAACATTAAATTTCCATGTTTATAATAATGAGGACAATAACATTATTGCCAGCACACATTTAAAACTACTGTCTGAGCATCCTTTTTTTTATGTAATAGCGACTACTTGACATATACATGCACACAGCAGAAATAGCATGTTGAGGTTCTGCTTCTCCACTTGTCAGCACATTGATTTGTCCACAGGCTCTGTTCACTTGCCAGTGACAAACAAATGTCACCCCTTATCACTCTGCCCGTCCTACTAACATTCACTCCCTTTCTCTTGATCACGCCATACTCTGATATCTAGTTTTGTCACATCCGCTGGCTAGACATGTGTCAGGTTGCGTCAGTTATATTGAGCTTTGCGTCTGGGCTGTGGGAGAACACCCTTCTCGCTGGTCACTCTGGGGCCAGTGCTGTCTTGAAGGCATCAGCTCTGTTACATGTCCAGCAGCACAATGAGAGCTCTTCCCATGTAAACAGAGCGGTGATTAAATCAGCCTTGCACTGTTGGGGCATGATGAGAAACAATGGCGACGTTGATCTGTTGTTGCATTCAAGTGAAAGAGCATGTCACTTGTATTCCATGTCAGGAAAAAAAGTTAAAAAAGTTTTGTTAATAAATTTCACACCAGGCTTTTGTGCTGCTCTGTGTGGAAATGATACAATCGCAGGGTAATCTCACCAGCAAAAATGAAGCAAAGCTGAGAAGCCAAATTTCCTTTTGACACAGCTGCTGTGGTTGGGGTTGGGTGGCAAATAGGAACACCAATTCCCACTTTTAAGATGAACAAAATCACAAATGAATTGTTTACAACATGGAGAGGATATTCAAGTGATAATTAGGATAAAAAAAAATCCCAAAAACTTCCATTGTTCACTAAAAAACCAAATGGAATTATACATGCAACATCTGGACTCTTTGATGAGGCTTTTTCAACAAGCAAAAGTGAATACGATTCATCAACCCCTGCCCACCCTTCACACCCCCCAGGCAGGCTCTCAATGTTATTGAATGCTTCCTTTTTTAAACACAGTCTTTCTCTTAATGGGAGCTTTAGTAGCTTTCTTGCTGTGTTCAATTTGCTCCCAGCTAACAGACAAACTGAATTTGTTAGCGGACGCTGGGCGCTTGGCTTGGTGCGATCCAAAGGCTGTATTTGGTGAGGGAATATTCAGGATGAAGGCAGTTAGTGTGCAATTATGGGAGCGAATTAAACATGGCAGGAACAGCATGCCCAAGGGGCTTTTCCAATCCCCCCCTCCTGACTTCCTTTGCGTTCTTCTCCCTGCTCTTCTTCTCACCCTATGAGTTCTCCTCTTCCATTCACTGTCCTCCATTTCATATTTGGCAGCCTGTTTCTTTCTGTTTGACTCCATACTTCTATTCTACGCTTTCTGCCTTGTGTACATAAGCTTTATTTGTATGCCTGCGGATGTGTGCGTAAGGGACATTATACAGTATGGGTTCTTTCCAAAAGGCAATGGAGGCTCAGCTGTCTACATATCTGCATTTACCAACTGCTCTCTTCCCGACTTACTGTATATTTTGAACATGGCTTGGTGTGCCAGTTTATCTTTACAGCATGTTCTGGGAATGGCTATGGGTATATTTCTCAGCTTAAAACCTTGGATTTCTTGGAGTCCAGCTTACTGCAAGTGTGTGTATGTGTGACATGAAAGTGTTGGCTGTTTTATTTGCATTACTTTGTTGACATTTCATGTTGACCTTTACTTGAAAATAAAAAAGAGTGCAGGCAAGGCAAGGGATCACATTAATGAGTGATTCTATGCACTTTGCCCATTTTCAAGTCAATTAAGTTTGTTCGCTTCCCTGCATACAAAATCCAATGCATTGTTCTCTCCAGACTACCCGAAGCTAATTGTCATTCCAAATAGGGTTTAGTGGTAATAAAACTACATTTAGACTCTCCATTTGGCTGAAACTTTCAGGGGTTACAACCATATGAGGTCTATAGGGAAGTATAATTCCGTAGGCTGTGCCCTGTTGTCTGTGTTGTGATGTGGTAAACTATTAAGTTTTAAAAAAGTCCCTTAAAGACTCCTTTCACTACAACACTTCTCATATTCTGCATCCCAAATTAAAAGCAAAATTTTGTTTCATCAGGTAATATCCTCAAAGGGGTCTCAAAAAGGTTTTTAAGCCAATATGGCTGAGCTAATATGAAGAAATCTGTTCAGTTTTATTTTTACATCTGCTGAGCAGCAGATGTAAAATTAAATGCCATTGCACGTCCACTGTCTTTCTTCAAAGGACACATTATTGGCATCTCTAGTTTAGCCCTAAGGCCACATCCATATCATGTCCAAATTATAAATTCCCAACTTGTAAAACCTAGTCATGCCTGCATCTCTGCAAAAATTTTGGCAACTTTTTAAGGCTCATTATATCACAATATTATAGCAACTTGTATAGCTTCCAGCCAATCACACAAGCCACTATTTATTCGATAATTATCTATGTTTATTGAAAGACTGTATATGAAGCACTGGGCACAGTGGGCACCGTGGACACACACATGTGTACGCTCAGTCACACCTAGGGGCAATTTAGAATAGCCAATTCATCTACCTGTATGTTTTTGAGAGGGGGGAGGAAACCCACATGCAGAACACATGGAACTTGAATAGTAACCCAAGCTCAGGATTGACTCAGGAGCCATGAGGCAGCAACACTACCTGGTACACCACCGTACCACCCCTGCTAAACATTTACTACAATAAAAGTAGCAAAATATACTTTTGAAATCCAGCTATTATCCAGACATCTGGCCTGTTGTCTAAGTGACCATAGCAACCCTTTTCACCTGGTTAGATAAATCAGTGTCAATGTGTTGACAATTCCTCCTAGAACCAGGGTAAAAAAGGTGGAACTTTGAAATTCGGGAGAGCACAGGAGGAGAAGGGCAATGAATTTTGCTTATTATAACCACCCACAGGAGCTGCACAGAATGAGAGTGGTCAGATATATTGCGCTGTCCGTGGTGCTGGACTTGGAGCGCCTCAAATTGCAACCAGAAATCACCAATTCTCTGTCAGCTTTAGTTTATGTTGACACACAGCGTTTCTCATCACCTCTTCGGTGGATTCTCCTTTGGTGTCTCCTTAATGAGTTGATAAGAGCCAGACAGATCTGGGAGCAGACAGGCTGCAATAAAAAAAGAGTGCATTCTGGGATCAAACTAAGGGGGCCCAGCTGGAAAGGAAAGAAGTGAGAAGAGTGGATCAGACAAGACTTTTTTTTTCCTCATTCTGTTTTTCTCCATCACCATGCATGCTTTAGAATAAATGTAAATCTGTGTACAGAAATCAAGGTATTTGATTCATATTGCAATAATAGAATACACACAAAGAGGGTTGTGTCTGTGTGTGAGGGAGAAAGAAATGAAATCCATTTCTGCCACTGGAAGACAACATTGTGCGTGGTTGGAGCAGAATTGCTTTATTCTGTTAGAAGGACCAGACAGTGATGCGCTCAGACTGCTGTGCTCACCCACCTCATATACAGTATCTAATTATGGAGGTGTACTTTCCTGAAGCTGTATGTAATATACTGTGTGGTGCCACTCTGGGATTTTGACGAACAACTTATATCAATCCATTACACTGACAGAAACCGGGAACCGATTAAAAGAGAAACAGAAATAAAATCCATACAATCTCATTCAGATTGTATTATTTGGAATGTTCATTTGTTATTTGCTTTATTCCAGGCATGATGGAAAAACGAAAAAAAAAAAAAAAAAAAAATCTGACTTTGATTTTCAATTCATGATATAACAGAGTAATGGAGCTCAGATACTCAACACCCAGCAGGTTTCTGGTTCACTGCATTGAAAGATGATTTAAAAAAGGAGGCATAATGAGAGATATCACTTGTGGGCTATATGCATGTATGTCAGGAGGCCCTCACAGTTAAAATCACATTCAATTTACTAAGACTGTAGCTCATCACATAAATTGTATTTGAGACTGCCTACTATATTCACTCATCAGGAGGCACAAATTGCAGTTTAAAATCCAGTGTTGTGGTGAAAGTGGTGAAAATGGTTAACAACTGAGCCCCGAAAATCTGGAACTCAAAAAGGAATCACAAGTTCAGTAAGTTCAGATGATGCATTGGATGGATGAATGAAGTTCTTATTAAATAAGGCACTCCCGTATCAGAACAAGTAAATGGTGCATAACTACAGCTCATCTGTCATTTGATTCCAAGTTGGTTTTAATGGAAAGAGGCTGTGTACAGAATAAGCTACTTTGTGTAAGTGTGCAATTAAACAGTAGTCCATTTTATTGTGGTTGATTGTGGCTATTATAACATTTGGAAAATTGGCACAAAAGTTAAACAAAAAAAAGTTCTGTTTAACGCATTGATTTTTTTTTGTGTTAGATGTGAGGGAAACTTCTGTATATGTTCCTGATGTACTGTATGGGGTATGATCAGGGTTGCCATATCAGCATGCAACTGAGAAACAGTATTCAAAGACATCCATCCATCCATATTCTGTACCGCTTATCCTACACAGGGTCGCGGGGAGCCTATCCATTCACACACTACAAACAATTTGGTAATGCTAATCATCCTACAACGCATGTCTTTGGACTGTGGTAGGAAACCGGCGTACCTAGAGGAAACCCCCGAAGCATGGGAAGAATATGCAGTGCACACAGGGCGGAGGCAGCAATTGAACCCCCAACCCTGGAGGTGTGAGGCAAATGTGCTAACCACCAAGCCACTGTGCTTCCATATTCAAAGACATACTTTCCCTAAATCGTTCCCACCCCCACCATTCCCATAATATTTTAGAGACTGTTCTAAAATGGTCTCATATTATTACACATTTTGTCAACAAACAAACAACAAAAAAACATGCTGTCTGTTCAAAAGTAGCCTAATACTGTTGTAAAACTATGCATCTGCCACAGTGCCTATAAGGCTTAAAGCAACACACATGGAGCTAATTTACACTTGGGAGGACAAAATTATCTGCAAAACTGGCCGCCACTCATTGCCCAAAGACTAATACATCAACCACCATATGTAATAGGAAACAATTAGTTTTTCTCCACCTTTCTTTGTGATAATTTCCCAGTTCTTGCATGATCCATTCTTAAATGCATATGTATGTGGGGAAAAGTGCATTTTGCATGTTGTCATGTGCATGGTTACTGTGCTTAGTTTGTTTAGGTTAGTTTTGTACATAATGCACAATTTTTCATGCAGAATGCAACCAAAAACAGGCACAAACAGCTTATTTTACTGGCCTAGAGATCCAATAAGACAAAAAAAAAAAAGTGCCCCTAAATATTTGCTGATCCAGCATTCCTGGCTTGGGACATGATTTAAGAACTTGAAAAACAGCTTAAGCTTAATCTAAAGCTATAGATCTCCCTCTGTCTTTCTCAGCACTGTTCCTTCCCAGTGTTGCTGCCTGAAGGTTCACTGAGACAAACTGAAAGCTTTTTGAAGCTGAGCAAGGGATCAGCCTTCTGTTCAAAAAAAAAAAAAAAAAAAAAAAAAAAAAAGGTTAAAAGAGCAAACTTTAAATTAATCTCATCTTGAGGATGTGAAGTGTGTGGAACAGAAAGGTGGAAAAAAATAGAGGGAGAAATTGCAATGCACACAAATCAGTGGCCTCTTAATAGAATGACAGTGGTGTGTGTAAGTGAATTTTTCATATACTGGTGACCTTTTCCTCCTGTGTGGGTGGAGATCACTTTTCAATTCTCGCTCCCTATGTTAAGAAGATGTCGGGTATCAAGGCCTGTGTAGTAGACATTGCCCTTGAGATGAGCTTTAGGGATGAGATTTTTATTATGCTGTAAAATATATTAAGCACTGAGAGGAACAAGGAATTCCTGCGCATTGTGGTATAAATAGCCTTGAGAAGCATTAATATACCTTACCCCTTTTCTTTTAAAATTAAATCCAACAGTACAAAAACAAGTCGAACATTTGTCTGAATGTTTAGCCGCGGCTCGAGTGAACCGATTTAGGAATACAGGAAATGAGGAGGTAAAGTGAGATGGAGGAATGAGTGCCATCATAGGTATCTAACATATTTCTGTCAGCTGTTCATTAAAGGCTGTGGTCCATGTCAAGAGAGAACAAAACTTGCCAACTTTGGATCAAACCAAACAAAGAAATGAAGAACAGATGCAATAGAAAGAATGACAGAGAATCAATATTCGTGCATGCACATAGACACACATGCTGTAGATGCACCACCTTGGCTCAGCTACTCAGAAGCACACCATTGTCTAGGAAGTGCATAGCTGGAAGCTTTTGTGAGTGCCTAATGGGTTAGTGGAGCATGCTAACCCGCGTAATTATGCAGGGTGATGTGTAATGTTCCTAATCCCCGCTGCTCAGTGAATCTCATACTGGGCCTTAATGAGATTCTGTTTACTCAGGAACACGCTGGCTGAGGCGAACATGCTAACACCCCAAAGACTCACTTATTGTGAGAGAAAGCACTCAAATAAGTTCTGAATGGAACAGATGGGCTGTGCTTCATAGGATAAGATGTATGTGTGTTTGAAGTGAGAGTATTATGAAAGCAAATTATCCAAGGAATATGGTATATTTATCATATAGTATGAACAAAGGAGCTCTCAGCAGGGTGAGTCCATGAGGGGAGCCTTCAGCAGGATGAGTCCCAATAAGTGTAGTGAAGGTGGTCTCAAAAGCTAGAGTGTGGGTGAATGACAGAGTATGTGATAGTCACCAAGATTTTATTCAATGGTTGATCAAAGAAGTGCGAGAGCAGACAGGTCATTTCCCACCACAGGCCAGGAAGTAAGGATAACAGTAGGTCAGTGCAGGCTTACCGTAGACTAAAAAGTCAATAAATAATTCTACTCAGCTTTCACAGAGTGTGTGTAGTGTATTGTGATGGTCTTTAGGAAGCTGTTTGATGTTGAGTAGTGGGGTGATGGCCAGGTTGCTTTGTGATTCTGCAGAGCTGGGTTTTTCAAACTTTTAGTAGTCAGGGAGCCCTTAAACTATAAAATAAATTCCACTCAGTACAGATTTATTTCACGAACTATGTTTCGTTTACTTATTAGAGCCTTAGAACTTTCTATTCCCTGAACGTTTCCACAACAGAACACAAAGTTCAAGTTGACATCATTTATAGGCTGAATTGTTATTGAGGTTTGGATTAAACCCATTCGATTCGAGCGACCAATTAAACAGACCAGCAACATTAAAATCTCAGTAATAGATACAAATTTGGTAATGGTGGTTTGTGATTGTGAAAAATCCCTGGGCTATGCTTCCTGGAACACACTTTGAGAACCGACAATGACAAAATTTGCACTCATATATCCTGTACATAAATCAATTCTCTTGAAATAACCAAACACACACACACACACACACACACGCGCATCTTGAGCTGACAACTAAGACTATTCGTGTGCACCATGTTACTTAACCTTTGCAATTCAATTGACATTTCCTGACATAAACCTCAGGGTCTCACTACTGCTAAGCTCATAATGCCAACATTATAGGAAAATTGACAGATCTCTCTCTCTCTCTCTCTCTCTCTCTCTCTCTCTCTCTCTCTCTCTCTCTCTCTGTCCCATTCTCTTTTCTCCCTGTCTCTTTCTCCTTGTCTTACTCTATAGTCCTGCCTCAGGCTAGATGCCATTGTCATTCTGGCTGTATCTCTGCAATGTCACCATATCTCTGTCTGTCTGTCTCTCTGTCACATAGCCACACTTGCATACGTCCAAGATTGTAGCCAGTGTTATTGGGACAGGGGGTGGAAGCAATTTGCTCGTGTCATACAGCAATTGAGATGAGAGAGAGGAAGAGAGAGAGTGAGAAAGCGAAGGAGTAGGCTTTGAGATATTGGACTCATCCATACTCTGCCTGGCCACACTGCCCACGGGCATAACACAAAACAAAGCATGATGAGAAGAAGTGGCCATCCGTGTCGCCACATAACAGGACCAGGGGAGGGAGAGCCATAACTCACTCACACCCTCCAGATATATATGAGTGTGTGTGTGTGTGTGTGTGTGTGTGTGTGTGTGTGTGTGTGTGTGTGTGTGTGTGTGTGTGTGTGTGTGTGTGTGTACACACACGTTCATATCTATGTGTGAAGGAGCCCAATATGATGGAGGGTTGGAGGAAAGCAGTGAAGGAGTTAGGGGAAAAGGAAACACAGCAAGGTCAAGTAGGGTGAGGACACATTCAAGCAACAGAACACAGGAAGTGCTTGGGTTAAGTTTCACATAGACTGTGTAAACCACTCCCCTGATCACAGTAAATGGAGACTGTGAGCGGACAGATGATATCTACTCTATTCTACTCTCTATTAATGTCTATCAGTAATGATGAAGTTTTGAAGACATAAAAAGAAAGTACTGACTATTTACTTAAGGTGCAGGTTCATCAGCTCTAGTGTTTGGATTTAAAAAAAAAAAATTACCAGGACCTGCCACAAGAGGGTAGTGACAATACACCGAAATGCGCACAGTGGCTTAGAGCATGAATGCGTCCGATGTAGATCATCTAGGTGCACCATAAAGGAACAAAAATCCAAGGTTTGTAGATAACAGCAGAATAGATACAGCCTTTTTTTGTTTTTTAGTAATAACATTATTAATGTTTTCAAATGTCCGGAATCAGGGCAATCGGTGCAATGTGTATAAAGATAAATGAAGGCTGTTTTTTCTCCCCCCCCCGAGTGCTTTGTATTAGCATATTGGGCAGTCTGCTGCAGTGCAGGATTCTGAAGTATATTTAAAGCCAACCTGGATTAACTCAGGTTTTGCGTAAGTTTACAAACTCAAAAAGAGGCACGTAACCACACTGTACTGTATAGGTACTGTACAGTATATACTGAAATGCTGTTTTTCCTGTAATAAGAAATCTCTACTTATAGGTTGTGTTGCTTTGTTTTTAAAGCCCTATGACAAGCAGGACAGCTGGTGCAATGAGGCATTGCAACTTGGCAACTCTTGCCACACAATAGGTCATTAAGTGTGCTTTTTTTCCCCAATGCAGTCCAGGTGGTAGAAACCCTAATCAGGCCATTAATTCAAAGCTTAAGTCAGTGGAAGAAAACGACCACACATACTCAGAATCCTGGATGTTTAAACACCCTGAATATCACTAGAAGCAGAGGGCAGGGCTTTTGGCATGCTGTCATGCTGTAGCTTGGCATGTCATGTGTCTGTATTTGCCAGGCACTACAGAGTAAAGCTGCTCCACAGTGTCCCAACTACAGACGAGGTTTCAGCAAACAGCAGGCATGACAGATGACCATCCAAGATCTGGTGTACCTTTAACCCCATACAGCACCTGTGGTCCACCTGTAGGGCACAAGCAAGTTTATTTTTTCAATGCCTTCCCACAAACAAGAAGTGTTCACGTAGAACTTACAGAACAGCAGCCGTTTGGTAGTGTATATGAGAATTTGTATGAAAAGACGTGTTACTCATGAAGCTGATTGAGAGACAGCAAGCATGTGTGAAGTCCCCAGAGAATCTGAAATGCAAGTTTTGATTTGGTTTAATTTTTTTTTGGTCATTTCACTAATCAACATTCAATTTTTTAGTGACACTGTAATTTCATATATAGTATAATCCCAAAGACTGTGCTGTGATGAATATACTAATTCCTCAAATGAATGCTCTACTGTCTAATTGTGTCTATGGTGTTCATGAGCATTTATAACATCATATATTTCGAAAGTATAGTAATATAATATAAGTATTTCAGTAATAACATTGTGAGTACAAAATGGCATGTTCTTCAAAACTAGTGAAGGCATGTGATACAAGAATGCACCGCTTTTAAAAATAATTTTTCTTCTACTTGCGTAAAAAGTATGGATTGGCTAAGCGCCAGCTTATTATGCAGATTGGATGGGAAACATGACAGTGTAGTGGAAGAAGAGTTTGTGCTACACCACACACACACACACACACACACACACACACACACACACACACACACACACACACACTGCATGTGTTTGGGTAGTAACAGAATGAAGTGTTGAACATTGCAATCATGATATGATGAGATTATTACGGTCCAACACAGAGACAGCAAACCACACATGAAAATAACCTTTAGTTGTTTACAGCCTGTTTTTTACTCTTGTATTTCCTTCTGGGGTCTTTTTACTCTGACAAACCATAACAATAATTATATTAACCTTTGAAGAATTTGAGAAGCTATTGTGTGATAGTAGAAGAATAGAGAAACCTTGTGTTTGTTTTTCTTCAGATGGTTTGCTTGTAATATAAGGATTGATCATCCATTCATTCTTGACAAGGTGACCAGACTTTTATAACCTGGCCAAAGTTTCATGCTCCTCCTGGATGTTCACATATAATCTCTAAAGCAGGTTCTGGGTCTGCCTCAGGGTCTCCGTCCAGTGGTCATACCTCATACAGCTCTAGTAATATCAAGGTGCATCCTTGTAAGATGTCCAAACCACCTCAAGTGGCTCCTCTTGATTCAGAGGAGCAGTGGCTCTACTTCCTGACTGCTGAGTTCCTAACCCTATCACGGACAGTAAGCTCAGCAACCCAGCCGAGGGACCTCATTTCTGCTGCCTGCACTCGCAGCCTAATTCTTTCAGTCACTACCCACAGCTGTGACCATAGGTGAGGATAGGGTCATAGACTGAGCGGCAAACAAGCTTTAGCCGAAAACTGAGCTTCTGCTTCACCACCAAAGACTGGTACAGTGACTTTAACACTGCTGTCAATCTCACAAACTCTTTTTCCATCACTTGTGGATAAGATCCCAAGGTACACTATATGGCCAATAGTATTTTGGACACCTGACCTTCACATCCACATGTGATTCTTCCGCAAACTGTTGACACAAATTTGTAAGCACACAATTGTCTAATGTCATTGCATGCTGTAGCATTAAGATTTCCCTTCACTGGAACTAAGAGGTCCAAACCTGTTCAGCATGACAATGCCTGTCTGCACAAAGTGAGGTCCAAAAAAGACACGAGTTGACAAAGTTGGTTTGGAAGATGTTGAGTGGCCTGCTCTTGTGGTTGAATGGTCAAATCCCCACAGTCATGTTCCAAAATCTAGTGGAAGCCTTGCTAGAAGAGCGGAGGTTATTGTAACAGCAAAGGGGACTAAATCTGGGATGGGATGTTTAACAAGCACATATGGGTGTGATTGGTCAGGTCTCCCCAAATTTTTGCCATACAGTGTACTTAAACTCCTCCACAAGTCTCTCCCCTCACCCAAATTAAGCATCCAACTTCTTTCTGGGAGAGAACCATGGCCTTGGTGATGATTTTCATCCAACCGGCTTTAGACTCAGCAACAATAAACTTGAGTGTGTGTCAAAGGTCCAGTTCGGATGGTGCCAAGAGAACATCATCTGCAGATAAGAGTGGTATCCCTCCCAACTGGTTACCACTGCAACCTTGACTGAATCTTGATATCATGTCTATGATAGCCACATACAGGAGTGGAGAAAAAACACACTCTTGATGACAACCACCTTAAACAGTTTCTACTTAAATTAGGAACATTGTATTCAGTGTTCTCACTGAAGCACTATGGCATAGTATGGTATGCAAATTATGCATTGTATAGCAAACATAGTTCTGTAGGGACCTGGGGATCTGTAATCAACACATAAAATAAAGGCATTAATTAGGTGTCAATACTCACATCAGTACATAATTATAATCATTCACATTTTTATCATAGACATAATTACTATAATTGTCAGGATGAAATGGACCATTTAAGCAATGTACTGCTCGGTGCTTTAAATTTCATCCAGTACTGCAGTGTTAATTTCTTAAAATGTTATCTTTAAATTTTGTTAGCTTTAATTTCAAATTTAAAAATGTGTAAATAATTCATCAGTCTGATACAGAAATCACCATATGAGATACATAGTGGTGCTTGGAAATGACTCAAACTAAAAAAAAAAGGAACTTTTTTTGCTTTGATCTGATCTAGAGAGACATTTTGTGACTTTGTTGTTCTCCGTGTTAGTAGACAGATGTTATTGCGCGTTGGAAACAAAGCACCTGGTGTTAGCACACATTTCTAGATGTCATTCTCTACGCAGGAGGAATTACAAAACACACACACTCAACAAAGAGACAATGTGAGAAAGAGATCTAGCTTATGTGTTAGAACTAAGCCTGCTCTTCTTAGAAGCATTAAGTAGCAGGACGCACCTGAAGGACACAGAAACACACAAGCGCACATGCTGAAGTCCACAGGGGTAAACCACATTTGATGAATGAATTGGCAACACACTGCTGGTCGTTCCCCTTGGCGTTGCTCAACAACCTAATATGATACAGCAAAGGCCAAGCCAGGAAGGTGTTCGCTGTGACTTTGTTCCAACGCTTCTGCCTCATAGGGTTTTGGCAAGCAGTGAGAGGTAGTGCTCTCCTTGGAGAGCATCACACTGTCCTGATTGCCTCTCATTTAAAGGTGAAACTAGACAAACCTTTGCTGCTGATCCATTTTTAGGAGCATCACAGCCTTAGAAGGGGTGAATAAAAGAAGGTGAAAGTTATATTCAGAGGATGCTGCTAGGTCACAGGGAGAGAAGAACAGAAGGTGAAACCCTACCATCCTTATTACAAATGTAAGCAGTATGGGATACCTGAACACCTTTCATTTCATTTTCTCTGGGAGAAATAGTAATGTGCTAGATGTACTTTTGGAATAAACTGGACTTTATTATAAAGACAAAAATGAACTTTTTACGTTATTACATTGGATTATGTCCCCCCCCACGACGCTAAATCACAAATGGTGATGTATTAGGAACATTACATTTATTGTGCTTTGGCTCTCCATTCCATCATTCCCAATGTAGAGAGCATGTGCAGTTCAAAGCTCTGCACTGAAAAAATACTGCATTAAGACGAGATTCAGATGGCAAATTACTGTGAGTAAATAATTAAAATGAGTCTGAAACATTAACATTTATGATAGAACAGAGATATCCCCTCCTTGTGATTCTCCTAGGAATGCAACACCCTTCATAATTTGGTGTAGCACTACTGCTAGTAATCCAACATCCCTCGTCTATGATGATGCTAAAATCTAACATTAGCCACGTCACCTAAATGCTGCGTATAAAGTTATATCAGAGACCACTGTTGATCTGAAATGTAAGTCTGATCCAGTGTAAAACGCAGTATAAAAAGCTGTATACGTCTTTATACTTCTTTATTTTTACTCAAGCAGTTATTTGTATGACTAATGTTACCTGATTAATTTTGTTTTAAGTAGCACTTTTTAAAAAATTTTTTTTTTTTTACTTTAGTCGTTATGTTTATCAGTGACAGTATTTTGGCATGAATTAGGTTTTCTACCCCTCTCTGGTAGATCTACTAAGAATAACATGTAATACTGAGAATACATGTTAGATGCCTGTTACCTTTAAGCAGCCCTGCTTGATTCCCAACCATGTTTAAGTAGAATAGTTTTAATTATTCATGAGAAATAATTCCCTCTTGAGCATTTTACTGCTGTGTGTGAAGCAGCTGGACTGAAAATCAGCAAGTCTGAGACCTTGGTTCTTTTACAGGGAAAAAATGGGACAACCTATAACTTTGTGCGAGGGGAGAGAGAGTTTAAGCATATTGGGATCTTATTCATGAGTAATAAAGAAGAGAGTGTGAGATCAACAAACAAATCAGCATCAGCAGTGTTACAGTCATAGTACTGGTCTGTGGTGGTGAAGCAGGAGCTCAGTTTATGGATGAAGTTTACCGATTATCCTCACCTATGGCCATGAGCTGTGGGTAGTGACTGAAAGAATAAGGTCATGGGTACAGGCGGTTTCTCCACAGTGTTGCTGGCCTTAATCTCTTTGATAGCTTGACAATCCTGGAGGGCCTCAGAGTGGAGCCATTGCTAATGCAAAATGAGAGGAGCCAGTTGAGGGCACCTTATAAGAACGCCCTCTGCTTGTTTCCCACAAAGATGCATCAGGCATGTCCCACTGGACAGAGACCTTGGGGCAGACCCAGGACCTGGTGGAAAGATTATATCTCACAATTGGCTTGGGATCCCCCAGGAGGAGCTGGAATCTGTGGCTAAACATAGAATAGTCTTGGATGACCTTCTCAGACTCATGCCACCATGACCCCCACCAGGAAAATCGAAAAGATAATGAATGAATGAATGAATGAATGAATGAATGAATTAGTTTATAGTTCAGTTCATTAGACAGAACTGATTATGAAAGAGGAGCATGTTGTTTAAGTAGTGAATGGCAAGTCTGACCAAAATGCTGATTTGCAAATCTGTTTCCATCTGGGGCTTGTGATAAAGATAAAAAACAAAACAAAACTCCGCTATGTGAACAGGTTCTACACAGTTTCACTTATTGACGGACATTTTTCACTGACTAGTAAAATTCTTGTTACGGGCTGTAATTTGCCGAATAAAGCCTTTTTGGACTAGGACTTTGGGTGCACTAAAGTAAATGCAAACTTTTCTAGCAGAGATGTTAAGTTAATTTGTCAGGCAATTACCTCATCTTTTATAGCTATGCGCTCTGGTGCTTAGCTAATGTAAATTCTATTTATACAGGACACAGATAATTACACATGATTGTTTTAACTTTAAGTATTTAGTTAACTTGAAATGGCCTGGATAACATGCTTTGGCCTGTGGAACAGGAATAAGTTTTCCTCACTGTGTGTACATGACACTTTTTTGTTGCCTTGGGCTCAAATATGAACACTTCATCCCTGTCCATGTTATGCTCTTGTTAGGAGAACTGTGGACCAAACCTCCAGCCTAAAGTGGAAAAGGAAATGGCAAATATTTTTAATTTTCCCCAAAGACAGATATCGATCACTATTTTACTCATGGTCTTGAAACACAGTTGGTACACTATGACTTCCATTGATCAACAACGATGATTACTTATAACAGCATTATCAGCTATTACCACTCGGCCATGCTGGTATTGCTGGTCTAAGCTGTTTCTCCGCCATTTCCACTTATCCATTTCAACTGTAGGTTAGATTCAATCTCACTGTACTGAGAGTACAAGTAGATATAAATGTTTTTAATGCACTGGTAGGATGATGGTAGAGGTCTGAGGAAGGTGAATATTGTCTGAGACGAGAAAAGAACAAACATTCTGACATTTGGATTAAAATGTTTTTATTTATTTTTTACTATTAATTATTATTTAATATCAACAACAACATATTTCAAGAGAATACACTCATCATTTATGTGTTTAAAAATTGTGGAACTAAAATAATGATGATACAGTAAGCCCATATTCAGCTTCTAATTAACATGCATTTTGATTAGTTTAATGTAATAACTGCACAATTTCTCCTCTTTAACTAGTCTGCCATACCAGACAGTTATTTACAAGTATTCAATTCCATCTTAACTACAGTGAATATGTATGCAGATTTATTTTAAACAACAATCAGCTGAATTAATCAAATCTGCCACGTCTCCACATCTGAAAGATCAGAGAACAAATGAAGTTAACATCTGGGGACAAAGCACAAGGAAAGGAAGTTCAAATTTCAGTAGGCTGTGTATCTTTCCCACATAACTTTACACCTCTACCTTCTAACCATGCAAAATCAATGCGTCAAGGCATATAATAATTATAATACTAATTAAACTGTTATATTCACGATTCACTATATTCACTAGACCAGAAACATAAAGAAATTTGAAGAATGTTATATTTTCCCTATACCATTTATCAGCTAATGTTGCTATTATTCACTATAGTAATACAGACATAGTACTGTATACATATAGTATGGTAAATTATTTCAATAGACATCTGGTGCTCCTTATACTTGCTCAATTACACTGGACAATTATAACTTTTTTGGCTCAAAGGCAAAGATGCTTGAGTTCGTCTAGGATAACGCTTTGTTGTTGTTTTTCTCTGCACTTTTATATTGATTGTCTTTGTTATTTATGTTATTTATTATCTTATCTAAGTATGGATGAGAACATCTGATGACAGTGGTAAAAAGTGTAAATATAAAGATTGCTTCAGATTAAAGAAACCTAATTTATGCTAGTTTGATTGCATATGTGTTTGTGTATTGTATGTATAAAGAATATACATGAAAATAAAAGCATTATATTCCTGTGGGATATGAGGTAATAACCTTTGGGAATTGAACCAACAAAAACAATCTCACAGACAGCAAATCAGCATAAAAATGACTTGGCTGTGTTGTGTTGTAAACACATTTATTCACAGGGTTGTTGGTGAATTTTGTTAACACGTAATTTGTTCAACAATGGGTGTATTATTTTAATGTTTTCCCCCCGACAATTAAATTATGGTTTATTTGCTCTCTGGGAGCAAAATAATCCCATGATCTGAATCTAGCCTTGGTATTCGGTATTCGGTGGTATTCGGAACAGCTAGAAAGTCCTTCCTATGCATGTACAGTATAATGTGTAAACATATAATGTATGTATATATAATGTCTGTAATGTTAAATAGTAATGTCAATCAATCTAAGCCACCCCCTCACACATTGCAAACTCCACCACAATCTGCAGCAGTACGGGGTCCAGCACAAATGAAGGCTCAATATACCCTTTTACATTCCACCAGTTAATAAGTCTGCAGTTATAAAAGTTTATTTAGAAATAAATTGTAATCCTGTCCATTTCATGCTTTAATGTCAACTCAGTTCACATACAAATATAAGGTATATACCTTTCTAATGGTTTTAGACTGTTTTAAAACAACCTAAAACACCTGCGGAGAATATGCATTCATGAAATATGCACATTTGATTTACTTTAATTCCTAACAGGGCATGTATGCATCTACAAATGCATTTACAAATGCATATTTGGTGTGCCTAATCCAGATCCACCCTTTAAACATACCGTAGTTGTCCAGAAAATCTATTAGTAAATTCATACAGTAAGGACCAGGTGCAGCAGACGTAACTGAAATAGTGAAAGACTATCAGGAAAGAAAGAAAGGCCATGAGGCAGAATGTGAGAGACAAATGAAGAATGTCTTTAATCATAGAAACAAAGAAAGAAGAGTCAAAGAAAGTGTGAAAGAGAGAGAGAGTGAGTGTGAGAGAGAGAGAGTGATGGCAAACATGCTAATTCTGAATGAAAGGAGTGCTAAATTAAAAGACGACAGGCTGGAAAAGAGCAGGCACAAACAGCCATGGGTAGCAGCAGACTCATTGTAGGGTTTTTATTCTTGCCACATTGCATTAATGGAGTGTAGGGACCCATCTGTGCTTTGAAACTAGGAGTGTGTCTGGTCTCAGGCACGGCAGATTCATTTTCTTCTTGGTTAATTAACTAGAAAGGTAATTTCTTAAAGAAAAATGCAGCTACTGTGTACTGTAGCTACAGTAGGAATGCAACTAACAGCTTTCATGCTACTAAATGAGAAACATGTTTTGAGCTGATTATGTTTTGTTTTCTCGCCATTGCCCTTTTGGTGAACTCAATTTGGATATTTTTGAATGCTGATTATAATTTTTTTTTTTTTTTAATGGAAGAAGTTTGTTTGATATTTCACTCCTTTTGATTTATTTCACTGTATTCCTCTTTGCTCTGATCCCTCTCAGGTCACTGAAAAAGCTTCCAATGCTGATTTTTTTCTTTCTCTTTTTTTCTTTCTAGATGTTGGATATTCCCATTGATTTTTCACTTGCCTCGACACACAAAATCTACAAAGCAAGGACAAGGGAAACATGGCACATCTGAGAAAAGTGCTCAGTAGAGTCTGATTCAAGTTGATGCTATGTTATTCCCACCCGCTGTCGTCCGTCCAAAGTCGGCCGTGGTCCACACGCATTGCCCTTTTTAACTCCAGTTTCTCAAGAGACTCCCCTGAAACTCATGTAGAGCAAGGCAACACCACTAGCCTACTCCAAGGTGACAGAAACTCATACAAACACATGTCTAACATTTCCAACAAATTCTCCAAAATCTGTATGATAAGTTGTTCAGTAAATTGAAGGAGAAATACTGCCAGTCAAAGGACTGACAGAATACAAATTTTCTGTAATCAATAATATGTTAAAGGTTTCACTTTACTGTGAAATTCATTAGTTATATAGGAGAAACTCCTAAAATCATGTAATGAGCACAGAAATAAAATGACAAGAGCTTGGGCACTTTCTTATTCATTTATATTTTACTTCATGGACGGTGATCTAAAGGACAACGCTGTCCTACTGATTGACATTTCGGTTAATTAAACTGCAATGTAGCATGAAACTTACAGAGGTGGGAGTGAAAAAGAGACATTCAATATGCTTGTCACTGCAGCGCACATACTCATAAATAGCTTTTATCTTTAAGAGTTCATGACATACATGTATACAAAATATACTATTACAAACGATCAAATATAGATTTGAAAAAACATGACAAATGTCTTGTTTTTTAACATTTCAGCTTCTATTTTAGCCAATAATTTAGATAGATAGATAGATAGATAGATACAGTCCCCTCCAAAAGTATTGCAACAGCAAGGTCTACTCTTTTGTTTTTGCTGTACACTGAAGACATTTGGGTTTGAGATCAAAAGATAATTATGAGACGATAGATCAGATTTTCAGCTTTCATTTCCTGATATTTACATCTAGATGTGTTAAACAACTTAGAACATGGCACCTTTTGTTTGAACCCACTCATTTTTCAAGTGATCAAAATATTGGAACATGTGACTGACAAGTGTTTCTTGTTGCCCAGGTGTGTCCTGTTAAATTGATTGTTTAAATAGTTAATGGCTCTGAATTTCTACTCTTGGATTCAGCCCTGGGTTTTTGCTGTGAAGACTGCATTTGTTGTTAAAAAGGATAAACCGGCATGAAGACCAGGGAGCTGCCTATGGGAGTAAAGCAAGCCATTTTGAAGTTGAGAAAAGAGAGAAAGTCTATCAGAGCCATTACACAAGCATTGGGCATAGCAAATGCTGAAAATGAAAGAAACCATTGCTGTACTAACAACCAGACATGGGACAGGTTGGCCAAAAAACAACAACAACAACAACAAAAAAACAAAACAAAAAAAAAACAAGCAAGCAACTGATGACAGAAACATTGTGAGAGTTGTGAAGAAAACCCCCCAAAAAACAGTCAGTGACATCACCAACAACCTCCACAGGGCAGGGGTGAAGGTATCACAGTCCACTGTTTAAAGAAGACTTTGAGAGCAGAAATATAGAGGCCATACCACAAGATGCAAACCACTCATCAGTACTGGGAATCAGATAACCTGATTGGAATTTGCAAAGAAATACAGAGATGAGACACAAAAGTTCTTGAACCAAGATTAACCTCTACCAAAGTGATGTAAAGGCCAAAGTGTGGAGAAAGAAAGGATCTGCAAGCATGGTGGAGGTAGTGTCATGGCTTGGGCTTGCATGGCTGTTTCTGGAAAAGGCTCACTAATCGTTATTGATGATATACAGTATCTCACAAAAGTGAGTACACCCCTCACATTTTTGTAAATATTTTATTATATCTTTTCATGGGACAACACTGAAGAAATGACACTTTGCTACAATGTAAAGTAGTGAGTGTACAGCTTGTATAACAGTGTAAATTTGCTGTCCCCTCAAAATAACTCAACACACGGCCATTAATGTCTAAACCGTTGGCAACAAAAGTGAGTACACCCCTAAATGGAAAATGTCCAAATTGGGCCCAAAGTGTCAATATTTTTTGTGGCCACCATTATTTTCCAGCACTGCCTTAACCCTGTTGGGCATGGAGTTCACCAGAGCTTCACAGGTTGCCACTGGAGTCCTCTTCCACTTCTCCATGATGACATCACAGAGTTGGTGGATGTTAGAGACCTTGCGCTCCTCCACCTTCCGTTTGAGGATGCCCCACAGATGCTCAATAGGGTTTAGGTCTGGAGACATGCTTGGCCAGTCCATCACCTTTACCCTCAGCTTCTTTAGCAAGGCAGTGGTCGTCTTGGAGGTGTGTTTGGGGTCGTTATCATGTTGGAATACTGCCCTGCGGCCCAGTTTCCAAAGGGGGGGGGGGATCATGCTCTGCTTCAGTATGTCACAGTACATGTCACAGTACACTCCCCAGTGCCGGCAGCACTCATGCAGCCCCAGACCATGACACTCCCACCACCATGCTTGACTGTAGGCAAGACACACTTGTCTTTGTACTCCTCACCTGGTTTCCGCCACACACGCTTGACACCATCTAAACCAAATAAGTTTATCTTGGTCTCATCAGACCACAGGACATGGTTCAAGTAATCCATGTCCTTAGTCTGCTTGTCTTCAGCAAACTGTTTGCGGGCTTTCTTGTGCATCATCTTTAGAAGAGGCTTCCTTCTGGGATGACAGCCATGCAGACCAATTTGATGCAGTGTGCGGCGTATGGTCTGAGCACTGACAGGCTGACCCCCCACCCCTTCAACCTCTGCAGCAATGCTGGCAGCACTCATACGTCTATTCTGCAAAGCCAACCTCTGGATATGATGCTGAGCACGTGCACTCAACTTCTTTGGTCGACCATGGCGAGGCCTGTTCTGAGTGGAACCTGTCCTGAATGGAACCTGTCCTGTTAAACCGCTGTATGGTCTTGGCCACCGTGCTGCAGCTCAGTTTCAGGGTGTTGGCAATCTTCTTAAAGCCTAGGCTATCTTTACGTAGAGCAACAATTCTTTTTTCAGATCCTCAGAGAGTTCTTGGTCATGAGGTGCCATGTTGAACTTCCAGTGACCAGTATGAGAGAGTGTGAGAGCGATAACACCAAACTTAACACACCTGCTCCCCATTCACACCTGAGACCTTGTAACACCAACGAGTCACATGACACCGGGGAGGGAAAATGGCTAATTGGGCCCAATTTGGACATTTTCACCTAGGGGTGTTCTCACTTTTGTTGCCAGCGGTTTAGACATTAATGGCTGTGTGTTGAGTTATTTTGAGGTGACAGCAAATTTACACTGTTATGCAAGCTGTACACTCACTACTTTACATTGTAGCAAAGCGTCATTTCTTCAGTGTTGTCCCATGAAAAGATATAATAAAATATTTACAAAAATGTGAGGGGTGTACTCACTTTTGTGAGATACTGTAACTCATGATGGTAGCAGCAGAATTAATTCAGAACATTCTGTGTGCCAATGTACAGAAAAATGCATCCAGTCTAAGGCAGCAACACAATGACCCAAAACATACTGCCAACTCAACAAAGGACTTTATCAGGAGGAAAACGTGGAAGGTTTTAGACTGGTCAAGTCAATCACCAGACCATAACCCAATAGAGCATGCATTCCACCTCCTAAACAGGACACAAGACAATGACCCAACAAACAACAACTGAAAAAGAAGAATGCAAAAGTTTGATGCTATTGCAAGCAAGGGATATGCAACCAAATACAATTTACTTTACTGACCGTCCTTTTGCTCACCTTAAAATTGGGTGGTCTGCCACCAAATGTGCCATGTTCTAAGTTATTTAAAACATCTAGATGTAAATATCAGGAAATGAAAGCTGAAATTCTGCTCTATCATTTCTATTGTCATTCCAATACTTTTGGAGAGGACTGTAGAAGCCTACTTGTATTATATTTAAAAAAAAAAACAAAACAGTAATACATTTTTTAAGGAAAAATTGTGCCTTCTATCACTCTAAGGATTTACCTCCTTGGGAAACCATTAATTATTATGTATGTGAAGCAGGTTAGTTGCTGTTATCACTTACCTTATTGAAACTATAAACAGTCGTTCGCCTGCCATTTCCTTTTTTTTTTTTTTTTTTTAATCTCTTTTGAAAATATGACAGAAAAAAATGCAGCGAGTCATGTTACTGAGTGAGAAACCAGAAAGTGCAAAGTCATGTATTCTGAAGAGTTCCCCATAGCAGAAAACTTACTATCTGTTAAAGTCACTGGCTACAGTACATTTACGTGCACATCAATATTCTGATATTAATCAGAATTTGGCAATATTCTAATTAGTACTGAGTCATGTAAACACCTCATTCTGATTGCCCGGTTGAGATTAAGACAATATTCTGATTCCCCAAATTTCAATTCCCACCCCTGGAATATGTCTGTTTTAATCGGAAATTTGTTGCATGTAAACACCTTATTCAGAAAATCCACTGAAAGGAGATATATGCGCATGCTCAGTTCACAAGGAATTGTGGGTGCTAACAGATGCTTAGCTGTAGGCTAGGTATTTAGGAATGGCAACTCAGGCATACTTACAACAACCATGTATACAGGAATATTCTGATGACTGTATGCATATAGCCATTGTATTTGGAATATGGCTGCAACCTGAATATAGACCTTAAACAGAATTTGATGTGCATGTAAATGTAGCCACTGGCACTCAAGACACGCCTTCTTCCATAAATGTTAAATAAACGATCTTCATTCACCATATCAAAATTTCTAGTTTTTTCTTTGTTAAATAACCTTTTTAATCTGTTTATTATTAGTCTTACAATATTTGGGGCATTCAAGTGAATTAGCTGTTACTATTGAAACAGTAAACTATTAGAATGAGTGCACTCATGTACCTTACGTTACAGCTGGCACTAGTGCTGCTGTTATAGAGAATTAATCAATGCTCAGATTGTATTGTTGGATAAACTCTCCCAAAAACGAATTTAGGACACTAATATTTCATGCTTATTTTATGGACATTTTCACTTAAAATATGTAGGTTGAACTTACAAGTCAAAATTCCCATCATTGCCTTTCTCAGTGGTTGTGTCTCGGCTGCAGTCTTAGTCAGGCTTCAGTGATGTGTTATGATTAATTGACTTTGAGGGTGAGGCTTTGGCTTCCGCTGACTAGGCGCTGGGACCATATGCTAATTGCGTTAGCGTGGCAGGAGGCAGCGTGTAAATGCTTGCGAGGGCAGTTGTACGCTCTCTGGAGGGCTGGGGCAGGAGCAATCGTCCTGACAGCAAGTGTGTGAGGGGCTGAAAGGGTTGAAACAAAGGTGGAACATTATGTCCCCCTCCTGCTGAGAGATATTTTGATGTGCTGGTGTCCGACGTTAACAACTGAGTCAAAGCATGGAAAGAAGACAATGGAGATGTGACGTTTCAAGGGCTGGTCATGCTTTTCACACACACATAAACCCTTCTTTTCAGTCATGCTGCATGCTAATTTGCCAATCGTTGTCCAATATTACTAAATGACACAAGCCACTGGACAAACAGTCATTCCTTGAGTCATTTTGGAGATAATCTTACTTTTCCACAAACCATGGACAGTCTAAAACTTTGCACCAACAAATATAAAGCTTTAAAACAAGAGTTATCTATAAATGCAATTGCACTGATCTTTTAACCTTGTTTCAAAATAATTGGTTTTAGTTTTATTGTAAATCTAGCTGAGGTAGTTATGAGATGGATTAAGGAAAATGAAACTGTTCACATAAAATAATTTTTTACTGCTTATATTTACTCATAAGGGAAGAAAATAATATTGACAATCATTGATGTTTATACTATTTTAGTTGCATCATGATGGAAAATCATAAGGTTTATTCATGGATTTGTTAATCACTGTTTAAAATTAAGAACATTTATCTTTTCTTTGTAGTATTTATTTATTTATTGGATTGTTTGTTTTTTGTAGCAATATTCTTTCTTTTTCTGTATTCTTATTTCTTTACTAAGCTAATCCACTTATTCAGTCATCTCTGGATATACTGTACACTGGATATACTGTAGCCAAAAGAATGTGAACACCTGACCATCACACACATGTACCCATTTCAAAACCATTGGCATTACCATGCCATACCTTGGATACTTGAACATGGCTGTGGGGATTTGTGCTCATTCAGCCATTAAGAGCATTAGTGAGGTCTCTCATATCATCCCAAAGGTGTTCAGTGGGGTTGAAGTCAGGGCTCAGGCCACTAGAGTTATTCCACATCAACCTTGACAAACCATGTCTTTAAAAACCCTGCTTGGTGTACAGGGACATTGTCATACTGAAGCACGTTTTGGTCTCTTAGTTCAGTGAAGAGAAATTGTAATGCTACAGCATACAAAGACATTGTAAACAATTGTGTGCTCCAGCTTTGTGGCAACAGTTTGGGGAAAACACACATATAGGTGTTATGGTCAGGTGTCCACATACTTTGGGCTATACAGTGTATTTCTGATATATATTCTGTTCATTCATTAATTAATTCATTCATTATGAGTAACCATGTTCAGGGTTTAGTGGATCTAGAGTCTCTAAATCTCGAAAATACTGGGTATGAAGCTAGAATTTACCTTGGATTGCTGGCAACCATCACGCACACATATTCACACACTCAATCACAACTGGAGCAATTTTGCATAACCAATCTACCTACCAGCATTTTTGGGAGGCATAATGAAACTAGAGAGAACCCAGAGGAAACTGACATTTACACAAAGAGAACATGCAAAACTCTGCACACCTCAGGATCAAACTGGGGACCCTGGAGCTGTGAGATGGCAACAATACCACCTAAAATAACTTACATCAACAAATCCTCTATTATCTCTAGACTCCATTCAATACCACTCTATGTTTAAAAGAAGACATTTGTGACTAAGAACAAATGCTAAAGTTAACTGATGCTTGCCTTTGTTTTGATTCAGCTTGTTCTGAAGGGTCACAACAGTCACCCGCCATCAGAGAGGGCCAAAGGGCCTGTTTCTGCAGTCCACATTCTGACCTCCATCTCTCTGACTGAATCCAATTATCGGAGAACAGGGAGCTGCAAGCCAATCGGATTAGTTTATGCTTGTGTTGATTTCTTGTGGTTCATGTGCCGTGGTTCGGCTTCTCGTTTTAATGGATATTAATGAGTATTTTTTAAGGCACTGGCATAAACTGTTGAATCAACAGCGTCAATTGAGCACAAGCTAATTTTACCTAATGCAAAGTCAGTGTATAATATTGTGCAGACTTTTGAATAGTCTGTAATAGCAATTAACAAATACAAACATATAACGTAACAGGAACTGAAGCACACTACAACCTTGTATGGAATATCAATGTTCATATATATATATATATATATATATATATATATATATATATATATATATATATATATATATATATATATATATACATATATATATATATATATATATACACACACATATAATGTCATCTCTAAACACTGTGAAAGCATGTGATTATGGCATTGGCAAAATGTTACTTTGTCCCCTTCTTCTCTGGTTTGTACTATACAAAATGTGGCTCACACCTTTTATGTGCAATTACTTCCTTTGTGTAATTGCACATAAAAGGTACAAACCACCTTTCATATCCCACTTACCTGGCTTTTTTTGCCTCTGACTTTCCCTTTTCTTCTTTTGTCACTGCTAAATGGTTGCACAATTGCATTTTAAAGGCTCTTTTTCCCATTTCCCCATCCACCATCATCCACCCACCCACACGCTTCTTTCCATCCTCTCTTTGGGTTCTTCTCTCTTTTCCCTGCATGTATTTCAGATGCACTTTGCAGGTACAATTAAGTTTGTTCTTTTTGACCCAAAGAAATGAAGGAAAAAAAAAAAAAAAAAAAAAAAAACAGTTCCTTTTAGTTCTTGCATTTGCTTCTTTTGTATTAACTTGTGTTAATGGCTGGTTTGTTTGTTCTTTCTTAAGGAGGAAAACTGAATGGTGACACCACTGCTGGACTCCCAGTTTGGTCATTATTCACTTGTGTTAGAAAAAATGACAGATATGTGATTGCACAGTTAGAACATATTTATTTCCAACACTCAATGGTATTGGAATTTATGTTTGGGTTTTGTAAAGTGAGATAATATTGACTCACCTGTGGCCTTTCAAATGTAGGCCTAAAATATACAGTGGATGTAAAAAAAAGTCTACACACCCCTGATAAAATGGCAGGTTTTTGTGATGTAAAAAAAAAGAGAGAAGAAACTAATTTAAATCATGTCAGAACCATTTTCACCTTTTGTGGAGCTGCAACATATAAATGTCAAGTGGGAAACACCTAGAAATGTTTTTGGGAAAAAAAGAAAAACAAACTTCCAATACCCAGCTTGCATAAATGTGCACACCCTTTTATATTTGGGAATGTGGCAGTGCTCAGAATCAACCAACCACATTCAAACTCATGTTAAATACTAATTAGTATACACCTGCCATCAATTAAAGTGACTGATTACCCCCAAATAGAGTAAAGCTGTTCCTGTGTGATTTTCCTGACATCTTTTTGGTAACATCCAACTGCCATGGGCTGCAAAGAACTTACAAAGCAGGTATGGGATCTCATTCAATCAGGAGATGGTTATGGTTACAAAAAAAATTCCAAGGCATTGGATATACCATGGAACACTATAAAGACAATCAACAAGTGGAGAAATATGACACGACAGTGACACTAGAAAACAGGTCAGGGAGGCTGCCAAGAGGCCTACAGCAACATTAAAAGAATTGCAGCAATTTCTGGCAAGTACTGGTTGCTCCCTATATGTGACAACAGTCTCCCAAATTCTTCATTTGGGGCGGCTGTGGCTCAGGTGGGAGAGCGGGTTGTCCACTAATCGTAGGGTTGGCGATTCAATTCCCGGCCCACATGACTCCATGTGCCGAAGTGTCCTTGGGCAAGACGCTGAACCCCAAGTTGCTCCTGATGGCAGGCAGGTGCCTTGCATGGTAGCTCTGCTGCCATTGGTGTGTGAGTGTGTGCATGAATGGGTGAATGAGACACGGTGTAAAGCGCTTTATGAACCGCAAAGGTTAAAAGGCGCTGTATAAGTGCAGACCATTTACCATTTCATATCTCTGGGCTATGAGGTAGGGTGGCAAGACGGAAGCCTTTTTTAACCTCCCCAAAATAAATAAATAATTCACCTCCTAAAACCATGTGGAACAATGTGTTATGGTCTGATGAGACCAAAGTTGAACTTTTTGGCCATAATACCAAAAGATATGTATGGCACAAAACAAACAAACAAACAAAAACAAAACAAAACAGCACATCACCAAAAGAACACCATCCCCATTGGGAAGCATGGTGGTGGCAGCATCATACTTTGGGGCTGTTTTTCTTCAGCTGGAACTGGAGCTTTAATCAGGGTGGAGGGAATAATGAATAGCTCCAAATACCAGTCAATTTTGGCACAAAACCTTAAGGCTTCTCCTAAAACACTTAAGATGAAGAGGAATTTCACCTTTCAGCATGACAACGACCCAAAGCAAACCTCCAAATCAATAAAGGAATGGCTTCACCAAAAGAAGTTCAAGGTTTTGGAATGTCCCAGCCAGAGTCCAGACCTAAATTCAATAAAAAATCTGTGGATTTACCTGAAGAGGGCTGTGCACAGGAGATGCCCAGCTAATCTGACAGAGTTAGCCTGTTTTTACAAGGAAGAATGGCAAAATATTGCTAAGTCAAGATGTGCCAAACTTATTGACACTTACTCTTCAATCTCACTTAAGATTGAATGCTGTGATAAAATCTAAAGGTCCTTCAACGAAGTATTAGTTTAAGGGTGTGCACACTTACACAACCAGGCTATAGTACATTTTTAACATTTTTATTTACCCCCCTAAAATGTTTCTTATTTTTATCACTAATTAATAAGTTCAAATTTCACAATAAAGGTAGAAAAGGTTCTGACATGATTCATCTTGGTTACTATTTTTTTTTTTTTTTTTTACACATCACAAAAACTGCCATTTTAAAAGGGTTGACTTTTTATATCCACTGTATTATTGAATAACTTGAACAAATCTTTGCAATTTATGCACATATTCCATGATTTATTTTGTATGTACTACAGTCAGAGATACTACACCAGCCATAAACCATAATCTATTAAAACACACACACACACACACACACACACAAACACACACACACACACTGTGTACACATTAGCTTATCAACTCAAAGCTGTGTTGAAAAGAGACACACTCACGGTCAGATGAAGAATGGAACTAAGATGTCCTTGCAGCCTGAGGTTGAACTGTCTCAGATGGGAAATATGCGCTGATCCTATCATAATTCCCTATCATAACTGTGTTATTTTTAAACCTTATATTTCAGGGAATAATAGATATGGAGCCCACAAATGTCATTATTTCTGCCTAATAACCGTGTATTTTGAGAGCACGCACACAGCCATGACACACATCAGACTGGCAGCCCCTACTGGTCTGAATCATTCTAAATTCAGCAAATTAATGAATCAAGAACAAGTTAACAGCAATTAGTGAGCTTATATAAGATCCAAAGTGCACTAGATACATTTCAATCCCACAGGATAAAACAGCATGTTTAAAACACTATGGTTAGAGATATAGACTGTTACAGTACATAGTCGCCAAGTGAAGATTAATTTCTTTGAGAGTAGGAAAAATTGCCCTGAGTGTGATTAATGTATGATACCAAACACTATGATTTTGCTAATTTATATTAAAAGCTTAATTTGCCTATACTTTGTGTTTTTAGTCATTGTGTGCTTGCCTGTGTTTGGTAAATACAATATATTCATAGTGAATACTCATAGCACAAACAATCTCCTTTTGCCAGCTGAGAGTTCATGTATCCCAAAATGCCTTGGGCTTCTTCACTCATAAATAACAGGCGGCCAGGCAGATGACCATAAACTGTGACATGCCTCCCATACTTCCTAGCCCCATGAAGAGCTGAAAAAAAAAAAGAAAAGAATGATAGCAGAGCAGAGGGAAAACAAAACAAAACAAAGCACTTTGATCATAGCTGAAATACATTTTGCTGGCTTTTATCTAGGCGAATTGATTTTATGGCATCCATAACCTTCTACAGCACTGAACTTCGAAAAGAACCTTGGAGTGATACGGAACCTTGCTGTCAGAAGAAATCCAAAAGACTTTGAGCTGACATTTTTATTCCTTACCCCCCTCTCTCTCTCTCTCTCTCTCTCTCTCTCTCTCTCTCCTTTTTCTTCTGTACATGAGGGAAAATGCTAATTCTCTTGGAGGAACAGTTGGAAATTCGCTTGCCTCAGTGGCTTTGGGTTTGGAAGCTTGAGATGGATATAATCCATACTCCATACATGGCTCCATTACTCCATTATAAATACAATTTACATGCCACATAATGCAGATTTTGAGAGAGAGAGAGAGAGAGAGAGAGAGAGAGAGAGAGAGAGAGAGAGAGAGAGAGAGAGAGAGAGAGAGAGAGTGTGTATGTGTGTGCATCATACAGTAATATGGGTGTCACTCCTGACAGCATTTTTCATGTTCCTTTTCCAATGCAAATAAGTGCCTGCTTGGTGAGCTGTGAAGGGCAGAGTGAAGCTTTTGCCCAAGATGCACGACTTTCAAACATGCAGACACCCGCTGACTTATTTCTGCATTAACAAGAGTGCCATTGCAGAGGTGTGTGTGTGTCTGTGTTTGTGTTTACAGTGGAGTGAACAATTTTGCACCATAGTGATCCTCCAGATTTCTCCCTCTTTCCAATTACTTTAAGGAAATGTATGTGTGTGTGTGTGTGTGTGTGTGTGTGTGTGTGTGTGTGTGTGTGTGTGTGTGTGTGTGTGTGTGTGTGTGTACAAGAGAAATTCCACATGACCCCAAGGCCATCTAATAAAACAACATGGCTATAAAAAGGGGCACACAGCAGGATTACAAGTCTGATAGATAGATGATATATGAAATGTCACCTTCTGAAAATCAACCAGCACAAGCATGAGCAGGAACGATAGATATGATTGGAACACACATTTTTTTTTAGATTTAAAAAAAAAAAAAAAAAAGATTCATTGTTTATTTTTATCTCTAAAATAAATGTAGTCACAAGCAGCTGTCTATCTGCCACTCGATATTTCTGAAACTTCACATGACAGCTGAAAGAGAGCTGAACATTATTAATTCTGTCTTTTGATTTGTCAGGCACTCTGAAGGGAGCTGGTGTCAGTCTACAGAGCTGAGATTAAAAGATCTTCTTCATCACAGTCCTGCTGACTCAGACACTGTCACATCCTGGAGGGCACCATGGTCGGGTGAAAAACTTGCATGCAAATGCATAAATGTGTGTGCAAATTTTTACACACTCAAATCTGTGCTGTCAGTAGAATTGAGAGTTTTCCAACACTACAATGGCAAACAATACAATATTTCACGTATTAAAAACTTTTAAGTATTTGGTAAATTAAACTAACCTTAAATTTACATTAGCAAGAGACAAAGAGACAAATGTTCACATTATGCTCATGTTAGAAAGAGTTAAAGAGACAAAGTTCATTTTCTCAATTCTATGCAAATTAGGTATGACACAAAGCAACACAAACCCAAACAATGGCTCGAATGATTCCTCGGATCGATCCTATGGCGTGTGCGGGCTGACATTAATACAATCCCCCACTCACAACTTTAGTTTGCACCTGCTATCAGTTCCCATTTACTCTCTGACACACAAAACATGAAAGAAAAACATATAGCTGTGATTTCATCTTATCCTGCCATATATGACTGATCTTTAAATCATTATAGAGACATTATGAAGAAAAATGAAGCTTGGAAGGAAGTAGAAGAGGTTGTTGGTGTTTCTACTGAATGTACATAGCGAGTACCTTAATCTGTCAACAAAGCAAGTATGAAGCCTAGATCAAAACATTAAATCAAACATCCAGTTTTCACACTGATTAGTCCATTGTTTCATTTGTTATTTAACTAGTTATCTTTAAATGCTACAATATACAAAGCTGGAACATTAGACAGTGCATACCCACAAGTAGCAGTTGCTACACGCTCACAAGAGACAAACTACAAGTGACACGAGCAACTTGTTGCTTGCTAGTTGGAATGTTAGGTTACATTGTATTCACATTGTATTGTGGCTCTAGAGTGCATTCAGAAAGAAAGCTTAGAATTTTTCTATTTTGATACATTGCAGGATATATATACACTTAGTGATGAGCACATTTGTCTTTCACCACTTGGGTTGGGGGTTTAAAAAATGCCTCCACCCTGTGCATGTTCTGCCCATGCTTCAGGGGTTTCCTGTGGGTACTCTGGTTTCCTCTCCCACTCCAAAGACATGCACTGTAGGCTGATTGGCATTTCCCTACTGTGTGAATGCTTGTGCAATTGTGCCCTGTGATGGGTTGGCACCCCCATTCAGGGTGTCCCTCCTTGAGCCCCAAGTCCCCTGGGATAAGCTCCAGGCTCCCCCATGACCCTGTGTAGGATAAGCAGTATGGAAAATGGATGGATGGATATTTAAATAGTAAGTATTCTTCTTTCACTCAGCACTTTGTTGAAGCAAATTGGCAGCAACTGCAGCTTTCTATTAATCATTTTTGGGTTGATGCTACAAGTTTGGGAATTCTTTGGGATGTTTTTTTTTTTTCCACATTTCTCTCTAAACAACCTATCAATCTCTGTCAGGTTGGATGGGGAGCATTGCTGAACCACTATATTCAGGTCTCTCCAGAGATGTTCAAGCGGGTTTGAGTATGGGCCCAGAAAGGTCATTCACATACTTGCGCCAAATCCTCTCCTGCACTGTGTTGGCTGTGGGTTTCAGATCATTGTCATATCAAAGGTGAACCTTTGCTCCAATTTCAGATCCTGTTGATAAGAAACATGCAAAGAATTCACACTTGTCTCTTGTAGAGCACATAGGACCAAAAATAACAATGAATTATCTGAAGACTAATATTATGTGGCTTACTTGGACATGAACTTGATTGCATGTGGTGTAAAAACATAGGGCTTGATGTATGCACATGAGGCGCAGCACAAAATGTGACTTAATGCTGTCACAAAGTGCACTTGTAATGCATCTGACATTAACATTCAGCTTACAAAGGCTGTAGCTCATCATGTAAACTGCACCTGGCACCGCTTACTAAATGCACTCTGTGTGAGGCACAAATGCGGTTTGCCAATGGACAATTACATTGTGGAAATGGTCAATGTCACAGGCATCAAAAAGCTTGGGACATGAGGAAATGCAAGCTCAGTAAGAAAGAGATAAATGTGTTAATAAATAAAGTTCTTATTAAATGAAGTCTCTGGTGTCAGCACAAGTAAATGGTGTGGAAAGCATTAATACAGCTGATATGCCAATTGGGTTTTACTCTAATGAAAGAGATTTCATGCTTTAGAGCTCTTTTTTTTGTTCTCTTAAATTTACTCCATAAACTGGACAGTGCACAGTAGTGCATTTTTTTTGGGGGGGGGGATGGGGTGGGCACACATCCACATCTTGATCAATATTAAGCACTGCTCTTCTTAATAGTCTATCATTTTTCTCTCGCTTGTATTTTTCACTTTTTTTTCACTATTTTTTTTATTGACAGCAAAAGGAGACTATTCTCATCGGCTCTGCCCGAAATCTTCCATCAGAAAGTGACAGTACATGTAGCATCCTCAATATTTTGGTATGGACAACCTTGACCTTATTCAGTGTAAGCGCAATATATTCAACTATTCATCTTCTGTCATTAGTAATAGTTTTACACATGAGATGTGTAGATTAGCAGTCATTCTGATGAGAAGGATATGGCATATAGCAGTAGTTCTTTCACACAGGTCCTAAAATGGTCTCGTATTATTACACATTTTGTCATATATTGTGAGAGTGAATGAAAGAAAAATGTATACTATATAGCCAAAGGTTTGTGGGCCTTCCCTAAACTGTTGCCACAAAGTCGGAAGCTCACAATTGTATAGAATGTATTTGTATGCTGTAGCATTACAATTTCCCTTTACTGAAAATAAGAGGCCCAGACCTGTTCCAGCATGACAATGCCCCTGTGCACAAATCGAGGTCCATAAAGACAGGGTTTGCCAAAGTTGCAGTGGAAGAATTTGAGTGTCCTGCACAGAGCCCTGACCTCAACCCCACTGAACAAAAAAATACATTTGGGATGTATTTGATGATAGAGACTCAAAGCACTTTTCTAAGTCCCTCTGGATAAGGGCGTCTGCCAAATACCGTAAATGTAAATGTAAATGAACACCCTGATTTGATGAATTGGAATACTGACTGTACCTCTGACCTCAGGCCACCTGTGGCTCAGGTGGTAGAGTGGGTTATCCACTAATCGTAGGGTTGGCAGTTTGATTCCCAGCCCACATATCTCAACATGCTGTAGCATATTTGGGCAAGACCCTGAACCCCAAGTAGTGCCTGTGTGTGTGAATGGGTGAATGAGAAACAGTGTAAAGTGTGTTAAAAGGTGCTATATAAGTGCAGACCATTTAACCTCACTAATGAGTTGTGGCTGAATGAGCACAAATCCCCAGTCACATTTCAAAATCTAATGGAAAGCCCAAAAGAGCGGAAGTTATCGTAACAGCAAAGGGGGACTAAATCTGGAAAGAGCTGATTAAAATGCACATATGGGTGTGATGGTCAGGTGTCCACAAACCTTTGGCCATATATGCCAAGTGTATATGCAGTCCAAATGGATCCCAATTCTCTGGGAATGAAAAAACAAACAAACTTAATTGCCAACAAACTGGCAGATTTATTTCAGTAACATAAGCTTGTGCAGAGTGTTTTTGACCTAACAAATTTCTTCTCCTACATTTCTTTTCAATTATCACAAAATGTGGCTCACAGCATCTTGAGATCAACCTGAACAACCCTTTTAGATTTTTCCGGAACTGTTTGGCCATAACATGCTAACGAATTTAACAGAAAAGTTACTAAAAACTGTTGCTTTTTATTCAGATTTAAAAATTGACATCAAGTTGGAGAAATTTACAGTTTAAATAGAATCAATGTTCATTGTCTGTTGGCTGCATGTATCTTATTTTTTTAAATTGCTTTCCATTTTTTTCATGCAGTTTACTCCTGTTAAATGACTCGTGTTTAAAACAGAGTGAGTAAAATTAATTCCTGCACTATGTGCTTTCAGGGTCAAAAAGAAGGGCAAGCAAAAGCTGTCTCCGCTTCGGTGATTGAACTCCAAAAGACAGGCAAATAGAAAGTTGATGGAATGCTGATGAATCGGATAATTGGGGATTCTTGGCAGAGTCTGTCGAGTTGCTCTGAGCATAGAAGTTATCTACTTCATCTGCCATCGACAGCCAATAGGGAGAAGAAGACAGTCAGGCAAATAAAGAGGAACAATTGAAAATGAGAGACAAGCATCTAGGGTAAAGCCTGCCTGATAACCTAAAGCACTTTGAAAGTGCTCGAGTGATGTCTTAAGAATGTTGACATTGTTGTTGTATTGGAGCCTAAGTGTTCTCAATTCAACCAGCTAAGATTGCAGTCAGAGATTATTCTGGGTGTCTATTTATATATTTAGGGGCTTTTTCACTGAGGTGAAGGTTAAAGCCCTTTCTCTCTATAGTGGTTTGGGATGTGGTGTTAAAGGTGATATCACATCTCATCTGAACTCTCTCTCAGGCTCCTTCCACAGCTCAAAAATTTCATCAAAACCTTTTTCCTACCCTATAGAAACCCAGTAGTACAAGTATACATTGTCTGCTGCTTTCTGCCCCTTCTCACCTTTCATGTCCTCCCATATCAGCAAGAGGTGTAAGGTTTCGGGTCCAGCTTAAAAAATAAAAAACAAAATAACAAGAAGAAGTGGGAAAGTATCAAGTGGGAGCTCTTCTTAGTCTCATAAGTATTTAAGAGAGCACATCAAACACCATATATTTGTGAAAAGTTGTAAGGCAACCTGAGAGCGCGTTCTGTGGAATGCCTGAGGGCAGGAGTGCTTAGTGTCATATGAACAGTGAGAATGAGTGAAATAAATGTTCAACATGCAGTATGTTGTAATCTTACCTATTTTTCTTAAGAAATTTAGTAACTGGTTAATAACACAATTTTGTTTCAGCCCTTTCCATGTTTATCCTGACCTCTACTGGACTAGTCTTGAGCGGCAAACTTCTAGCTTTCACTAGAGTCTGGTGATCTGTCAATAAACTTGGTCTCCTAATTTTCAATTGCATATGCATAAAGGTGAAGCGAGCCAATCGGATTCCAGCTGACTGTGACTGGACTCAGTATTTTTGTGCAACATAAGAATACTCCATATATTGAAATAGGATGTTCAATAAGCACGTATGGGTGTCATGGTCAATTGTCCACATACCTTTGGCTATATAGTGTATAGCTGGAGCCTTCAATAACTAAATCTAACTATGAAATTTCACAAATCCTGAGGTGGGTGGATGTACGTGCAAACT
Organism: Cranoglanis bouderius; assembly: GCA_023630585.1. NCBI lineage: Eukaryota > Metazoa > Chordata > Actinopteri > Siluriformes > Cranoglanididae > Cranoglanis > Cranoglanis bouderius. The sequence continues at coordinate 13,157,052 of CM042568.1, forward strand.
TCATTGACAGATCCAAATTGTCAGTGTCAAACTGTAAGGTCAAAACACAAGCAAAGAGAGCAATGTAGAAACTTGCACATGGCCAGAGGCATATAACCCTGCAGTTCTTGCCTGGTTTCCCACTGAAGTTAAGCAGGGTTGAGCCTGGCCAGTACCTGGCCAGTACCTGGATGGGAGACTTCCTGGGGAAAGCTAAGGTTGCTGCTGGAAATGGTATTAGGGAGGCCATAGGTGGTGGTCTGTGTGGGTCCTAATGCCCCCGTATAGTAATGGGGACACTATACTGTAAAAAGAGCACCGTCTTTCGGATGAGATGTTAAACTGAGGTCCTGACTCTCTGTGGTCATGTCTTGTGGTCAAAAATCTCAGGTTACTTCTTGTAAAGAGTAGGGGTATCCTTGTCTGTCTTGGCCCCCTAATAATCTCCATCTTTATAACTATAAAAATAATATAAAATAATCTTTATATGTGAATAGGTTGCATGTTTAATATTCCTGCACTAATTCGCCAAGACAAATGCGTTTCTCCACTGTAACTCCTGTTAGATACTTCACCTTTATGGTGAGAGTGAGAAGGAGGAGGTTGGACAATTCGTCGCTGAAATGGCCTTATGAAATGGCCTTATGTAATGGCCCCATACTATTGTCTAAGAGTGCACTTCCCTCTACTGTCTTTGATAAGCAGACTTCATTCAAAGCAGGAAATGGCTATAATCCTTTACAGGATGAATCCAATCTGCCAAATAAAATGTTCTTAACCCGTTTAAGTGCATGTAGGAAGCGTTATAGAAATATGATTTAAAGAGGTAATTTAACTGTCTTGAAATCTGTGTTGGTTTTGAATTTTCCTTTTGGCCCTGCTGCTGTAATGATACTTGATTATAATGTAGTTAAAGAGCAAAACAGTTCAAGAGCATTGCAAAGTCATACTATCAATTCCTGCATTTCTCTTAATTATTAAGAAAGGTATTGCATTTAACTGACTCTTCACTAACAATCACCAGTCATATTACATAGATGTATATTTGCCAATGGGATAATTATATAAACTTCATCTTAACCCCTTAAACTCCAAAACCCATTGGCAGGAACCTTTTTATTAGTTTTTCAGAGTAGTTGCAGAATAATATGCTTTAATAATATGCCTTAAACTTTTGGCTTATAATTCAGTTATTTATCTTAAAGAATATTGTTCAGTAACTAGTTTAAAGTATTCAGTAACTGCTGTGGCTAATAAGAAAGATATGTAGTTAAAAGAGTCCTTGGAGTTTAAGGGTTTTAAGCCAGTAAAACCCCAGTTTATTATTTCGTTATCCATTTTAAGGAATATTATTCAGTAACTACAATGAATTATTCACTACCATGAATGCAATCTATATACATTGTTCTACTATGAATTATTCAGTAAGCACAGTGAAACTAATCAGAAAGGTGTGTAGTTACAAGAAGAAGGAGTGTAGGCTTCGACCCATCAACAAGTCCAGGAAGTTGAAAGGTTCAATATGAATAACTGAATAATAAGACAGGGCTTTAAAGGGTTAAATTGATTCATCTGCTTGAATAAGGAGGTAGGATGAGACTAAAAGTAAAATAAGGGTCTATTCATCTGGTACTTACAAATTTATAACAATTTGCTTATTTAGCTTAAGATTAGAGCCCATTTTAGAGTTCCTACCTTTCCTTATATAAAACTGAATTAAATCCAGCCACTTTTCCCTTGCTTTTCCAAATTCATGTGGATTTTTCATGAGATCAGGTTCTATCAACTCATGAGAGAGAAACAAATTGAGCAAGACTAGTCAGTGCAGCAAACAGAGAGTTGGTGATGAAACCAAAAGATGGAGGGAAGAGAGAAGAGATATCAGGAGAAAGCCAGTGAGCCAAAGACATAGAGAGGATGCTTTGCATGTGTTAGGCTGTGATAAGCTCCGGCCCATCCTGGTGCTTCTTAATGAGGCAAGCTCACAGTGTGATGTGGAGTGTTCAGGGATTGAACACACTGGGGGGAAAGGAGTGCTGAAGAAGTTTGGAGAGCCAATGCTTCATCATATCTAATTGCTGCCTTGTACACACAGGTCCCTACAGAGTTAGACTGCTTTCTGCTGTCACCCGCCAGCCCCCATCTCTCCTTTCTTTCTCTATCAGCTCTTGGCTCTTTAAATGGAGCTCTGATGGGTCTGTCTTGAGACAATCTCCTTCTTATTACAGTGCACATTCATTTGTCATAGTCTGCAGAGATTTACAGACAAACGTTCACAGATAATCACTCAAACAGTGTCAATTATTTTGTCTATGTTGACACTGGGCGCAGCTAAATTCATAATAGGACTGAAAACATAACAGGACTTAACAGTCTTGTACCATCTCTCAAAACAATTAATCTTAATTCATTTACCCTTTTCACATAACCAGAGCTTTATTGAAACCTCAAGGGATATGTTCTTTTACTTGTCTTCAGCACCAAGGAAAAACAAGTACCAAGTTCAACCTCTCAATTGTAGGACTATGTACCATTTAATGTGTAGTATTGTCGAGACTACCATGTAGATGTGGTTACTTCTGACTGTAAAATGTGTAAAAAAGTGCCAGTTAAAATAAAATCTAATTAAAATAGACTACAGAATTCATACAATATTTAATAAAAGGTTTCTGTTATAACAAACTGGATGTTCCTTAACCAAGCATTAGATTAAGGTAGAACTTTATTTCAATGATTTGTCAAGTCTCTTGAAACTTTAATTAACTGACAAAAGAACAAAGAAAAGATATTCAATGTTTTCACTGACCAACTTAATTGTATTTTGTAAATATAAACAAATTTAGAATTTGATGCCTTCAACACACTCAAAGTTGGGACAGAGGCAAAACAAGACTGAAATGTTTATAGAATATTCAAGTAACACCATTTTGGAGGATCAGGTTAATTGGTAACAGGGGAGGGTATCAGGATTGGGCATAAAAAGAGCATCCACCTAAAGCTCAGTCCTTGCAAGCAAGGATGGGTCGTGGCTCACCACTTTGTGCCAAACTTGGTGAGAGAATTGTCAGTCAGCAAAAAAAAAAAACATTGCTCAACACAAGATTGCAAAGAATTTAGGTCTTTCACCATCTACAGTGCATAATATTGTGAAAAGATTCAGGGAATCCGGAGAATTCTCATTGCGTAAAGGGCAAGGCTGGAAACCACTGTTGAATGTACGTGACCTTCGGGCCCTCAGGTGGCACTGCCTGAGAAATCGTCATGCTACTGTGATAAATATAACCACATGGGCTTGGGAGTACTTTGGAAAAACGTTGTCACTTAACACAGTCCGCCGCTGCATCCAGAAATGCAACCCAAAACTCTATTACGCAAGGAGGAAGCCACACATCAACTCTATGCAGAAACGCCGCTGAGTTCTCCGGGCCTGAGCTCATCTCAGATGGACTGAAAGGCAGTGAAAATGCGTGCTGTGGTCAGATGAGTCCACGTTTCAGCTTGTTTTCGGGAAAAACGGACATCGAGTTCTCCATGCCAAAGATGAAAAAGGCCAACCAGACTGTTATAAGCGAAAGGTGCAAAATCCAACATCTGCTACGGTATGGGGGTGCATCAGTGTGCAGCATATGTGTGAAGGTACCATTGACGCAGAGGCGTATATAATTCAGTTCAGTTCAGTTTATTTGTATAGCGCTTTTAATAATGGTCATTGTCCCAAAGCAGCTTTACAGAAATATATAAATTCAGGACATAGATTTTAAATTTATGAATTTATACCCTATATAATATAGGGATTTTAGAGAGACATATGCTGCCATCAAGGCAACATCTTTTCCCAGGAAGTCCATGGTTATTTCAGCACGACAATACAAGGCCTCATTCTGCACATGCTACAAAAGCAAGGCTTTGTAGACACAGAGTGCATGTGCTTGACTGGCCTGCCAGCAGTCCAGAGCTGTCTCCTATGGTGTATCATGAAGAGAAGAATCAGACAATGTGACCAAGGACTCTTGAGTAGCTGAAGTCTTGTATCAAGCAAGAACGGGCAAAAATTCCATTTGCAAAACTGCAACAATAAGTATCCACAGTTCCCAAATGATTAAAAAGTGTAATTAAAAGGAAGGGTGATGTAGCACACTGATAAACATGCCTCTGTCCCAACTTTCTTTGAGTGTGTTGAAGGCATCGAATTCAAAATTTGTTTATATTTACAAAATACAATTAAAACCCCTATTCCAAAAAAGTTGGGATGCTGTGTAAAATGTAAATAAAAACAGAATGCAATGAATTGCAAATCTCATAAACCCATAATAATATATGTTATTCACAATAGAACATAAAAAACATATCAAATGTTTAAACTGAGGAAATGTACCATTTTAAGAAAAACAATAAGGTAATTTTGAATTTGATGGCCGCAACACGTCTCAAAAAAGTTGGGATGGGGCAACAAAAGGCTGGAAAAGTAAGTGTTACTAAAAATAAACAGCTAGAGGAACATTTTGCAACTAATTAGGTTAATAGGCAACAGGTCAGTAACAAGATTGGGTATAAAAAGTATATCTTAGAGAGGCAGAGTCTTCATCAATCTGTGAAAAACTACATCTACAAATTGTGGAAGAATTTCAGAATAATGTTCCTCAACGTAAAATTGCAAAGACTTTGAATATCTCATAATCTACAGTACATAATATCATCAAAAGATTCTGAGAATCTGGAGAAATCTCTGTGCTCAATGGATGAGGCGAAAATCAATATTGCATGCCCGTGATCTTTGGGCCCTCAGGCGGCACTGCATTAAAAACAGGCATGGAAATCACTGCATGGGCTCAGAAACACCTCCAGAACTCACTGTCTGTGAACACAAATGCTGGTTAAAGCTCTATCATGCAAAGAAGAAGCCATATGTGAACATGATCCAGAAACACTGTCATCTTCTCTGTGCCAAAACTCATTTAAAATGGACAGAGGCAAAGTGGAAAACTGTTCTGTGGTCAGATGAATCAAAATTTGAAATTCTTTTTGGAAACCATGGATGCCACATCTTCTGGACTAAAGAGGAGAGGCATCATCCGGCTTGTTATCAGCACTCAGTTCAAAAGCCTGCATCTCTGATGGTATGGGGGTGCATTAGTGCCTATGGAATGGGCAGCTTGCACATGTGGAAAGGCATCATCAATGCTGAAAGGTATATACAGGTTTTAGAGCAACATATGCTTCCATCCAGACGATGTCTTTTTCAGGGAAGGCCTTGCATATTTCAGCAAGACAATGGTAAACCACATACTGCATCTATTACAACAGCATGATTTCATAGTAGAAGAGTCCGGGTGCTGAACTGGCCTGCCTGTAGTCCATACCTTTCACCAATTGAAAACATTTGGCGCATCATGGAACGAAAAATACGACAAAGAAGACCCAGGACTGTTAAGCAGCTAGAATCCTGTATCAGACACGAATGGGACAACATTCCTCTCCCAAAACTCCTGCAACTGGTCTTCTCAGTTCCCAGATGTATACAGACTGTTGTTAAAAGAAGAGGGGATGCTACACAGTGGTAAACATGGCCCTGTCCCAACTTTTTTGAGATCTATTGCTGCCATCAAATTCAAAATTACCTTATTTTTTCCTTAAAATGGTACATTTCCTCAGTTTAAACATTTGATATGTTTTCTATGTTTTATTGTGAATAAAATATGGGTTTATGAGATTTGCAAATCATTGCATTCTGTTTCTATCTACATTTTACACAGCATCCCAACATTTTTGGAATTGGGGTTGTAAGTTGGTCAGTGAAAACATTGAATATCTTTTCTTTGTACTTTTGTCAGTCAATTAAAGTTTCATAAGACTTGACAAATCACAGATTTTTGTTTTTATTGCATTTTAGAAAAAAATCCCAACTTTTCTGGAAATGGGGTTAGTATTTAAAATTTTCAAGTAAACTACATACATAGAATAGAAGAGAACTTGTCCACCACAGTGTATATGTAGTAATGTATGCAATACTATTATGTATGCCTGGCACTACTTAGGCTACAGTTCTAAAATATGTAGTTCTTACTGTAATAAGTGGTGCACAAGACAATTTAGAAATATCAGTATTTGGAAACTGGTAATGTGGAAAAACAAAACAAAACATGTATACGTCAAATATTTCATCCATATTTGGGATTAACATTTTCATTAAAAGTTAAATAATTATATAATGTTAGTAGCATTTTTATACATGTGAAACCAGTACTTACCTACTTTGTTAAGATGTATTTATTAAACAGTTAGAACTGGTAGAATTACTACTGTTATCTTACTATTAAGATAAAGATTAAGGTTAAGGTTTTCAGCTACAGATCAAAAGAATATGAGTTCAAATCCTTATACTGCCAAGCTACCATGGTTGGGTCCTTGAGCAAGACCCTTAACCTTCAACTGCTCAGTTGTATCCTGCCTCAGTTCTGAATCACTTTGGATAAAAGCTTTAGCCAAATGAGCAAAGGTAATGAATGCAGTGGACTTTTAATTATTATATGGTTGGGTCCTTGAGCAAGACTCTTAACCTTCAGCTACACAGCTGTATCTTCCCTCAGTTCTAAGCTGCTTTGGATGAAAGCATCAGACAAATGAGCAAATGTAGTGAATGTAGTGGACTTTTGAGCAATACATACAACAGTATTACCTATGTACTTACAGTCAGGTCCAGGTATTTGAATTGTGACACAATTTTTGTAATTTTGCTTCTGTACACCACCACTATGTATTTGAAATCCATGATGTCAAATCAAGATGTGATTGAAGTGTAGACTTTCAGTTTTCATTCAAGGGGTTTAACAAAAATATTGCATTTAGGAATTATAGCCATTTTCCCTCCCTCCATTTTCACAGGCTCAAAAGTAATTGGACAATTGACTGCTAAGCAGTTTCATGACCATGTGTGACCTGTTTTCCTCATTATTTCATGACAAATGAAGGACATGAAATTTCATGAAAATTATGAAAATTGTGTCACTGTCCAAATATTTATGTGAAAACATGCAGAAAATATTAACGTATTACCTAATGTATTCTGAATAATTATTGTACTGTGGCACTTTACTGCTTCACAAATCTAGTCATCTTTACATAAGTTGCTTTGCACTTTCAAATGAAGTATACAAAGTATGTACCACAAGTTATTTGTACAAATTAAACAAATTAATCATCTCAGACTTGTTAAATACAAAGTACGTACCATACATACCATAAAATAAAGTTTCATCAAAATGTTTTGAAGTGAAATGGTAGTGGATTGTACACTTTATAATTTTTAGACTTTTTTTTTTTTTTATTATTATTTTTTAAATTGCTAACAGAATTGAGTTGGGCAGTCTGGCCTAATGTGCTTCCATTCTGTTAAAAATTTGAAAGTGAGTAAGTCTAGATGCATTACATTTCCTCTTGGTTAGGTTCACTGCAAGTTGTTATATGGCAAAATTAGAAGAAATGGGCATACGCTGAAAAATTCGAGAACGGTGACACACACTGTTTCACTATTTCATGACCAAATAAAAGACTGAAGGCAGGTCATTACCAAGCTTTTTAAGTTTACTAGTTTTGTGATTGTTAAAGAATTTCTTTACTTTTGTTTGTGTGATTTTTGTTTGTAAATGCCACACTGGCAGACATCAGTGCAGTTTGTCCCTGACAAACTGCACTGTTGAGTATCACCCTGGCACCAACCTTGACCGACACGCAGACTACAGCCCATCAGGGGGGCACTAAGGTAGTGTGCACTGCCAATGGCACTCTTTGGGGAGGGTCTGCCAGGACTTTGTGGTGGTAAAGTGGAGGTGGATGAATAGACGCAGGCAAAGGGATCTCTCTGTTCCCCTGGCTGGTGCAGAGGAGCCCAGACTGGAGAGACTGGCTGCTTCATATCACTGTGACCTCAGGCTGCAGCGTATTCAATGCATCTGTTCTGCTGCACTATCTGTGAATACATGTAGCAGCAAGGGAATGGTTGAGGAAAGTCAATGGGGCACAAGGCAAATATTCTGTGAAAGACATGGCTGATGGGACGGGATACTGTAAATGACTGTAAATGTTTCTGTTATGCAAATATACAGCACACTGCAGATGTTAAACTGAGTATAAATATAAAATATGTGGGTGTCTGATGTAACGTCAGTTATATATATATATATATATATATATATATATATATATATATATATATATATATATATACATACAGTGGGGGAAATAAGTATTTGATCCCCTATTAATCAGCAAGATTTCTGGCTCCCAGGTGTCTTTTACACAGGTAACAAGCTGAGATTAGGAGCACTCTCTTAAAGGGAGACACCTGTCCACAGAAGCAATCAATCAATCAGATTCCAAACTCTCCACCATGGCCAAGACCAAAGAGCTGTCCAAGGATGTCAGGGACAAGATTGTAGACCTACACAAGGCTGGAATGGGCTACAAGACCATCGCCAAGCAGCTTGGTGAGAAGGTGACAACAGTTGGTGCGATTGTTCGCAAATGGAAGAAACTGTCAGTCTCCCTCGGTCTGGGGCTCCATGCAAGATCTCACCTCGTGGAGTTTCAGTGATCATGAGAACGGTGCAGAATCAGCCTAGAACTACACGGGATGATCTTGTTAATGATCTCAAGGCAGCTGGGACCATAGTCACCAAGAAAACAATTGGTAACACACTACGCTGTGAAGGACTGAAATCCTGCAGCGCCCGCAAGGTCCCCCTGCTCAAGAAAGCACATGTACAGGCCCGTCTGAAGTTTGCCTGAATGATTCAGAGGAGAACTGGGTGAAAGTGTTGTGGTCAGGTGTGGTCAGATCTCTTTGGCATCAACTTGGATGAGGAGGAGGAGGAATGCTGCCTATGACCCCAAGTCATAACACCATCCCCACCATCAAACATGGAGGTGGGAACATTATGCTTTGGGGGTGTTTTTCTGCTAAGGGGACAGGACAACTGCACCGCATCAAAGCGACGATGGACGGGGCCATGTACCGTCAAATCTTGGGTAAGAACCTCCTTCCCTCAGCCAGGGCATTGAAAATGACCTTAATGACTTGGAGAGGATCTACAAAGAGGAGTGGGACAAAATCCCTCCTGAGATGTGTGCAAACCTGGTGGCCAACTACAAGAAATGTCTGTCCTCTCTGATTGCCAACAAGGGTTTTGCCACCAAGTACTAAGTCGAAGGGGTCAAATACTTATTTCCCTCATTAAAATGCAAATCAATTTATATCTTTTTTGAAATGTGTTTTTCTGGATTTTTTTGTTGTTATTCTGTCTCTCACTGTTAAAATACACCTACCATTAAAATTATAGACTGATCATTTCTTTGTCAGTGGTCAAACGTACAAAATCGGCAGGGGATCAAATACTTTTTCCCCCACTGTATATATATATACATATATATGTATATATATATATATATATATATATATATATATATATATATATATATATATATATATATATATATATATATATATATATATATTTTTTACAGATTTAGATAGATGTGTTGTGTTGTACAGAATAATTAGCTTGTCTGTTTTAGGTAAAATGTGATCTGTTAGATTGGCAGTGTGTCATATTACATTGATTTATGATGGTATATGTATATAAGTCCCCGCTGTGGGGTTGCTCGAGGCCCATAAAATTCACTGTAAAAGGAAGTAGTAGTAAATGTATTATTATTTCTAGTGGCTTGGATATATGACTTCCTCCAGGTATAACTACAGTAAAGAAGCTACATAGATCTAATTCTAATCACAGCAGATAATATTTATATTAAATTAGATTTTTATGGTGCTGAAAAAGAACAACTCACATTCTTATAGATTTCTGAAAACTGATATCATCTTATGAGTCACGTATCATCTGAGAATACAGTGCCCTCCACTAATATTGGCACCCTTGGAAAATATGAGCAAAGAAGGCTGTGCAAAATTGTCTTTATTGTTTAACCTTTTGATCTTTTGTTAAAAAAAAAATCACAAATATTCTCTGCTGGATATCAAACAATTGCCAAGAAAACACAGGTTTAGAAAAAAAAAAAAAAAAAAAAAATATATATATATATATATATATATATATATATATATATATATATATACACAGAATCTCTCCAGATTCTTCAAATTTTGAGATCCACACTTTGTGGACTCTCCTCTTCAGTTCACCCCACAGGGTTTCTATGGGTTTCAAGTCAGGGGACTGGGATGGCCATGGCAGGACCTTTTGTGGTCAGTAAACCATTTTTGTGTTGATTTTGATGTATGTTTTGGATCATTGTCCTGCTGGAAGATCCAAACCCAGCCCATTTTAAGCTTTCTGGCAAAGGCAGTCAGGTTTTCATTTAATATCTGTTGATATTTGATAGAGTCCATGATGCCATGTATCCTAACAAAATGTCCAGGTCCTCTGGCAGAAAAACACCCCAAAACATTAAAGAGCCACCACCATATTTAACCGTGGGCATGAGGTACTTTTCCATATGGCTACCTCTCTGTGTGCGCCAAAACCACCTCTGGTGTTTATTGCCAAAAAGCTCTATTTTGATTTCATCTGACCACAGAATCCAATCCCATTTGAAGTTCCAGTGGTGTCTGGCAAACTGAAGATGCTTGAGTTTGTTTTTGGATGAGCGTATAGGCCTTTTTCTTGAAACCCTTCCAAACAACTTGTGGTGATGTAGGTGACTTTAGATTGTAGTTTCGAAGACTTTCTGACCTCAAGACACAACTAACTTCTGCAATTCTCCAGCCGTGATCCTTGGAGATTTTTTGGACACTTGAACCATCCTCTTCACAGTGTGTTGAGACAATATAGGCACGCATCCAATTCCAGATTTATTCATAACATTTCCAGTTGACTGGAACTTCTTAATTATTGCCCTGATGGTGGAAATGGGCATTTTCAATGCTTGTGCTATTATCTTATAGCCACTTCCCATTTTGTGAAGCTCAACAACCTTTTGCCGCACATCACAGCTATATTCCTTGGCCTTACCCATTGTTATGAATGACTAAGGGAATTTGGCCTATGTGTTACCTCATATTTATGCCCCTGTGAAACAGGAAGTCATGGTTGAACAATTTCCTGTTCCTGGTCACTCAGGTATACTAAAAAAAATTTAAAATACCAATGGGAATATACTTCAAATATATTTTTCCCATATAAATTCATAGGGGTGCCAATAATTGTTGCACACCTATATTTAACAAAGATTTTTTTTTTTGACAAAGCTGTGCTGTGTTTGCAATTGTTTTATATCCATGAGAGCAGAGTATTTTTTGTGATTTTAAAAAAAAAAAAAAAAGATCAAAAGGTTAAACAGTAAAGACAATTTTTCACAGCCTTCTTTGCTTATATTTACCAAGGGTACCAATATTAGTGGAGGACACTGTCTTTAGCAATAGCAGTCCTGACATGATCTACATGTTTTTGCTACTCAGCCACACCACACATGAAGGAGGAAATTACATGATCAACATTCTGTTTTCTAATGTCTCTAATTTACATTAAGGTTAATTCTGCTGCATGATCAATTTGGTGCGAGAACTTTCTGGGATTTGCTGTATGTACTCCGTGTGATAATCACATGCTCACAGGAGGAGGCAATCCATTCCTTATTGCAGTATGGATTGTATAAAAAGAGATAATCATTTCTTATTATCTATTTCTTTATTGATTGCCATTTGTCATATATGACTCTCGTGAAATGATATTTCTCTTTGAATTAGTTAAGGATATAGCCTTCTTTAAACTGGTAAAGGGATTATTAAGTAACCCACATTAATGTATATACACATTAATTCACTTTCAGATTTCCTTATGCATTAGAGCAAGTATATACCATATTTACTGTTAAGCATTTAAGCTTTAATTACCTATTATCTTAAGTTTTTCTTTCTTATTTTCAGTTTGTTTCATGTGCAAAAGAAGCTATTTCACTCCCATTCTGTTTTAATCTCTGAGTCTAACGTGATTGCTTAGCAGCTCATTTGTGGCTTTGTATTAGCAGCTGGAGTAAACCTGGCTAGATCCAGTTTCTGCTAATGTCATTATAGTGACACTGCCATTCATTTCTTGTCAGCCTTTATTAGTGTGGAACAGGATTAGGCCTAGGCAAAGAAAATGAGAGAGGAGCCAGAACTGGAAACTGTGCCACTGAAGTTGGGTGGAATAATGCAGAGAGAACAGAAACGTTCATGAGACACTAATGAAATCTTTATGAAACCATCCAAAAATCCAAAGCTGAAATCGTTTTTCTTTTTTTTCCTTCCCAAAATCCCTCCATGCTATATTAAGTTGCCAGAGGCTGTCAGTCTGCTCTGCAGGAATTAGACACACTGCTCTAACTGCCTCTGCATTCTCAGGTTTAAAAGCCTATCAGAGTCACCTTTCATGAAACACTTTTGCATTTAATATGGCACTACATTTTCATGAATAGTACTCAATGTATGCTTTATGGTGGTCTGAGCACAGTTCTGCTGGGAATGTTCAGGGGCAAAAATAAAGGAACCTTTAAGATCAATAATTCTACTCAAAACAATAGTGGTGAACTTTTTAAATTTTTATTTTTACAAGAGCACATTAAACTTGTCTGTCTGATGGATCTTGAGTAACTGCTGGATGGTCAACTGGTAGAGTGATACAGTACAGTACAATATAATATCATACTTCACAGTCTTCCACTTTTTTTTTTTTTTGTTGCATTTTTTCGTTCTTAATTACTGTCTCATGAATGCAGATTTGTAATAATTCACATAATCTAAAACATCAAAACCCATTAAACTCCCAGATGTCATTGGGTGAGCTGTATTCCCATTCCCACTCTTGAACTACAAACCTTTCCTATTAGTTTCACTTTAGTTATTGAATAATTCATTGCATTTACTGAACATTATGTTTTCCAAATAAATAACTGAATAACAATCAGGGACTCTAAGGGGATAAGGTTAGCAAAAAGGGTAGAATTAGTAGTCCTAACTTTTAATGTAATTTAAATTTTATGAACTCCAAAGAAAGTGCTGTCACTGGTTAGAATCCCTTCAAACACTGCATGAGATAAGGTTGATTTGAACCCCTTCTGCCTGTAATTTACCAAAGTAAGTAATTTAGTTTTCCCATAACATTTGAGTTATCAAACTGTATGGAGGGCCAAAACTACCGAAATTAAAAATGAATAAAAAAATAAATTTAGGATTAAATTGAATTAAAAATTAATTCTATTTGTTTTATCAAGTCATTTATTTTTTAATTTATTTTCCTATTATTAAATTTATTTATTTATCTCTCTATTTATTTATATATTTATTTATTTTTACTTTTCTGTGTGTAACATGTTAATGAGGGAGGCGGTCCTTGCGTAGCTTCAGTGCATTATTGGTTGAGAGCTCGCGTATAAGCTAAAAAGGCTATGAGGCTACTAGGAGCTGCTTACCTTCAACTATGCTGTGCCATGCTATTACAGATAGTTCTTTCACATATACCAAACAACTTTGCAATGTTTCCAGCAGTTTGACCAGTGAGAGATAGTTTCAAGAGTACTTATAGGAAGGAAATAAGATGGACGTCCCACCATAGCACCCTCTGACTCACACAGATTTTGAATATGCAGGGAAATATTTTGCAGAGAACAATTCAGGCTGTACTTCAACATTCATATGGGCATACAGCTCTCCTAAAACATCAGTAAGCACCTCTACACTAAATAACATGTAGTCATTTGATGCGTGATTATTGACCTCATTTGCTAAGTTGCGCAACTCTCTAGCTATTTGTGAAGCGTCCGCCATAGTTTACACGAGTAAAAAATAAATACAGAACATAAAAAATTAAGGAAAAGAGTCACACGAAAATAAATTTTGGATTAAAAAATAATTATATTTGTTTTATTAGGTCAATTATTCCTTTATTTATTTTCCTACTATTACAATTATTTCATTATCTATCTATTCATTTCTCTCTCTCTCTCTCTCTCTCTCTCTCTCTCTCTCTCTCTTTCTCTCCCTCTCTCGATATATATATATATATATATATATATATATATATATATATATATATATATATATATATATATATATATATATATATATATATAGTTATTTATTTATAACTAAGTGCAAGTGTTGAAGTGTTGAAAATGTTGAATTGCAACATTAACTTATTATCTTGCTATTTCAAGATATTATGTTGTTATTTTGACATAATATCTTATTTTAACATAGCCTGTGATTATTTTGACTTATTATCTCTTTATTTTCACTTACCAGCTTTGAGTTCTTATCTTGTTATTTTGACATATTATCTTGTTAATATTTAATACCCTTCAATCTTTTGATTTCATTTTGACCATTTGAATTTGACATACATATCTATACAATAACACAAGCATCAGAATAGGATTTTTTGTTACTATAAGCTCATATTCAATAAATTTATCTTATTGATATATTGTGATGTGTTAAATATTAAAGTAAAGTATGATGATATAATGAGTTGTTCAGTACAAATAATAGAGATTAAGGACATAGATATTAACTAATGACATACTACCTTGAAGCTATTAAATAAAAATGTATTAATAATTAATTCAAATTAATGACATAGCACTTTAACCTTTTTTTTTTTTTTCACAACTCTTGGTGCATGGCTTCCATAATTTTGACATTAACAAGTGTTATGGGATTGCACCAAAGACACAACTTGATATTTGTGTGTGTGGGGATTGTTGTTTCTCCTTTTCAGTTATGTTTAAATATTTGCAAGAGTCAGATCCAAGCAGGCTCTTACCAAAATAACAAGAAGCTCCTGAGAGAAAATTCTTTCTGTGACATTTATGCCTCTTTTAAATTGTTAAACTCACAGTACCCATATCTGTTCTCAAACATACAGTATACTTTTCACTCTACTAATTACATGCTTTTCCTATTAATTAATTTACAGTTACTAAATAATTCGTAGTAGCTACTCAATGCTAAAATTTATTACAAACAAATTTAAAAAGCCTAAAATTTATTACACTTTTACACTCTATTATTTACAGTGTAAACGTTTACAGTAATTGACTGGGAACAGGGTTGCCAATAAAGTACTGTAAAAAAATTACAGTAAACAACTGTAAGCATATCTCCAGTAAAGTATTGTAATGTCTTATATAGTGCACAATAACCCATAATCCAATACATTTCCAGTACATTTGTTCATTTGGCTGATGCTTAAAAAATCAGCTTACAATTGAGGCAGGATACATCTGAGCTGATGGCTAATGGTCTTGCTCAAGGACAGAACCATGGTAGTTTGGCAATCTTGGGATCTGAACACAACCTTTGGCTCAGTAACTCAAAGCCATATCCAGTGAGCCACCATAGCTAGCTCAACTATATTTTAGTTGAAGTTAATTCAGTGGTAGAAGTGGTTTAATCAATGTAAACTAGTTGTGCTAGTTGTGGTGGCTCAGTGGTTTAGGTTTCAATTCCAGCACCACCAAACTGCCATGGTTGTGTCCTTTAGCAAGACCATTAGCCATCAGCTCAGATGTATTCTGCCTCAATTGTAAGCTGATTTTTTTAGCCAAATGAACAAATGTACTGGAAATGTACTGGATTATGTTTTATTTTATACTATATAAGACATTATAATACTTTACTCTAGCTATACTTACAGTTGTTTACTGTAAATTTTACTCAGTGGTTAAGACGTTGGGCTACTGATCAGAAGGTCATGAGTTCAAACCCTAGCACTGCCAAGCTGCCACTGTTGGGCCCTTGAGCAAGGCCCTTAACCCATAACTGCTCAGATGTATAAATGAGAAATGTAAGTCGCTCTGGATAAGGACGTCTGCCAAATGCAATAATTGTAAAAAGGGAAAGGAAGAAAAAGTGTCAGCGAAATGAACAAATGTTCTGTATTATGTGTTATGTTATACAGTCATGTGAAGAAATAAGTACAACCTATTGAAATTATTATTATTATTTTTTATTATTATTATTTTTTATTTTACATATTTGGACAAGCAAACATTTGATCATCTTTGAAACAGTGCCTATTAATAAAGCCGATACACTTAAATTAACAAAAAACAGATCAACCACATTGAAAAAGTACACCCCTACATTTATCACACCTTCAAATCCACAAAATTTGAATCAGGTGTTCAAGATTGGGTGCCAGTGATTAGAACCTGCTTTGGGAGTGCAGGTGGAACCTGTCTTATTTATACCCCTCTCATATCTAGTGTCTGGTGTTCCCTTTGCTATTGAGGTGTGTGGTGTCATCATGCCAAGATATAAAGAGTACTGTAAGGCCTTCAGAAAAAAAAAAGGTTGTAGATGCCTATGAGTCTGGCAAGGGATTTAAAAAGATCTCCAAATTATTTGAAACACATCATTGTCATTTTGACACTATTGGTGTCAAAATGCATGCTTCTACAATCAGAAAGAGATTGCACAAATTTGACCTGCATGGGAGGTGTGCCAGGAAAAAGCCTTTGCAAGACTACAGTTTGCCTATGAGTATATAGGCAAAGACCAGGCCTTTTGGAATAATGTGCTCTGGAAAGATGAATCAAGGATAGAGTTGTTTGGCCATAGTAACAGCAGACATGTTTGGCGCAGACCAAAGACAGCTTTTCAGGAGAAGCACCTCATACCAACTATGAAGCACGATGGTGGAAATGTTATGGGTTGGGGTTGCTTCGCTGCCACAGGGACTGGACAGCTTGCATTCATTGATTCAACTATGAATTCTGCATCATATCAAAGAGTGCTTGAAGATAATGTGGGGCCATCTGTCCGAAAGTTGACGTTGAACTGAAAGTGGACCTTTCAACAGGATAATGATCCTAAGCACACTAGAAAATCCACCAAAGAATGGCTCAAAAACAAGAAATGGAGAGTTATAGAATGGCCTAGTCAAAGCCCGGATTTGAATCCCATTGAAATGTTTGGGGGTGTATTTCAAACGGGCAGTACATACAAGAAAACCCTCAAACATCTTGCAACTAAAAGAATATTGCATGGAAGAGTGGCCAAAAATTCCAGCAAGCCTGGTGGACAATTATGCAAAATGTCTACAAGAAGTTATTTCTGTACCAGGGGGGCAATACTAGCTTTTAAGGCAAAGGGTGTACTTACTTTTTTTGACAGAAGAATATCACATCTTTTGATATTTCTGTTGAATAAATGATTGAAAAAGTTATTTTTTTTGTGGGTTTGTTCAAGTGTATCAACTTTATTAGTAAGCACTGTTTCAAAGATGATCAAATGTTTGCTTTCCAAATATGTCAAAAAAGCCAACAATTTCCATGGGGTGTACTTATTTTTTCACATGACTGTATTATGTAAGATATCATTGTATTTATTTATTTTTTTTTTTTTACAGTACTTTATTGGGAACCCTGCTGACAGTAAATTACTGTAAAATTTGCATCCAATTTTTATAGGTAAAATAAAAAACATATGTTGGAAGTATAAAGGGTTAATTTGAGGGAAAATACTAAAATGCACAAGTTAATTTAAAACACATCTGATTTTATAGACATAACAATATTGGACAAAATTAAAACGTTCTTTCCCTTACTGTGGCCCAGACATCTGTGCAAGCCTTGCAAAAGCATTGCTTGCTCTCTTGTGTTTATTCATGTCCCTAGTTGTTTGCATCTAAGTATGCTGACCTTATTTGGATTCACCTTGTAATGCTTTGTCTATGAATTTAATGACAGTGCTTCACTGAAATGTCTGTTTAAATCCTGCGCTCACTTCTATCTTATGCTTGCAAGTTTCTTACATTACACACAACTTGTCCTTGAGGTATAAATATATAATACACACCTGACATTATGCTGGGAGGCAGTCCTTTCTGATTGACTTCTTTATTCTTAAATAAATCATTCATTAATCTAGCATCAATAATTGATATCCTAAGGAGCCTTGGTCCTTTATGTAAATAATGTCACAAGTATGAAGGTTACCAGCTTAGACCTGCCGAGTACAGCAGTTTTGAAACTTTTGATTATGTGCAATATTTTCATGCGTTTCAATTTTTCCCCTTTCTCTTTCTCTGACCTGAGCTCTAGGACTTATGTTTATTTAAACGGCTCTTAAATGCAGACTGCATCATGTATGCATTAGAAAAGGTTCTGAAGTGCAGATGCATCCGCTGTGTTCAATCTCCAGTCGTTTCGATCTTCATCTTATAGTCTGGCTTTTTATGATGACTTTTAACACTGCCCCCACCTTTCTAGATCTCTCTCACACCACTCTGTGCATATGATGAATCTAGTGAAAGCGCATAATGGCCTGGACACAATGGCCCTCGCTTAGGAACAAGCCAGTTTCCTCGGTCGAAAAGACTGCCATCAGCAAAATGTAACTAGGACATATCTCTTAGCTACAATGTCGGGCTGCGATTGAACATCTCTTCATTGGATTGAACCTTACACAGATTTCAAATGAGCTTTTTATTTAAACAGTTGCAGGTATGTAAGCATTTTATTTACAAAGGCAAATGCAAGGAAAACACATTCTTTTGATAGAAACACTGAATTGTGTTTATGTGAAGAATGAGGTAGCTAAAAGAATGGAGAGGTCAAATAGGATAATGTTCAAGCTGGGTTTTGCTGTGACATCTAACTGAGTGTGTGTATACATGTATTGTATGTATGTATGTATGTATGTATGTATGTATGTATGGGGACAGAGAGAGAGAGAGAGAGAGAGAGAGAATTTAGGGGTAAAGATCAAAGAGACCTTGTGTTTAGCAGCAAACAGCTGGGTGATCATCGGTACACCATGAGGATATGAAATATCCATCACACTTCATTAATGACAGCACCTCAGTGATACACACACAAATACACTGTCACATTACCATATGGCCCTTTCTAAACTCACTCCCTGTCTAACACACACACACACACACACACACACACACACACACACACACACACACACACACACACACACACACACACACAGATTACTGACAGGCACCTGTGCGACATTCAAAGGCCACTGTTACTGAACCAGATGGCCGGTCCCTCAGTGGGCTAGTCGAACTGAATGTCACATAACCAGCCACAATTCTCAGGATGGACGGTAAGTGTGAACGTGTGTATATGAGTGCATGGAAATAGTGGTTAAATTACTGTCTAATCAAATAAGGTCAAAATAAATAAGGGACATGTTGTAAAACTTGAGCAAAGGTCACACTTACATTTACAGCATTTGGCAGACGCCCTTATCCAGAGCGACTTACATTTCTCATTTATACAACTGAGCAGTTGAGGGTTAAGGGCCTAGCAGTGGCAGCGCTGGGATTTGAACTCACGATCTTCCAAGCTGTAATCCACCGTCTTAACCACTGAGCTCCCACTTCTCCGCTTCAGCTACAAACACACTACAAACACATTTACAGCATTATACTGTTAATTTAAGTTGTCAGTAAATTACTGTAAGAGTAATACATGATGTATAATGTACAATTAATGGAAAATCTACTAACACATACTTAACATTTACTCTTTGGTTAATCAGTGATCATTTAATAAAACAATTTAAAAAACAGTTAAATAATATATAAATAATAATATAAAAAAGAATTCAATCAATTTAGCTAAGTGAACAACATAACAGGAGATACTATTCTGAATCACATTTCTGTGAACAGTTCACCAGCTTGTGCTAAGTTAGCTTAACTTGTAAATTTATTAGCCGTGTATCAAAATTTCATCTAGCATTAGCATACAACATATTTTACCTGATGTATGAACTTTAGTAACATCTTAAAGTTGTTAATATAGCATACAGTGGGGGAAAAAAGTATATGATCCCCTGCTGATTTTCTACGTTTGCCCACTGACAAAGAAATGATCAGTCTATAATTTTAATGGTAGGCGTATTTTAATAGTGAGAGACAGAATAACAACAAAAAAATCCATAAAAACGCATTTCAAAAAAGTTATAAATTGATTTGCATTTTAATGAGGGAAATAAGTATTTGATCTCCTATCAATCAGCAAGATTTCTGGCTCCCAGGTGTCTTTTACACAGGTAATGAGCTGAGATTAGGAGCACTCTCTTAAAGGGAGTGCTCCTAATCTCAGCTTGTTACCTGTAAAAAGACACCTGTCCACAGAAGCAATCAATCAATCAGATTCCAAACTCTCCACAATGGCCAAGACCAAAGAGCTGTCCAAGAATGTCAGGGACAAGATTGTAGACCTACACAAGGCTGGAATGGGCTACAAGACCATCGCCAAGCAGCTTGGTGAGAAGGTGACAACAGTTGGTGCGATTATTCGCAAATGGAAGAAACTGTCAGTCTCCCTCGGTCTGGGGCTCCATGCAAGATCTCACCTCGTGGAGTTTCAATGATCATGAGAACGGTGAGGAATCAGCCCAGAACTACATGGGAGGATCTTGTTAATGATCTCAAGGTAGCTGGGACCATAGTCACCAAGAAAACAATTGGTAACACACTACGCCGTGAAGGACTGAAATCCTGCAGCGCCCGCAAGGTCACCCTTCTCAAGAAAGCACATGTACAGGCCTGTCTGAAATTTGCCTGAATGATTCAGAGGAGAACTGGGTGAAAGTGTTGTGGTCAGGTGTGGTCAGATCTCTTTGGCATCAACTCAACTCGCCGTGTTTGGAGGAGGAGGAATGCTGCCTATGACCCCAAGTCATAACACCATCCCCACCGTCAAACATGGAGGTGGGAACATTATGCTTTGGGGGTGTTTTTCTGCTAAGGGGACAGGACAACTGCACTGCATCAAAGGGACGATGGACGGGGCCATGTACCGTCAAATCTTGGATGAGAACCTTCTTCCCTCAGCCAGGGCATTGAAAATGTCCTTAATGACTTGGAGAGGATCTGCAAAGAGGAGTGGGACAAAATCCCTCCTGAGATGTGTGCAAACCTGGTGGCCAACTACAAGAAACGTCTGACCTCTGTGATTGCCAACAAGGGTTTTGCCACCAAGTACTAAGTCGAAGGGGTGAAATACTTATTTCCCTCATTAAAATGCAAATCAATTTATAACTTTTTTGAAATGCGTTTTTCTGGATTTTTTTGTTGTTATTCTGTCTCTCACTGTTAAAATACACCTACCATTAAAATTATAGACTGATCATTTCTTTGTCAGTGGGCAAACGTACAGAATCAGCAGGGGATCAAATACTTTTTTCCCCCACTGTATATGATTATATTTTTCTATACCCATCACTTGTATAACTATTTCTGACTATGCATCAGTGCAAAAAAGACAAACAAATAGCTGAAAATCCGATTTCCTTTTCCTTATGCTTTTCCTTTTCCTTACGCAGTACACTCGTCAACGAGTGTACTGCGATGGACTGGCATTCTATCCAGGGTCTTGTCCCACTTCACACCCAATGTTCCCCAGATAGGCTCTGGATACACTGCAACCTTGACCAGGATGAACATTTACTGCAAATGAGTGAGTGAGTGAGTGAGTAGTTTGCTGGAAAAGACTAAAACACCCCAGAATGCATCAGGACATTATTGTAAAATTTTGTTATATAAAACACAGCACATTTTTTTTACAGTCTTGTAAAACATTAAATAAGAACAAGTATTGCAGCTGCCTAACACTGCACTCATAGTGAAACATCTGTGATAATTGAAGCTGGTTTTAATATCCCACTGAGTTAAAAACTCCACACTACTCTTTGAATTGTGCAAATGCATTGACAACTAATGTCTGTTCTCTCACAGATCTTCTGTGTCCATTGTTACTGAAGGGTTTACTTATCTTCCTTATACTATGTTACCTTTATAAGCTCCCATGAGAGTGTCGGAAGTGAATTATTGAAACGGTGATATTTTTGCTGAAAAGTATCCTGAGTTTGATTTAACAGTAGAGAGAAAATAATAGAGACAACTGTCTCACCAGGCCTTCTTTATAAGGGCCACATTTTCATGAATTTTGAGCTTTTTGTCATATCACACTGCACTTTATTACAGATGACCAATTCCATAAACATTGCTGTGTTTCGCATCAGGAAATGGACATCTCAGGCTGTTCTGTTTATTTACAAAGCATTACTGAAGAAATTACTTTCATACCATTCGACCTTACTGAGTTTTTGAATCCGTGAATAGCTCAGCACAATATCTCCTTGCAAATCCCTTCTGCATGAGCCAGGATTTTATAAATTAGATTTTTTAAATTCCCTTTTCCAGATTTGGAGTTGAATAGAATGCTGTAAGACTCAGAGATCATTTTAAGTTGTAATACAAAGTGATCACGTCGCACAAGGCTGCATATAGTTATCATAGGACTGCTCTTATCAGTGCTGCAGAACACAGGTATCACTGTGGGTGGAATAGTGGGCTTGACTACCTAGGGCCCCTAATAGGAGGAGGTCCCAAGTTGGTCTAGACTAAAAGGTTTGTATTTTAAATGGAATTCATGGAACAATATGAACAACCCCTCAGTATAGAAGGACCTTCCTGCTAAAATAATGGTTGTAATGTTATTAGATCATCCTAAAAAGATTCATTAATTACCTCACTAATAACTATCTAATTTAAAATAGACACTTGTGCATTATCAAAATGCCTTAATTTATATAAATAAACAATAAATTTGGCTGTAAGCTCTAAACAAATCCAGCCACTTATGACTGCATATGATAAAATAGACTGAGTGATGTTTTATATTCAGTGCCACTGTATGCAGAGATATATGCAATATAGACATCTGAGAAATGACATCTGACATATATCTTATAACTGTCTTAAGATGATTACAGGAGTTCATAAAAAAAAAAAAAATAGCAATAGATGTAGAACTAAAAAATCTAATATATGGGAATGGATGGGAAACCAGTCCATTGCAGGGCACCATAAATACACATTCACACCTAGAGGCAATTAAGAATAGCCAAACCACCTTCCTGCATGTTTTGGGGAAGCTTGAGGAAACTGGAGAACCCAGAGGAAACCCAAGTGGACACAGGGAGAACATGTGAAACTCCGCACAGAGAGTAGCCCAAGCTCAGATTTGAACTTGGACCTTAAATATAATATCTATATTTAATTAACGTGTGCATAATACAAAGAACAAGAGAGCATATGGGGAGTACAAGCAAAATGAAACATATTTTGTGACCAATGTACGGTATATAGCAGTCCTGTGTACTAGTACCTAAGCCTACTATACCTAAAATGACTATCTGGTCATTTATTGGATACTCAGTTTTGCAGCATTTGTATCACTGTTGAGTCCTTGAGGAGTTCTGACATGTCTGAGGCCATACCATATTCACAATTTAGTAAAGTATTTTGGGAATTTTGTCCCAGAGCATAGTGCAGAATATACAGTGCACTCTCACACATCATTACAGTAGATTAGTGTCTGAATGATGTATACTAGGGGTACAGTATACCCATAATATACTTTGCTGTTAGTAGTGAATATGGATTAAGGCACCTTTTTATTTTATACTGTACATTTCTATGTAAATGTGTCTGCTAAATGAATAACAAAAAAAAAAAAAATGTAAATTTAAATAAAACGTTTTGTTCCCTCCCATTTCTACATAACTTATACAATCAGTAATCCAGTATAGATCATCTCCCTCTCAAAGTCTTAAATAAAACAAAAACAAATGTGAAATTTATAGGTATAGTATTATATATAACATCCACAAAGCTTTTAGAGGTATAACCAGACACATATGAAATATAAACATGCAGTAGCACCACAACTCTGGGAGGATGAAGATTAGATGCATATAGCCTGCAGTGACACAGTGATGTGTGATTCATTTACATTTCTCTATGCAAACACCTGATTGGTTGTTATTGACACACTGTGTCCTTTATTTGTCAGTTGCATTGTGACCAGATGTATCCTGTGCAACCCTAGCACATAATACAACCTGAAGTTCTGCCTGATCTCCAACAAAAGGTCCAAGTTATACCTGCTACTGCTGGAATTTTCAGCCGTTTTCAGCTCCAGTCCTGGGCACCTACTGCTCTGCCACAGGCAAGACACCTGATCCAACTCAGCAGCTCATGTTCAATCCTTTCATGTGTTGGATCAGGTGTTTGGAGCAGGGAAAACCTGAAAATATGCTGGAAACAATGGAAAAGGACTAGAGAATCCCTGCTCTAGGGGACAGGTAAAAATCAGCTGCATAAATTGTAAAGAACATGTACTCCCCAAAGAGTGCAGCATTTATACAACAGATATGGCTTTAAATAATAAAAACAAAATGCACCCACTTTTGAAGAGGCTATTTTCTGTCTCTTCCATAAAGTTAATTTTGATCGCAAACTCTCTTTCTCCTTGGTAAGACTGATTGTGTCAGGTGGAGGTGGTACTACCCTATCGCCCTATAAAGCGCTTGGCCGAGCAATAATGGCCCACAGAACTTCAGCAGCACCCAGCAGCAGCCGGCACTTTTGTCATGTTAATGTGTCAGTGTGTGACGCCAGGCAAATAGGATTTACTGTGCCGGCTCCTCCACTGGAATGAAATTGCAGTCTCATAAAATGTACTTTTAAGGCATTGTGGGGAAGCGCTGAGGGCAGTATATTAAACTGCTGGGGATCAGAGCAGAGGGGGGGAGAGACGTGTGGACGTGGCTTATGGGCTCAGGTTGAAGAAGTGCATGGAGGGAAGAGAGGCAGCGTGGAGCAGGGATGTGCTGTGATTGAACGCCTATCATCTGTAGTTTCTGATTTGAGTTTAATGTTTGGTCATAAAAGAAATATGATGGCTGGGTGGGGAAAGGGGTTGGGTGGTGTGTGTGTGTGAGAGAGAGAAAGTGTGTGTGACTATGTGCATGTGTGAGAGATGCTTTACGGGATTTGAAATACTGCATGCCTGATTTGTGGGGGAAACTTATCATAGCACAGTAGATCTGTGTCATCCTTCTTTACAGTTTAATTTAATAGCTATAAATATCCAGTTATGAATTTTTCCACACTGTCTTTTTGAGCGTGGAGCATGTGCCCATGTACAAGTAGCATTTGTAGAATGTTCCCACAACCATGATGTACACTATATGCTACATGTTTTTTTTTTTTTATTCTCATTTTATTTTATTGGTTCACTATTTGTCCTCCTTTGTCTCTTCGCACTCTAAAGCCTACATACTGTGCCTGCAAGTGGTCAGGAATCAGTTTTTAAAAAAAACCCTAGTTGATTTAGAGCCCAAATCCCCCTCAATCATGTCACATTTTGTACTTTATGGCCAATTCACCTCGCATTTTCCACACCGCACTCCTGCACTCGCAGCAGGGGACTTTAACAATCAGAGTTGGACTCCCATTAGAGATCATTTAAAGGCCGTATTCCCTTCCCACCCTCTCGGCCTCGCACCGATAAGGCTCGTCAACGAGTTATTTCACTAGCCTACTCCAGTCCTCAGTGCCAAATCCTTTGCAAGCTTCTTTATCAGCTTACAGCTGCCACTTCTGCCAAGGTTACAGGACTGTAGTCACTTTCCTCCAATACTCTAATTACATCTGTAGAAAATGTTGCCAGAGCACATGCATGTTTCGATGTAAATTTAGTTCCATTTCATGCAACAATGATTTACAGTACTCTGTCCTGGGGTCATTTCTAATGAGTGTGTGTGTGTCAGGGCGATATGTAAAGTAATGCTGAATGTTCAAGTTTTTTTCCCTTTAAAAATTATGATTAGGATTGTGTACATTTTTACTGTTGTGTGGTATGAAAGCTCTGTTAACTTTAGCCATCTTCACTTTAACTCTTTGATTAAGGGCGGGACTTAAGTCTTAGGGCTAAATTACAGTCATTCACTATGACTGACAAACGTACATAATTTTACAAGCGTATACAAATATCAGCTTTTGTGAATATCAGATTACAGTGTAATGGTAGCTGACTTTGTGCTTTTGGTATTTGATAGTCACCTGATGTGATAGGTTAGAAAATTAAGGTTAAATAGAAAATTTAGGGCACTAGAAGATTAAATAGAAAAGGTGAACTTAAGGTTAAATAGAAAAGTTTAGGGCACTTCCTAAACATGCTATGTAGTGTCTCTTGACCTGGTTATAACAATTTTCACAGTGTTATTGTAGTCTAACAAGAGCTGTTATGTGCAGTGTCCTAGTGTTTCAGTCACATGAAGTTTCTGCTGTGGTCAGCATATTTGGGGTGGATTTCTGGCTTCTACACGCATTGCTAAATTGACTCATCTTTCTTCAGAATACAATACCTCGACAAAGCTCATTGTGTGTGTGTGTGTGTGTGTGTGTGTGTGTGTGTGTGTGTGTGTGTGTGTGTGTGTGTGTGTGTGTGTGTGTGCAAAAGTTTTAGGCACCCTATTTTTTTTAGTACAAACTTTGTACACACACACACAGTGCACTGTATATCAATCATACAAAATCCCCAAGAGCACAAGCCTAATGGCTCTTCATGTCCACATAGGTAAAGGACCCCAGGGGAGGACATCAGGATGACAAACAAAAAATCTTTATCCTTATATGGAGGATAAGTTGATATCAGCTAACTAACTAACTTTTGCTAATGTTAGCGATACTTACCGAGATTTGCCCATAACATTGCTAGCTTAGATACAGTGGCTATGAGGCAGCATGACAGGGACAATCCACTACACTGGTGTTTAAAAACTTTATTGTATATAGTGAAGTATATTGGTTTAAATGAAAATTAATCTTCTTAATGAAGCACAGATAAAGTAACAACAATGCAGTCAGTTGTCTATTCGGTCCCCAAATTGACAGCGACATAAAACCCAAGCATAAAAAGTGCATATTGTTTAGCCACTTATAGGTTTTTATTTATTTATTTGTTTGTTTGTTTGTTTGTTTTTCATTTTTTAATGAAAGCAACCAGAATGCTATCAAACCAGTGAAAACTATAAAATATAAATAAAATATTTTCTCTAGGCTTTTAATAAAATCAATTTAATTTTACTATTTACTGTGAGATATTAGTGCACAACCATATAATTGCCATGACACCATAATGACAGGGTTATGTATATTGTCTCTGACCATAAATTAGAGTGAGTGTGGTTATAATGTTTGACACCATATCATTACCCGTATGTGACATACCAGAAATACACAGAGCTGCACATTAGCTGTCATTACTTTCTAAGGCTTGGTTAAACCACACCACAAGCATCATAAGACAACAAAAACTGTGTCACTTGAATCAGGTAGATGCTATGTAGCACAATAAGACACAGTATGCTCTTAAGTAAAGTGGTAAAATATTCCAACCACCCATTTATATCTTTAAAAGTGTTATTACTTCATTCCCATTACATGCTTTAAAACAGGAGGATTAAAAAATAACTTCTATAATATAAAATACTCTATACTAAAGTCAATACTTTAAAATGAATGACCTTGTGTGGTTTGTTATCCTAAGATTTGCTGCAATTATATACGGTGACAAATGTATGCAGTTTTTACATTAAAGATCTTCATATACTCCCAGGCATGAGACAGTGTAGCTTACCATGCCTTACACTGCCTGATATGTAAGACACTGACAGCCAATGGTGGCTTTTCAAGTCAAGCAGGGTCAAGATGACAGCGTTTCTCAGACATCTCCTCGGAGCTGATCGCCGAAGGGACAAGGTTGTCTCGCAGTGACAGCAGGCCATTTTGAAAGCTCTGCTTCTTGCACGAGTCAAGTCAAGATGTTTCGTGGTACAGCGGAGGACAATCTGTGACAGGAGGACAAACTTCATACATGCCTGAGTCTGCAAAGTCAAAGCCCTCACCTCATGTGGAGAGTTGATACATGCTAGTGAAGGACACTTTCTGATGATGAAAAGTTCTGTCTCCTCAGGTTCAAAGTCAACGGTGAAAATGTTGGAGCCTTTTTTCTGACAATTGACATGTTGACTAAAACCTTATACTGTTCTTTTTTTGGCACTTTCTAAAGGCTGTGACATCAAAGCTTCGTTTCCTGTTCCTTTATAGCTTTTTCCCATTTGCATGTCATAAATGTCACTTTTGAACATTTTTTTTTTTTACATTCTCTCCCACTTTGTTTTAATGGCATTAGTACCCATTTCTTTTTCTCCCTCTCTATTTCCCCCCATTTCATGCATCATTTCTCTGTTTAATTGTATCTGGATGAAATTCCCCTCTCTCTATGTGTCCAGCACCATTCAGTTAAGCTGTTGCCAGCAAAGCATAGGCACTGCTGCTGTGCCATCCGGCCCAGGCTGGAGCACACTGAGGGACGCTGAGAACTGACCGCTTTTGTAGCCTACCAAATCCTTCAAGACGGCTTGCTCTGTGTAGAGCTGGCTCTGTTATCCTGCACTCAGATCAACTTTTTTTCACCTGAGAGTAATTTTAATCATTCGAAGAAAAAGTATGCAAGGTCATTCTCTGTGTGAATTTCTACTCTCCCTTTTAAATTGAAATTTGAAGGGCCATTCACTCATAAATGACTGTGTTAAGTTAAAGCTTAAAAGGCGTAATGGAAAGTCAGTAGTATTTTTGACCATTTAAGTAATTAACCAAATGATGTACTTGAACAGCTATTACTTAAATCACTATTACATAGTTGAGATTTTCAAGAGAAATGCTAAATGTCCAGCTTTGAATGGACATTAATTTTACCATAAAAGTGTTATTTTGGACTCTTGGAATTAAGTTAAATGTGTACTGACTAAGGAGCACTTAAAGTATATGTCGTGATCTAATTACACTGATTTACAGCAACAGTATCTAAATGTTATGTTGCATGATGGCAACAAATGGATATACACATATAAATATACTATAAACAATGGTTTGAGGATAAATGTGATGCCCCATGTAGCATGCATTTAAATTTAGAATGCTTATAAAAATTTCCCTTTTCATTTTCTCACTTACACTTTGTACCCTGTGCCAATCAAAAGTCCATTGAATACCCTTGTGTGTTATACATACACCTATACAGTGATAAATATAAATTACAACTATGTGAGTGAAAGCTCATGCCATTAAGCTGTTAATATGAACCTACTGTAGATCACATGACTTGACTACAGTATCTTGTGAAGACGGAATGACTGATATTTCTTGTTTTAAATCCCGTCAGACGTGCTGTCTGTCTTCTGTCAGAAGGCCAGCCAGCACTCCACCATGGCATAGAAAACATTGTCTGATATGAAATATGAAGAACAAAGCCTTGAGGGATAACTTTATTACCTTTACAATGACAATAGTCTGTACTCATTCCTAGACCTTATGAAATATGTCTCTCCACATGTTAGCGGTGTCGGTAGGCTAAATTCCAGATTTGTGAGTCTATCCTTCATCTTGGATAAAGGTGCAGTTTGTAATTATAAAAGTGTCTTTAGGCTTGTAATAATTATAACATTTTAAAAAATATTAATGCGATTTGCAACACTGCTATGTAATTGATCTGGATTGTGTTGTCATTTAAAACGGCTTACGTTTTTCTGGGCCGGAAATTAGCCCCATGTGGAACAGAGCTGCTCATCAACTTTTGATTAAAAAGTAATACATGCAATACATAGTTTCAACAAAGGAGGTGGGATCTATATGAGGGAAAAGGAAGGTTGTAGGAAATAATCACATATTTCTCCTTTAATGTTGAATAATTGAAGAATTGTCCCTTAATTGTAAGTGGATTAAATTCTGCAGTTCACCTGCCAGTCATTGTGTCAGTAGTAGCAATAAAATTGATCCTACCTGTTATCCTCCATAATTAAATTTGGTCAGAGAAGGAAAGATGGAAAGACTGAATGCACTGCTGAAACTGTTATAACATCTAATAGGTTGTGGAGAAACTAAAAGTGGAGAAGGATGCAGATTAATCTTATAGAATTTATTAGAATTTATCAGTACACAGCAGTTTAACACAGCCCTCCCCCCAACCCACACACAAACACTCATGCAACTGCAATACCCTACATAATTATCAGCTCCTTAATGACTGCTGTGCATCAACAGTGTCTCTATCTGTTTATTACAAGTGCTTTCAGAGCCCCCCCACCAGGCTCAAGAAACTACTTATCTCTGCGTAAACCACTTCACAGGCCTAATTGAACCCTATTACCAAACAAAGTGTGCTGGTTCATGTGATTACACCAATAACTGAAAGGCTAAGTAATTTTTTTCTTATTTATTTATTTAATTTGTACATTAAATTCAAAAACCTTGCTCTCTTATGCATTTAGGAGTTTCATGGTATTTTCCAGTTTGTTGATGAGGAAAGGTGGAAGAGGCTTTGAGAGGCCTCAAGTGATTGAGTAGGTGCATGGAAGTGGAAGCCTGAGTACATTTATGAAGGTGCTGGATGAAAATGGCATGATTATGATGTGCCCTATGGGAAGAGTGTTCATCTTTGCAGTGGATCCTAATTCGTTGATAATTAAGTCCTGAAGAATGAACCGATCATATTAGGGCTTTTGAGAATGACACAATTGACAGATATGAGTTATTTCAGTAATGTGGGACTGAAGAGTGAAATATTCTAACTTTACATACTGTGATTTTTTTGCACTCTGTTTGACAGTGACAGTGTGTGTGGGAGAGAGTGAGAGAGAGTGAGAGACTAACAACTTTATGGTGGGAAGATGATAACCCTTATCCTCACATGACTTTGCTCTATTTGACAGCTGCCACCTGTCTGTGCTGGCCAGTTCCCCATAGTGAGACCATTTCCTTCACGTCTCACTGTTTGTTCATTCTCATTCTTTGCTTTTAGTTTGTGCTCCCGTGGTAATGCTTTTATTGTAGTGTGTTATTGCGCCTGTGCCCTGACCTTTCAGGTATCCCTCTGGACTCTTACTGTTACTCAGCAGTGGCCCTTTGGTACCAGAATAGTGTACCTTCCAACCTGTCACACAGTGACACCTATGCCCTTCCTCCACTAGGTGCTTATTTACACTATTATTAGAGTGACCTATAAGTTGGCATTCACTATGACCCCAATGACAGCATGAAGTGGGTTCATAATATAGTGAGAATGGCAGGCAGTAGTACAAACTGTATAAAACCTTCATGTCCTGGTTACTACTTAGCAATGGATGTACTGCTGATGCACAACATTTTTGGATTTCAAACAAATATGTTTTTGTCACAAATTTGAAAAAGTGCCTGGAGTTACATTTTGGGGCCAGTTTGATCCAACAGAATGTACAAGCTAAAATGGTAGACTACATTGTCTTCATTATGTTAATTAAAAAAACACAAAAAAAACAACAACAACATGTAAGCAGAATGAAAATTATGCAAAGCTTTTTGATTAGGATATGGGGGTTTGAAAAAGTGCTACTGAAAGTTATTTGCAAAAGAACTTTTTAACATGGGTGTGCTGTTCCTTTCTACACAACATAGGGAAATGTCAATACACATCTAAATACTAATGAGATCGTGTACCAAACTGCATATTATGCACTAAATAGTATGTCTCAATAATAACAGCCTCATTTGTGCCTTGACATTATATTTAGTGTGGTAGTATAAGGTTTGGGGCATGTGTGAGACTCAAAATTATGTAATTACAGTATCTGCTGCCCTAATCTTCATTTCCTCACTAATAGAGAAGTGCTATGAAGATAACTTAGATAAGGTAATAAACATGGCTATCACAATAGCTGAGTACAAGGTAAAAGAGGAAAGCTAAGGCTGCAGTGGGCTCAGGCTCACCAAAACTGGACAGTTGAAGACTGGAAAAACATAGCCTAGTCTGATGAATCTTGATGTCTGCTGAGGCACACGGATGGTAGGGTCAGAATTTGGCACCAACAGCATGAATCCATGGCTCTACCCTGTCTTGTGTCAACATTCCAGGCTGGTGGAGGTGGTGTAATGGTGTGAGGAATGTTTACTTTAGGCCCATTAATACCAATCAATCATCACTTGAATGCCACAGCCTATTTGAGTATTGTTACTGACTATGTGCATCCAATCATGGCCACAATTTACCCATCTTCTAATGGCTATTTCCAGCATGACAATGCACCATGTCACAAAGCAAAAGTCATCCCAAACTGGTTTCATGAACATGACAAAGAGTTCATTGTTCTTCAGTGGCATTCCCAGTCACATTCCAATAGAAACTTTGGGATGTGGGAGAACAGGAGAATCAAAGCATGAAAGTGCACCTGAAAAATTGGCAGGAATTGCGTGATGTGATCATGTCAACATGGACCAGAATCTCAAAGGAATTTTTACAACATCTAGTGGAATCCATGGAATGAGGTATTGAGGTTGTTTTGAGAGCAAAGGGATTGTTATTATAATGTTCCTAATAAAGTGTTCAGCGAGAGTATACTCTGCAGTGACTATGTAATGAATATAGGGTGCTAAGCACATTTGAAAGTTTTTAAAGAAAACCTAACATTAATAGTTTTGGAAACCATTCTCATCCTTCACTCAGTACCCCAGCAACCCTTCAGCCACTGCCACCTTGTCACTCAACCCCCACCTTCCACCTTCAGTTCTCCGCCCTTGCTCCCTCACTCTCTCTCTGGCAGCCATGATGAGCTAGAGTGCTGCAGCTGACAGGCCTGAACGATTGATGTTTGAACAATGGCCAACCTACTCGCAGGAGGAGGCAAAAGTAAAGCAGAGGCCTATACATTTTTTAGCAGCCGAAGACGGAGTGATTGATGTGCTCCTTATCCATTGCTTGTGCCTGGGAGCAGGTAATGGAGTTGTGTTTAACCAGGTCTCTGGGGGAGGCTTTGGGCAGACGTGATGGGGCTTTAGGGGGATATGGGGAGATGGCATTTGTCAAGAGCACAGGCGAGCAAGCTTAATCCATAACTGCTGGGGTTCTCAGTGGGAAACCAATTACTCCATTGAACAGGCCACCAGTTCAGAGATCTATCCCTATAATATGTTTTTAAATATCAGTTTGGTTGCAGGTATGCTGTAGAATGGTTTAATTAATGATAGTGTTATTTGACTACAGTTCTTCCACAAAGAATAAAGAGCAAATAAACTTGGTAGGGGAAACTTTGGACTCAACTTATGCAGCTCTGGATTAAATAAATGGGATAAGCAACTGAGCAACACCTTAGATAAGTAGCCTCTTATAAATAATATTGTTATTATCGACTAAGTAATCATTCTTCATGTTTTAGCAGCATTATATTTTTTTCAAAATGCACCACACAATCCATTTGCATCTCTTAGAGAGGGTGTAGTGATGGGCTGCAAACTCATTTTAACAACAACCATCTGTAAGCCAAACACAAGCTGTTATGACACTCCTCGCAAAGTGTCATATTTACAGTTATGAGCCTACTCTTGTGTGAAACACTTTTGAACTGCAGCAAAGGCTGTTTTCTGGAAGTAGGGCTTTTTCAGTGAGAGTGTGTATACCCACTCATCACCTTGCCTCGCCTCTCCACTCGTTCTCCAGTTGCTGGTAATACATTTTACTTACTTATGGCAGTATGGATGTGGAGGGGGATGCAGGATTGGAGAGCGTACAGCAACTATGCAAATGACAATAGTATTTTCTTGTTGACAGTTTGTTGGGAAGAAAAGCTGAGCGTCATTACACTGATTTGTGCTCATGGCTCCTCTAGTGAACTATCTCTATGCGTGTTGTGCATTGGAGATGATGAAATGCTTAGAGCCAGCCCTCAGCGTACCTTCTAGCGACAAGTTCTCGCTTGCATGTCTGGCTCCCTAGCAGAAAAGACAACAACATAATAAATAAAGGTGGAAATGAAGAGGGAAATAAATGACAGTTGAAAATGATGACTTTTCTTGATATTTCCAGAGGACTGAAGAGATCTGCAGGGGCAAAAAACATTATACTATTTATACAACTTGCAGTAGAGTAATAACTGGCACATTAATGTCTTTGCTTCTTTAGAGATTCATAAATATTTTCTGATGTAACATCTAAGATCAGATAAGGATAAGGATTATGCCCACTGCAAACGTAAATGTAAAATAGTTTGCATTATGTATGGCAGATTAAGCAACAACTACTATTTGGATTTGTCCCAAGTGCATATTATTACATTATTATGAATACAATACAGTACATACATGAGAAGAGATCTAGGGTAAAAAAAAAAGAAAGACAGAAAGAAAGAAACCTAATTATCGAGTTCCAATTCGCCATTTCCCCCATTCTCAGAGCAATTGGTAAGAGATTAGGATTTGGAGGCATTTTCTCATTCTTTGCTCCATTTCTTCAACATCCTATAGTTTGCACTGGGTGAATGTTCCATTACAGGACAAGTAAAGGATCTGTGAGAGTGCAGCAACGTGTGATGGAATTTTAGCTTGCTGAAAATGAAACACAGGGTCTGAGTGGCAGACAAGAAGACAGGAATAAAGGAGTGAGAGGGAGAAAAAAAAGAGAACAAGGAGCAAAGGAGCATGAAAGCGTTGCTAGTAGTCTGAGTGGTAAAGTCGCTACTAATAAAATCTCCACAGCACAAGGTCAACCCAGAACTGGTTTAGATTGCCCTGCATTTTGTAACACAGCACAGAGAAAAGACCTGGAGGCCAACCTCATGTAAGACTTTTTTTTTTCAGTGACTCTTTCAACAGAAGCGAGGGAAACATCTGAGCTACTGAGCTTATAGAGCTGGGTTTCTACTGACATCATATGTGAAATGCCTTTAGATAATTGCCTAACATCACTGCTTCCTTGAGAAAATATGCTCTTTAGAACATGCCAATTTCAAGCTTGAATGTAGAAATGTCTAGAGATAGGCTTAATAAGTTTTGTATTAATCTTAAAATGAGAAATATTTGATAAGATGAAAAACTATCCAGATATATTCTGGATAGTTTTACTTGAAATAATTTTTACATTGCATTGTTCATCACTTCCTCTAATATCCTATAGGATGTACAATCAGATATACAGTATGTTCTATGCAAAAGCTACTTTATGCAGTCTGTAAGTGGCAAAACAAGTTGCTTTTAACAAAAGGTGCCTAATTAACGTGATTCATCTCACATTTAATATCTGGTGTTTTTAATAAGGAGCACTCGTGTCTTAGAGATCACTTCATTAGCACAACTGAGCAGGTGATTTCCGATGCCATTGAAGTAACTTCATAAATGTTAGTCGGACAACGGTGTTTAATGTAGTGCAGGAAATGATGTCTGAGATCATCTGAAATTGCAGGTTCCTTTGACATGAAAGCATAAAAACTTACCACAAATCTCTTTTATCCCACAAGGTCAGGTCAGGACAGAAGTTTCACCATTATGTGGTTTATGATTTTAGGTCTAGTTAGAAAGACAGTTATTAGAAGAAGGTACATTTTCATGAAGTTAGACACTCATTTTCATATCTGGTTGGAGTTGGAACAGGATTACGCCTAAAAAAAAAACCCATTGATAACCATGCTAAATAGTGTTATAAAACAATGGTGAGTGACTCATAATGTGCTTGCTTTCATAAACCTACCAAAAACATCTTCTAAAGACTTTCTTCATTCCAAAGGCACCTGGATGTGTCTGTTCATTTGTTGCTTTTGCTCATCTCCAATGAGACTCACTGCTAACTGTGTTGACAAAGCTCTGCATAATGTGTTCTAACTAACTAGCATTAGTGGCTGACAGAAAAGTCACAGGTACATGTTAATGACACACGTTAATGGGCCTCTCGGAGAGTATGTGTGCTGACTGCGCAAGAAGCCTAATTAATTAGAAGATTCTGGTTTTGATGTTGCTAATTTCTCCATGCCTCTGAACTTCATTAAGCACTGTGTTTCTGGACACTGACGCAAGTCCCTGGTTGACGTGTACTCCTACTCCCCTGTTGTTTGCAGCATTGGTAGCATTAGTAATATCACAAAAATAGCGTCTTCCCTTTTAAAGTCAACGGTTTAAACACATTAAAATCTTCAGTGATCAGTTTGCATTTAAACATGTAAGACTTTTATTTGGTAATGTTTCGCATGAAAAAGCTTGTAGTCTTCCATTATGCCCCAGAGATAATTGGTTGGTATGTGGGTAACCACACTAATGCGGAGTCTAATAATTTCTAAAGCTGAAATAGGTTGATCTCAGTCTCCCTGGAACATTTTGTGCAAAGGACGAACAGATGTGGTTAATTTAGTGGTACCAGACTGAATATAAAAAAGAACTTTGCCTGCACCCCTATTTCATAGAGATTTCAATCACTGATGTCCAGTTAATAATTGCAGGAACAAAATAAGTCATAATATTATAATAAATGGAAGTCTGAGAAAAGAAAAAATACTGTCAGAATTGAAGGAATCATTGAAGGACGATATATATATATATATATATATATAGCTAGCCTGTTTGCCAATCGCCTGACTCCTCGCCTGTTTTTGACCACAATAATTGCCTTACGTTTTGGATTTGTCTGCCTCTCTCTGACAAAAAAGCTTAACTGCACTTGCATCCGTCTCAACTCTTGGTACATGACATACAGGACTGTATTTATATATATATACACACACACACACACACACACACACACACACACACACACACACACACACACACACACACACACACACACACACACACACACACACACACACACAGTATATTGCATCCATGAATGCATCCATACCATATATGTCCAATATTATAATACAATTCTTAGAAATAAACTATTATAAAATTAAATCACAAAATCACAAATAATCTTTTCTTAAACATTTTTTCATAAATAGTTTTTCACACTGCTGATAGGTGTTGGATAACTTTTTTTGCTTCAATAAAATAAATAAATAAATACAAAAGCTATTGTGTGTTTACTCAGGTTGCCTTTGTCTTATGTTGTAATTTGTTTTAAGATGTAAAACTATTTAGTATGAGATATACACAAAAACAGAAGAAATCAGCAAATACTTTTTCACAGCACTGTATAAATATATTTGGGCGTTCCCAAGTGGTGCAATAGATTAGCGTTCGTCCTATCGTACGAAGATTACAACTTCAAATCTCGATGATGCCATAGCCATCCGTGACCAGGCCATGCTCTCTGGGTGGGAGAGGTGGCATACTCTCCACTATCAGTCACAGGGCTTGCAGAAGGGATGGACAGCACTTTCTTTGTGTTACGCCACCCTGTGACGCAGCATGAGCAGCAGTTCAAAAGGATGTGATCGGCAACTTCACGTCTCTAAGGAAGCTTTGTGTAAAGTATGATATTCAGTCCCATTTTGCTGTCACAGGCACAATCACACATTGTAAAGGATAATCCTTGGTCAGAAGTTGAGATTGGTGGTCTTAGTATGCATAATGTGACATGCTCATCAGTGGATTTAGTGCCGCTGTGACCAAAGACAGTCAACATCTTTCAGGGTAAGAAAATTTTGCTTAAAATCTGCTGCTACAACCTTTATTTACAGAACTATAATCAAGCAGCTGTCTATATTGTGTTATGTCAAAAGATTAATTTCTTTGGTTTAAAAAAAAAAAAAAAAAAAAAAAATGAAATCCTGATAGTATTTCCAGTATTTTTCCAGTAGTATTTTTTAAATTTATTTTATTATTATTATTATTTTTTTTACAAAATGTACCTGTAATCTGATTACTTTGTTTTTACCAGTTACCAGTTTTTTGTATCCTGATTATGTAACGCTGTTACATGTATTCCATTACTACCCAAGCCTGAACACATGTTATAGCACAGTCTGTTACAGAATTGTTTTTGGGATCATTTCATACAGTGTGGCAAATAATAATCGCAAAAGACTGCTGGAATCACGCAGTGTAAAACAGGCTTTAGCCTTTGCCCTCCCTGGTTGGTAGCTGTCATCTGATAGGGGAGCTCTGGCTGGTGGTTGGGAATTGGCCAAGACTAAATTAGGAGGAAAATCGGGGGGAAAATGTTCCTTTGGTTTTGCATCCAACTGTAAAATGATCTGAACTTTCCAACATCTCATTACTCTGAGAACTTAATATCTCAAAGGACAAAAACTTTTTTCTGCATATTTATTTCATTATCAATTAGGTTGCCGACATTCAACTAGTGCCTTTGAGATAATATCTACCCAAAGAGATAGATCGCCTACACCAAAGGCTTACTTCTTCACTAAGACATTATTGTCCACCCTTATGCCACTACTGATGGTGCATGTCTTTCCATCTAGAGAGTGCATGTCTTTCCATCTAGAGAAATTAGAAGGAGGGGTAAGGTTAACAAGGACATAAAGGATTAAATAAAATAAGAGTTGCATAAGCAGACATGAACTGAATGACACACCTTTTTTAATCTGAACATTTTATTAAAGTATTTGTACAATAAATAGCCTTAAGTCAACAAACAACCCAATAGCAGAATCAAACCCATGCACTCATTTTCTCAGGTTAAAAAAAGTGTGATCATCAGTAACATTAAATAAATAAGGTCTATAAGCTGCAAGCAGTAAAGGAAGGAAAGAGCCTGAACAATACTTGGAAAATGCTGAATGTTGCAGTTTCAGGAGGTTTGGTAAGGTGGGGAGAATTTCAGCACACTAATGAGTTTCTACAGTGAGTGGCTGGGGAATGGTGAACAGTTCTCTGAGGTGTAGGGACATGCTGACATACTTTCTTTCCCCTTTCTATCAAATCAATCCCCCAATGGCCCCCACTAAAGTTTGGCAATAGTTTTTGTGTCTGGAGGAAACAGGTGGAAGTGCTAAGTGAATGATTCATTTAAGGAGTTTTAGTCTGACAAAGAACTAGTCAGAGCAATTTCTGTATCATATATTTTTGGGCAAATGGGGCAAATGTTTTAGACATTAACTGTCAATAAGCTCCCTTTATCTCTGTTTTACTAACTGCACTCGGGTGAATGGGTGGTGAAACTAAACTAAAGTTATGGTAAAATTTGGGCACAAAAAAAAAAAAGTACAGAAAGATAACAAAGAGAGAGGAAAACTGAGTTATCTTAGAATATAACACTCTGCTGTGAAAATACAGACTTTTTACCATCTCATGCAATGCATTTCTTGAAGTGTGTGTGTGTGAGTGATTTTTATGTGGTACTCTAAGTCCTACCATTAGTAACATCAGTACTCATAAAGGTAAAAGCCTTCATCTTTGAAAACCTCTGTGTAAATCCCAGCACTTTCTAGTGCTGGAACACAGTGGGATGTTCTCCAGGCCATATGACATCACCAGATATTCATAGTGCCCAATGGCCATTGAGAAGTCAGTATTTCATTGTCTCCTTCCTATAAAGGAAATGGGCAGTACACACTCCTAAAGGCAAGTTTGCAGAAAACCTGGGGCCACATATAGTTGTTCCAGTGCAGGACATAATGAAATTTATTTGTGATCTGGTTCAATCCATGATACTCTATATATGACTATAGTCCCCCATCCTTTTTCTCCATGATGAAAAATCTGACTGATGTTGCTAATATGGAAGGCAATCTGCTTGATGGAAAAATGGTAGCTGCCAGAACATGGAGGAGTGGCTCGTGGAAGCAGGTCAATAGCAAAATCCCAGGGTTTTTGTGGAGGGAGTATGGTGGCACCATGCTTCCTAGAGACCTCTGCCAAATGATACTCCATCATCCCATTCTCTAGCTCATGTTACGCTTGTGTTTTTATGAAGGTGTGTCCCCACTGGAGCTGGAGACCACAGTCTGTCAAGCTCAGTGACCAGCATGTTATATCCTATACAAGGTGTTAAAAAGCCTGTATAGACCAATTAGCGTTGTAGTACTCGAGACCTGTCTTGGGCTTCAGACCGATCTTGAGACCACAAATCAGTGGTCTCTGTCTTGTCATAAAATCGGTTGAAATTTTACTGTCTTGTCTTGGTCTTGGCCTACAAAGACACTGACACCACCCAAGATCATAACTTCATGAACCATGAATCATTTTCATGAACATGTGTTTTGTAATGTTCCTGTTACAGTACAAAATGTAAATGTCTATCTCTGCATGTTAATTATATCACATCTATACATTTCAAGTGACATGATGTTTCAAAATACTTCATCTTCTTATGTTCAAAATAATATTGCGCAAGTAATTGTAATCACAGCTGTATTTGGTCTCAGAAAGTTGTATGAGCCAAAATAAATTCTAGTTTTTGTGATTAAATAAAAGGAAATGTTTTTTTGCAAATCTTTACATATGCTGTGGTATTTCTTCAAATAATGAAATTCATTTACCTCACGCATGCTCCCTAACCCCCCAATCCAATGATATAAAATAGGATTACACGGCAGCACTTGCTAGAAGAATGAGCTATGCTTAACATGTCCTATGTATGTCCTGTGTGCTTATTTGTACAAAATGATGATACTAAAGTAGATGGGTTATTTTAGTTAATTCAATAAAAAAAAATTCTGATGTCAGATTAGGAAATTAATACATATGAGTGTCAGGTCTCGGCCTTGGCATGGACTCTGCCATGTGTGGTGTTGATCTCATCTTGGTCTTGCTCAATCTTGACTCGGACTCCTTTGGCTATGGTCTTGGTCTTGACTCTGTCTCGGCTAAGGTGGTCTTGAATCCAACACTAAGACCAAGCCTCTTATACCTGTTGTTCCCACACTGTGGTGGCCTGTTCTCATGCTCACACAGTTAACAATGCAATAATGAATGCCATCTTTCAATCTGTTTAGTAATGTACACTGCAGCTGAAATCCTTGTCAGGAATTGGCATCTCTTTCAAAGTTTCAAGGTTGGAGATTTTTTAATTGTGTGGAACACAGGGCGTTTACTCACCTCATCTGAATTCACAGGTGAAGTAGTGGCTTGGACAGGCAGGTGGTGCATTATCATTATGAGCATTAATGTGAGCTGTTTGTTGATGTAGTTGTTGGATTTGGTGGTGTTGGTTACTGAGCATGGCTTCCAAGCTGACTGTTTAGTCAGAGAATACATAGAAGTACACAGGAGTACACAGAACACAGAAGTACACAGGCTAGAAATAACTCAGATCATGGTCCTGGAAAATCCAAGACAGGGAAGTGGAGGAGTGAGAGCATGTGAAAATTGAAATGCTGTTTAATGACAGAAAGGTTGTGAGTGCTTATTAAGAGCTCTTGATTAGCTAGTAAATGGGCTGCACTGTTAGTATTCAGATGAAACGGAGCTCTGAGTGTGCACTGCCAAGGGTTGGGCAGTTTTAAATGCATGCTGGGGATTGGAGTTCATTACACCAGCTGAATCACTTCTGTCATATTTCAGATCTTTGGTTTAAGTTTAAATCTTTGAGGCTTTGCAGTGACTTAACCCATTTGTGTCTGTTCAGTGAAATTTTTTGCTCACATTTGTTCACTGATTTGTTCAGTTGAACAGTTTGAGAAAATATGCAGTCTGATCATGCTTCTGTTTAAGTCAGACAACTAACTGCTTGAGCAATGTAAAATAGCTAATAATCATTGCTATCAATGGTTTGAAAATATTCTTCACTCCATACCAAACTACTATTGACTATTACAGCATGCAATAAAACACTGGGAATGTCTGCTTGAGCCTTAATGGGATTTACAATACATAATTCACTGACTCAACGAATCTGCTGAATGAAGTGGATGAAATTTTGGTTATGACTGAATGCAAGTGCCATAAATCACTCATACATACAATTGCAAATCGCAATTTATACATGTAGATAATGATATAATGTTAAAAAAAAAAAAAAAAAAAGTAACTGTTTCCAAACAGAAAATGAGGCATGGGCCCAAATTGTGAAATACCAAATTTTGGGACATTCTTGATTATTTTAGATTGACAATCATTGAGAATCAGTGCAGCTAAAATACTTATTGCTGTTCTGATTAAAAAATGTGACATAATCCATCAGTAAATATTGCAATGTTGACATGGTTTATTATGCAAAGTCTTGATAAATATCAGGGCATGGCAAGAGAGATGAAAAAAAAAAGATACAGGAAATGGCATGGATGGTAAAATAATCTAGTATGACATAAAGCCATCTGTGAGAAAATGAATAAAAAACAAATTCACCAGCACTCATTAATTAAAATGTAAGCAGGAGTTTTGTGTGGTTGCAGAGTACTCAGTCTTGTTGAACCACATTGCCTTTGGGTTTTTCTGTGCCCCATCTCTATTTTGTATGTGTGTGTGTGTTTGTGTGTGTGTGTGTGTGAGTGTGTGTGTGTGTGTTCTGTCACTGTTACATATTTAAATAATAACTGGCTGTAATGCTGCATGTTAGTCCATTTGTGAAATAATAGATGAAGCAGACAGGCATAACCATGTTTGTGTGTCTGCTTGTACAGAAGGGCAGAGAATGAACATGCGCTGAAGAATTAGTGAACTGTTAGTGCCCAGTGTTATGGACATTAGTTTCTGTATCTGTGCCCAGAGAAGGTAATTAACTACTGTGGTTTAAAGTGATGAGTCGTGTGTTATTTTTCTATGTCATTGATACGCTTGTATATATTCACTATTTCTAACTTTCTGTACACTCATTGCTCTACCACACATATTTGGCAGATTATTTTGAGTAAATGGCACAAACTGCCCTTACACATTAAACATGCGCACGCACACACTCTCTCTCTCACACACACACGCCCTGGGGAGAGATGACACAGGCACTGGGTTGGGGGGCGATGGAGACACTTTTTCTGCAGTCTGCTCTCAGTGACTGCACAAATCAAGCCTGACACTGTGGAGGCTTAACATGGATGATACAAAGCAGCTCTGACTGGTTCCACAATCAGAATGCACAATGAAAGATTTAAAAGCTCCTGCCTCGAACCTTTGCAGGGTTTATTTAGTCGCTGCATTTAAAATTCCTCAGCACTATGGCTGGCAGCACAGTTACTTAATGAAAACCAGCTCAGGTTGAGCAGTGTATCTAGGCAAGGTTAAAATAAAGAAAGAAAATACCAAAAGAGGAAACGGATCACATCTTGACACCACTGAACTGAAATAACTCTTCCCAAATGGTGGCTATAGAGTTGTTATTTCTTTTATTAATTTCATTCCACAACTTGAAATATTCTGGTCTGATTGCAAAGTCAGGTCAAATTGTATTTATAAAGCATGTTTAAAGACAACAGTAGTTGTTCCAAAGTGCTATACAAAACATCATATAACATCACATTAAATAACATCATACGACAAATAATTAAAGTAAGTTTTAAGAGAAAAATTAAAAATAGAGAAAGACAGTGAGGACCTCACATGAAAGGGGAGACTGTTCCAGGGTTTGGGACCAACCACAGAAAAGGCTCGATCACCCTTTGTCTTAGTACGACAGTGGAGGACAGATAAAAGAAGATACAGGATATAGTATTCTGGTAGGAGAGTAAGGGTGAAGAAGGTCAGTAATGTACTGTGGAGCAAGACCAGAAAGAGCTTTATATACATAAATAAGAATTTTAAAATCAATTCTGAACTTAACAACGTACTGTAGTGTTACAGCTATAGTGTGAAACTTTATGCTGCGTTATGGCTATGTGCAAACTAAATGATAATTACTTTCAAACTAAATGATAATTACATACATACAATCTGTGGCTATATACATAAAGAGCACACGGGGGACTACACAAATAATTATGAACATTATTCTTCAGCTTTGACGGTGTTACATTTAATGAAGACCACAAAGGATGAGGAGTCTTCACGGAGACCTTCAAACTGCATTTCTAATTTGTCTAGGTCAGCAGGCATCCCACAGATGTTCTCCAACAGATCATAACCATCTGCCCTGCGCCGATTCAGCGTCCACCTCCACCATCATTATCACCCAGAAACAGTCTGTGTCAGCATGCGTGATGTCTTTTTAACTTCTTGGACTGTAATAAAGACAAGGTCCTGGAGTCTTATTCAAAATGCATTAGAACGATAACCACTGCATAAAGGCCTAATTTCTAGTATACACATTTCCTCTTTTTTTTTCTCCTACACTTTGTTTATTCAGATACCGATGTGCACTGCATTATGAATTCTGAACAAATCGTCCTCATCGCCACCAGATCTCCACCTTTACTTGTCACCAGATAATTGCAACACAAACAGAACACTGCATTCTGTTTATGTTGCAATTGATGAAAAAAAATGGGTTCAGAGGAAAAGGGGGCTAATTACCATGCAACGGTGTGCCATTCAAACACCCCTGCCTTTCAACTGGCGGCGTGCA
Organism: Cranoglanis bouderius; assembly: GCA_023630585.1. NCBI lineage: Eukaryota > Metazoa > Chordata > Actinopteri > Siluriformes > Cranoglanididae > Cranoglanis > Cranoglanis bouderius. Next base: position 13,201,101 of record CM042568.1, read on the forward strand.
CAAGCACAATGCTCCCACCAGCACTTATGTCATTAATAGAGCAAAACCTTTAAAGGCCTACACATGTCAGACAGGCGCTTTCCGACCACAGCGGCCGCTGCTCAGGGGACCAAATAAAAGAAACACCGATTATGGCTCGATGTTGAAACACAGAGAGCTGTGCTATTCCAGGAATGTTAACACGGCTGGATTTGTTTGTGTGGGGTTCTGGACTACTGATGTGTTCCTCGTAGTGTGATGATGACGCATTTGCTAGTTGCATGCAATAGAATTCAGACCTTGATGTACTAATTTGGCTGATTTTTTTTTTGTTTTGTTTTTAAATTTAGGATTGTAGAAAGCACAATAAACGCACTATGGATGGATGTGGTTAAGAGTTTCAGATGCAGCTATAAGACACAGGCTCTCTGCTGTATTTGTTGTCTCAATAGTCACTTAGGAGAGAGTTTTTTGAAGTGATAAAATCCACTTTTGGGAATATGTTATAATGCAGTGCTTTTGTGGTAGCATTTACCTTTGCTTATGTTTGCTTATGCTTTCTGCAGAGAACCAAAATGTCCCCTTTATGAGAACACAGGGTACTCTGTATTTGTAATAAATTCAGAGCACAGTATTTAACTAAATAATAAATCTAGGATGAAAGCATTCAAAAGGCCCATTAACCACATACACATATCTTAGTTCAAAGATTCAATGACCCAAAAGTATTTTTTCAAGAGTTTAGGCAACACTATTCCTTTTAACTTATTATTTTTTTTTTCTCCAGCACCAGTTCAGGTTTTGCTTCTGACATTTCTGTCTTTGGCTTATTTATTTTACTGGTACAGTAGAAACTGAGTTTATCCATCAAACTAAAGAATAAATGCCTCCAAGCTTATTTTCAGGCAGTGTACATAGCCAGGAAGATTAGAGCAAAGAAAACCTTCAAACAAATGCTAGAGATAGAGTGAAAGTGCATATCAGAGAAGCACATCAACACTTCACATGGTTTATTTGAAGTCCTATCTCACTGTGACTTGAAATAAGTCCCAGTGGCACTTAATGATAATGAGCTTTAAGATGTGAAATCTCTCTCTCTCTCTCTCTCTCTCTCTCTCTCTCTCTCTCTCTCTCTCTCTCACACACACACACACACACACACACACACACACACACACACACACAAACACATAGACACGCACTGGGTTGTATTTGAGCGAATGTACAAATAACAGCCTTTCTTTGTCTATTCCAATGGAAAATATGATTAGCTCTTAGAGCTGTGTTGTTGCAAAGGACTAATGTAATTTGACTCTTGTGGAGACCTTCAGGAAGCAATCTGAGGGATGTTTTGTGATGACAGTGGCGTAAGCTATGCGGACTCTATCCTCACATATCATATACTCATAGCACACATACCAAATAATATTATACACACACACAGAATTCCCAAATGTAAGCCACTGTCTCTCCAACTACATAGTTGTTTCCCACATGGTCTCTTCTTTTTTTGTGATTTTGTGATTGCTCTCACCTCAAATTAATTCACAACTTGCCCAATAATACAGTGGATCATGCAGTGCTGACATTTTACTCAGTCACTGCCGGTAATCTGTTCTTTTAATGTATCTGTATTAGTTGTGAGATAAGAATAGGAAAAAATATATTAGTAAACACATTAGGATGTAATAGCACACAGGACAGATAATAAAACACCTACTTTTAATACAAGCCAATTGTTTAACGACTGAATACAGAAACAGTAAATCTCAAATGCATTTCTTTTTCAGCTTTTGTGAAAAAAATGAAAACATAACTAACAAAATAAATTGTAACCTTAACACTTGAGTTCAGGCTATGATAGACACCTAGGAGAGCACATATGTCTAAGTTAGTATCACACCTTTCTTAGCTGCCCCAAAGCAGTTCAAAAAATAGAAACCATTTCTGCAGTCATGCTCATGTTTTACTGATTGCATAAACAATTCTGCATTTCATAACGCAGTGTAAATGTGGTCATCGCTCTTCTGATTCCATAAGAAAAGGTTAATGCAAAATGGGTGCTGAATATTCAGAAGATGTCATATGTGAAATGCAATGCGCTCGCTGGATAAACACAAATCAGCTTCTGTTCCTCACAATCAATTTCGCTCAATGCAAATAAGGGAAGAAGGTCACCTTGTGATGAGCAGAATGGTTATCTTTTCTAAGCAATGCACACTTTCAACAAGTTTGTGCTGCGGGCAGTGTGTGTTCTGCCACTGTATGTGTCAAAATTGACAGTTTATTTAAACAGCCAAATAACTGGGGAAGACAGTTTGGAAACATTTGGGCTTTTTTTTGTACAGAGTGTTGGCCTTAAATACATAAAACACATCACTGAGGCCAAAAGTAGAATCTGAAGCAACGGACCACCACATCACTTATGACACAAAATGTCTCAAATGAGTTGACGGGTAGGAAATTTGGAATCAGAGATAATCTTCTATCCTACACTGTTAAATCACAGTGCTAATATTAACCTTGCTTGTGTCCAGAGGTGAGGCTTGCTAGAAAATTACAGGAAATTAAAATTTACTCAGACCATACAGAAATATCAGAATCCTCCAGAAGGTAAATAAATAAACCAACACAGCAGAGGAGAGAAAACATTGCTTTCTAAAAAAACCCAAAACAACAACAACAACAACAACAACAACAACTAAAACAACAATGTATTGCTTGATTATTCGCTATGGGAAGGTGGGACCCAAAAAAAAGAGCAATACCTGCAAAATGCACGGAGAGTGTCATGTCTGTAAATGGCCATTATTTTTATATTACGACCAAACTTGTTTGCTATTACAGGAAGCAAAACACAGAAACGGAAGCACCAGGAAATTAATCAGAAGGATGACTGGATCAATGTTGGTGAATCCAATTACATGGAGCTCAGGCTGAAACCAAACAGAGCTTAATGTGATCATGTTAGGTAGCACAGTCATGCACACGATGACATCACTCTACAATTGTCTTCTCTCCTTTTTTTTGCCTTTAGCTGGACATCCAAGCATGGTGCCTAAAAGAAGCACTGACTGAGTGGTTTAGGACATTGAAACAGTAGGTTATGATATACACCTGAAAAACGAAGACACAGAAATCCATCAATAACTCAGGAACTTTAGTACTGTATCTGGTATATCCTGCAAAATATCATTACCTCCATTTCTAAAATTGGCTAGTAGTTCTTACACACAAGCGCTCGACCAAATATACTTTGGAAAATACAGACAAATATCCAGCAAAAGAGATTTCTCTGAAGATACATGGAAAAAATACCCATGTTTGTTGCAAGTGCTCATGTCAGGCCACATCACACCATCCCATCAATGTGCTTATTCCATATATATTTAATGTAGAAACATTTAATTTCATTATCTTGAAGGCATCTTTGCTCTACAGCATTTATTTGCATGTGCCTAAAACTTTTGCACAGTACTATATATATATATATATATACACACACACACATACACACACAGTGGGTATAGAAAAGAATCACCTCCCTTTAAAATAATCACATTTTGTTGCTTTTCAGCCTGAAATGCAGACAGACAATATTTGACGGACAAATATTGCCCACTCTTCTTTGCAGAACTGCTCAAGTTCAGTTAAATTTGATGGTAACCGTTTGTGGACTGCAGTCATCAAGTCATAACACTATATATATAATGTGTGTGTATATATACATATATACACACACACATCATATGCATACAGTCATACATTTTAACCATGCATAGTTCAGTTTAATGTTGTAGAAGCCCCAGGCAATAAGTTAGTCCCTGTTATCACTTACATTATTTATTATTTACATTATTACTTACGCTATTATAACTTGCATTATATCTATGCTCCAAAACTCTAGAACTCACTACCATCTGATCTTAGAGAAGCCCAGTCTTTTAGTATATTTAAATCTTCTCTTAAAACTTATTTCTTTAGGACTGCTTTTACTTGATGACTTTGTTTTTTTGTTATTTAACTATTATTATTATTACTATTACTGTTATTAGTAATTGAAATAACATTTTATTATTAACTTTTTAAAATTGTATGCCTATATACTCATGTAAAGAGCCTTGAGAGGCCTTTTTAAAGGTGCTATATAAAATAAAGTTTATTATTATTATTATTATTTTTATTATTATTATTATTATTATTATTATTATTATTATTATTATTATTGTAGCAGGTGTAAACAGTCATTCCCTAAGCAGCTTGTCTTTTTCTTTCTCTTTTCACATGAATATGACAAAAATCAGGTTGCCATGGGGACTCTGTCCATAAATTGTAAATAAGTGACTACATACAGAAAGCTTCAACATATCAATGATTAAATGATTAAACAAAACAATGATTTGCTTGTTAATTAACACATATACAATACATTTATTATTAGCCTTATATTGTGTGGCACATCTGCCATACAAGCCCTCTTTGTTACTGTAAAAACAGTAATGAATTAGAATTAGTGCATCAATGTAAACCTGTGAATTACAGATGGCACCAATGTCAGAGCTACTGGTCTAGAAAATGTTTTAACAGCTTCTGACCAATCAGATTAGAGAAGTCAACAGGGATGTGGTATAAAGGCACATCCCAAACAGCACAGCTCCATCATTTTAATCTTATAGAGGACATTTATAAGATTCGTTTTAAAAAAGTAAATCTTCCTTGTAAGATTTGCCAGCTGAAGTCACCATTCCCCTAAAATCTGCTATATTAGCATTAATATGATCATGTGGTTATAAATTAGTATAGTATAAATATATATTTGATGTTTTAATGTTTGTTTTATAACATTTATTTTTATATTATTTATATATATGATTAGGGGGCACAGTGGCCTAGTGGTTAGTACATTTGCCTCACGCCTCCAGGGTTGGTGGGTCGATTCCTGCCTCCACCCTGCGTGTGCAGAGCTTGCAAGTACTCCACGTGCTTTGGGGGGTTTCCTCCGGGTATTCTGGTTTCCTCCCCCAGTCTAAAGACATGCGCTGTAGGCTGATTGGCATCTCCAAATTGTCAATAGTGTGTGAATGGGTGTGTGATTGTGTGTGCGATTGGGCCCTGCGATGGGTTAGCATAAAACCCTGTCCAGGGTGTGCCTGCCGTATTCCCTGAGTCCCCTGCCATAGGCTCCAGGCTTCCTGCGACCCTGTGTAGGATAAGCGGCACAGAAAATGGATGGCTGGATGGATGGATGGATATAGCAGAACAAAATGTCACACTTAAGAGGCACCTTACTGTGATACAGATGTAACCAGGTTAATTATTGTATTATAAATATTCCTAGTACTCCACAGCAATCCTCAGACTGACTCCTAACACTATCTGAAGCAGGAGCAAGAGTTTTTTTGTATTTTACCAAAGAATCCCACATAAATCTACACTGGTAAAACAAAGCCTTTTCCTTTTATTTGAGGCTTTCAATTTGTCAAATCCGATGACCCACCAATCACAACAATGTTCTTCAATGCAGAAAACATGTGCATTCTCTTCTGTTGCCTGCTTATCAACTGATAAATGTTACAGCCAGCAAACAAATGGGGCTTTTTTCTGTGTGCAGGATGAGGGAAAGCAGAAAAAGTGAAGTGATGGATTCTTCCCCTGCCAGGTGAAACGAAGGGAATCAAACAACAAACCCCGTCAACGAGGCACCTTTTCCAAGTCACTGCTTACAGCTGCTCTCCCATCTGTGGCACATTTAGAGGGAAAGTGTGTGTGTGCGTGTGTGTGTGTGTGTGTGTGTGTGTGTGTGTGTGTGTACATTACGGTGCACAAGTCCCAAAAGAACAAACTGCTTCCCAACAGGTAGTGTTTAGCAGTCGATATGTCATGTTTCTCTATCTGGAGCAGTGAGGAATAGAGAGAAAGAAATCACAATTTCTACCTGCCCCACCTGAGCCTTGACATCCTGCTCAATAGTATGAGGGAGGAAAATAAATGGGCAAAACAATCACTTTCCTAGTCCATTAACTTTATGCATAGTGCACGGAAACTAATGAGTGCTTGCATCAAATTTATTACGGTAATTGATGCAGTTGTTTTGACTGGTATGATCCCAACAATGCATTTTCTCAACTTTTATCTGACTGACAGCATGAACTTAATTATTTCTGTCATGCCTTCCATTGAACATGACTTTTCATTTCTGGCTTAACACACAATTTGTGGTGTATTTTGCTTCCTTTCAGTTCAATTCCTACTTTGACGCATTTCAGCAAGTTTATTTTGACAACTGAGTTGCGTTTCTGGATTTGGCTGAATGTGCAGTCTTTTGGGGGTTATGAAATTGAGCCAGATAAAATGATATTTCCAAGAAACATGAAAAAAACCACACTTTGTAACAAAGGCTTCTATGAATTCTAGGTTTCGACAGAAGTTACACTGCTACCCTCTGGCAATATAAAAAAACATCAGGCTATAAACAGCCAACTTTGCAATCTTTAATGTTTTATTTTTCTCAGTTGAGCCTGCTCATAAGAGTAATGTAAGATAGCAACGTTTTTCCTGCTTTGACATCACCTTTGACATTTTTACAAATCACCAGGGAATCACACAGCAGTAAAACAAGCACATGCCATTTACCCAGGTCTCATGGGAATATATCTCAGAGAATATATTTCCACACTAACCCCCACACACGTACACCTTTCTGTTTATTGCACTCCAAAGGACTGCTATGGCTGCTTTGGTAGCACTCTCAAAATGCAAACAATATTGCAGGTGTAATCATAGAACGATTTTCTAACATCATCATCAGATAATCCTTCCCAGGAGATATGTTTATTCATTTATTCATTATACAAGTTTAGAAGGGAAGCAGAATTTTCAGAACTGCAGGTTAGCAGAAAAAAAAAAGTGCGAAAGGTGAGAATGATATGCTCAATAAGCTGTATGTTACAAATGGGCCTAAGCCTCACATGCTTATGACTCTGTCACGTCACACAGCCACACCTCAGGTTTGAATCCCAGTCATGCTTGGTGTTGTTGTCTATGCCGACATCCTGCTGTAGATGGAGGTCAAAATGCTAAGAGTGTGCATTTCTGTGCTGTTCCGTCAGCAGACATCTTATGGGTGTAATGTAGCGGCACTATTTGTATTGTATATGTACTTGTTTAGTGCTTTAAATATCTGTATCTGTAGCTGCATTCGGGTTTTAAACCCAAAGAGGGCATGGCCTAAACCAAGAGGGTTTTATTTATTTATTTATTTATTTATTTATTTGTTTTTTAAAAATATGAACCCTACCACCAACCCAGACTCAACCAGAGATGTGCACAGGATTAATTTCTTTTAAAAATCATGCTTGCACAGTTATTATTTTTGTTTGCACAATACCTGCCCATGATATTCTCAAACAAATTTAGTTCTCAAAATATGACCCACTAGTAGCACAATTTAAACCACTGTGACCCTGATCAGGCAGTTACTAATAACACTAATTTTAATGAACATGGTTTTTCTTTGTCCAGTGAGCTTTGTATCAAAACACTTTCTAATTCCAGTATTAAAGTACAAATGTCCCGCAGGATCCCAGTCCCGATGCACATGTCTAGTCTCAACCAGATGCCCTGTGATCCTTTCGGACAAGCTATCTAGCAAACACGACTGCCACCCATTAAGAACAAGTTATCTCTTCAATCCGGATAATGTATTCATATTTGGTTACGTACCCGATACATACCTATGTGCTGTTTTGTGTAGGGAATATTGTGTTTGAGAATGGACTATACAGAACTTAGATGTGTGAAAAAAAAATCAATATTTTAAAAAATTAATGGGTATAATGACATGTTTTTGGGAGTAAAAATTGATGGCCAAGGTAGACATTTTCATGTAGCAGTTATGAATGATTGTGCCGAACTGAAGTTTTGAATATTAAATATATGTATGTTTTGAAGAGGGTAGTTGGGCAATAATGCACAATTAATTGATAAATACTATACAGTACAGTGACCTCCAATAATATTGGCACCCTTGGTAATTATGAGCAAAGAAGGCTGTGAAAATTTGTCTTTATTGTTTAACCTTTTGATCTTTTGTTCAAAAAATTCACAAACATACTCTGATCTCATGGATATCAAACAATTGCAAACAAAACACAGGTTTATAAAAAAAAATCTTACATCTTAAATATAGGTGTGCAACAGTTATTGGAACCCTTTTAGTCAATACTCTGTGCTACCCCCCTTTGCCAAGATAACAGCTCTGAGTCTTCTCCTATAATGCCTGATGAGGTTGGAGAATACACGGCAAGGGATCTGAGACCATTCCTCCATACAGAATCTCTCCAGATCCTTCAAATTTCATTTCCATGCTGGTGGACTCTCCTCTTCAGTTCACCCCACAGGTTTTCTATGGGTTTTAAGTCAGGGGACTGGGATGGCTATGGCAGGATTTTGATTTTGTGTTCAGTAAACCATTTTTGTGTTGATTTTGATGTATGTTTTGGATCATTGTCCTGCTGTTTATTGCCAAAAAGCTCTATTTTGGTTTCATCTGACCATAGAACCTGATACCATTTGAAGTTCCAGTAGTGTCTGGCAAACTGAAGACGCTTGAGTTTGTTTTTGGATGAGAGTAAAGGCTTTCTTCTTGAAACCCTTCCAAACAACTTGTGGTGATGAAGGTGACTTCGGATTGTAGTTTTGGAGACTTTCTGACCCCAAGATGCAACTAACTTCTGCAATTTTCCAGCTGTGATCCTTGGAGATTTTTTGGCCACTCGAATCATCCTCTTCACTGTGCACTGAGACAATATAGACACGCGTCCAATTCCAGGTTGACTCATAACATTTCCAGTTGACTGGAACTTCTTAATTTTTGCCCTGATGGTAGAAATGGGACTTTTCAATGCTTGTGTTATTTTCTTATAGTGACTTCCCATTTTGTGAAGCTCAACAACCTTTTGCTGCACATCACAGCTATATTCCTTACCCATTGTTATGAATGACTAAAGGAATTTGGCCTATGTGTTACCTTATATTTATACCCCTGTGAAAGTCATGGTTGAGCAATTTCCTGTTCCTAGTCACCCAGGTGTACAAAAAAAGGTGAAATATCAATAGGAATATACAATATTTCAACTATATTTTTCTCATATGAATTCATAGGGGTGCCAATAATTGTTGCACACCTATATTTAACAAAGATATATATTTTTTGGATAAACCTGTTTTTTTTGCAACTGTTTGATATCCATGAGAGCAGAGTATTTTTGTGAATTTTTTTTTAAACAAATGATCAAAAGGTTAAACAATAAATACAATTTTTCACAGCCTTCTTTGCTCATATTTACCAAGGGTGTCAATATTAGTGGAGGGCACTGTATATATACACTGATATTTTAATTTCAGCTCAGAATTTATATTTCAAAGCTAAAGATCTTCAGATTTTATGTTGTTCATAACCTACCATGCATATATTACTATACATTTTAGTTGATATAGAGAATGGGAAGTTTACACACACACACACACACACACACACACACACACACACACACACACACACACACACACACACACACACACACACACACACACACACACACACACACACAAACACACACAGCATGCAACCCATTAGTGGCCACTGGCTTTGATCATAAAATATTTGAGAGGTGTTCCTCTTTTGCATATTTATGCATGAAAAACTTTGTTGATTGCCATGGAACGCCAAGCCAACACAACGTTCACATGCGCACGCAGCTGCCAGTGCAGACGGTAGCTTTCAAAAACAAATTATTTCTCTTAAAACCATCCCATTTAGATCACCACAGAGACACACTCATCTCCATTGAAGGAGATCAAAGAGAGTCTCAAGGTTCGTTCTTTGCATCTTCAAATGAACCTGAATCTTTCTTTCATGTGCTCATGTGCTCATGTGTGTTTGTGTGTGTTTGTGTGTGTGTGTGTGTGTGTGTGTGTTGGCTGTGGGAGGACTCGAGTGGATGCTGCTCCACTGCCCCTAGTGGCCAGAGGTCAAACCTCTCAGATTTAATGAGTCTTTCCCAAATTTCCAAGTTTATTTTCTATTACTCTACTCTGCATATGTGTGATTTTAAAGCTAATTTCTGGGTTTATCAAACTGAATCCCAATATAGTGAAATCCAGCTCTTCCCTAAATCCCCAGACGAGCTTCATGCCTTCTTCCAGGACTGATTTGTATTCTGCCACTGGATTATTGGTTATTCAGATAAACCCAGATGATGTTATGAGACTGCTGCTTCCCCCTCCCATTCTGCTTCCAAAATTACACATTGCTTATTCTTTGCCCTTAGGTTTGCAAAATCGAATTAAAAAAAAAAATGCTTAATGTCAAATTTCACACAACACTGTAAGAGGCTCTTGAAGCATCTTTCAGAATCTTGAGCTTCAGCTCTTCTCTTTTTTCTTTCTTTTCTTTACAGTTTTTGTATTTGCTTATTGGAAAGCATTTGTATTTGATTTAACCACCGCGAATTAGCCTTACTTTTCCTTTCTGATGCTATCTTCCGAAATATTTAATGTATCTCTACATGAATCTGTATACAGTATGTGTATCATAGTGCACTGCTTAGTAGAGTATGTCTATTATTAATGTATGTCTACTATTTCAGACTCAAGGATTTCAGAACATCCATCAAGCAGTCCTGGCACCTGAAGGGCATTACCTTTACACATCAATGACTATTCAAAAGTTTATCTAAATACAAACGGTTGGCTGCATCCGAAAACATGTACTGCATGTACGTGATTTCGGACATGCGTAGTATGAATACAATCCCAGACATACTACATCCGCCATGTTGGCATCGTCATGTGACCTTCATCATCATCATAAACGCAAAAGTCTTGAAGGGACCACCAGATTAAAGCAACCGCACTAACGGTAAAATGCAAATCAGGCTGAGGTCCATTTGACAACTGTTTTCTTGTTTAAACCTTCAATAAGTTTCAACAATTTATTCGGGTATTGTTAAACAAGTCCTGTTTAACCAAGGTTTAATACTTATAAAGAGCCGACGAGCTGTCTTCCACAATTTCTTTTCTGAGCTCGTCCGCACCAGTCCCGTTGCATTATGGGATTTTTGACTCGCGTAGTGTCCATCAGTTGCATATTCTCGCTGGAAGTAGTTCACCATCCGGGTATTTCTCGCCTACTGAGAATTCGGACATACTACCCCCCGTTGTACTGCTTTTCGCCTACTGTGTAGTAGGGTAGTACGTGATTTCGGACGCAGCCATTGTAATCTTTTAGTAAATGTGTTAGCGCTAATGGTGCCACTTTACAATATGGTTCCTTAATTAATGCTTAAGTACTTAGTAACTAAGCAGTAAGTAATCAAGTGTTACCACAGTACTTCTTCAATAATTACTAATAACTATAATAAACTAATATATTAACTAATGTGTACTTATTTAATAACTAATATTACATTATTATGCTGACAAAAATGCTATGACATGTTATACAGTATAAGAACCACTGTGTTATCTACATGTGTCAGTGTCATACACTGTCCTAACTTTGACATTACTCAAGCATTAGCTCTGCTTCCCCATTGATGAATGGAGAACTACTGTGGTAACAATTGACTACTTACTGCTAGTTTACTAAGTACTTAGTGTACCATATTGTAAAGTGTTAATGCACTAGTGACTGTAGTAATACACATTTGTTAATGTCACAGCAGTGATCTTACTATAATGCAGAACACATGGTTGATCCGGATGGAAATAAAATCATAAAGAAACAAATGCATATGGTGGAATTACTCCAGGTCCTCATGTAAATTTAATCCTGTCCGAATAGCGCTTTAGAGAAATTTTATTTCATTTATTTTATTTTATTTATTTTATTTTATTTATTTTGTTAAAAAAAAAAGTGTCACATAGGCTAGGAAGCTCATGTTCCAGGAGTTTTTTTTTTTTTTTTTAAAGAAATAATGTAGAAAAAATATATCAAGAACAAATGCTTTTTCAACATCTAAAAAAATAAAAATAAAAAAATAAATAAAAAACAGCTAACAGCAGTACATATTCCATTAAAACACACTCACACGCGCGCGCACACACACACACACAGGGCTATGGTAGTTATTTCTCATAGAAATAAAATACTTACATCTTATTAGCTGGCAAAACTGTGTTCAGTGAAGAATCACCCTAATTCCAGAGAACTCTTTTTGCTCTACACTGTGTTTTTTGAAAATGCAATTTGCCAGTTTTTTTTTTAATCCTTTCACTTCTGTTGTAAATGAGCTTTACTGTGAAAAGACAGTTTTCAACAATGTTAGTTGCCTTTAACCTGCTGCTTTCCTGCTTCCGAATTCTCAGCAAGGAACAGGCTGCATGATCAAGCCAAGCGTCTACAGGCAGGGTAAGGTAGGCTTCTGTGTAAGATATGAATGTGTGTGTGTGTGTGTGTGTGTGTGTGTGTGTGTGTGTGTGTGTGTGTGTGTGTGTGTGTGGCTTAGGGATGTGGCACAGTGGTACATTACCATTAAAATGCAGAAGGAAGAAATACAACTGCACTCTGTCTAAAGTGCCTGCTATTTTTTTTCACCACCTGACAGACTTGCTTCTTCAGGTCGGTGCAGAAAAGCATTAGATCATCATTAGAGCACAATTTACAAAACTCTGGCATAAATGGTGCAGCGGAGCATTAGAAGTCGGTGCACTACTTCACCTGCTTACCTTTTTGAGACAGACAGAGTGAGAAAGCTAGAGTGAGCGAGAAAGGAATGGGGTAGAGATAGAGAGATAGTAGAGGAAAGGAGCTATAAGTCTTTTTTGGAATGCTTTATAATTATGTGTGTGTGTGTGTGTGTGTGTGTGTGTGTGTGTGTGTGTGTGTGTGTGTGTGTGTGTGTGTGTGTGTGTGTGTGTGCGCGCACAGGATATGTTGCAATTACAAACTAAAATACCAAATTTCATTTCCTTTTTGAATAAAGAAGGAAAAAGGGAATTACGATTGGATTAAACCTAAATAGTGTGACTCCATGAAGGAGGAATTTTTTTTTTTTTTAAATTACTGTAAATAAAACATTAAGGCTTCTAGATTTTTTTCTCAGAGCCCAAAATTTGAATTTGCAATCAGTGGGTCACAGCCTTAAATGCTGATCCTACATTGATCTAAACACTGGTGTACACTTATGTTATTTTTTTTATTAGGCATTGGAATTGGTTTGAAAGCAATTATTCTGTTAATACAATTCAGTGCTGTTTCTCATCCTGGCAGATCAACAAATATGTATTTGACATGAGTCTAAAGCATTACGCTTATGGCACAGCTAGGAAATTGCCTAGCTTACCATTTTGCTCTCGTACATTTATTTTAAGAGAGAGAGAGTTTATTTATTTATTTATTTTTATTTATTTTTTTTTACTTATGTACTTCTACACCAAGCTTTCTATGTCTATGTATAAACATCAAATAGATGGTACAAAAGAAGGTTAAATGTAGATTCTTCAAGTTTTTTGCTCTGGAGGAACTCTTAAGGGTTCTGTGTGGAACTCTACAGAAGAGTGTTCAGATGATCAGTCCTATTTTGGAGTGTTCAGTTTAATTTTGGAGAGCTATATACCCTTAAATATTTGAAGAACTGCTCCTGACGCCATTTGCAAGTTTGCAAGCTCAGGGCCCTTCAATGGAGTCTAGAGAGCAAAACTGGCTATGCTCTCTAGGTGGGAAGTATGACATAATCTCTCTCCCCTGTCAATCAGAGTGATACTAAACTAATCTAATTGCCTGTTAAAGGGTTATTTTACTTTTATTATTATTTACACTTTAAAATAAGTAGACAGTTCTAGTGTATTCAGGATGTACAGTAGGTACAGTCAAATTATAGATTGATGCTAATCCACGCATTTTATTGGGTCAGTATGCTATGACAGTACAATAGTTACCAAAACAAAACTTGATAAATGTGCATATATATCAAAGATATACAGGACCATAGAGGCCATTTCTAGATAGAAAGAAAGCAAGAGAGAACAGTAGGGGTATTATAATGATAGATCTCAAGAGACAGCAGGACAGAGAAAGGAATGGATAACAGCATAAAGAAAGAGGGAGACAAAAAAGAAAGGTAAGGAAAGGGAAAGGGAACAAGAAAGAAAAGGGATGACAGAGTATATATCATTGGAAAAGGCAAGGTGAATAGAGCTCCATCTTTTGGGCTACACTTGTCAATATAAACCAAGTTCTAACTGACGTTTAAACAAGTAGATTAAACACTAACTAAAGCAGTATTTAAAATGCCTAAAATTAATTAATAAATTAATAAATTCATACACATTGCCTTGATAATTTGTTAATAAATTAATGCATTATCCCATGAACAGAAGGAGTACATGTTAAATTCATCCTTCTTCACAAGAGCAGAAACACACATGCACAAAGCAGACTCACCCATCAGACTCCTCGCTGAGCCTCCCTTGGTGTTTTTGTAGCATTTATGTGTATGCCAGGTGGCGTGGGGTTTGGATTCACTTCCTCAGTGTACATTCCTGACTCCTTCATATGCAACTGAGCTCCAATGTTCTCCCCTCAGCATCCGGTTCCTGGATCCCCCACGTTCTTGGAGCAAATTATCGTTTGGACCCGATTTACATTTTCAAGGGCTGTTGAAGGAGTTGTTTGGGTGTGAGAATGTGTTCATATGCATGTTTGAACAAGACAGACGATGGAGAGGAGGAAAATGAGTGGTTGCTTTTTGGCAAAAATGCATTTCTATATGAGTGTGTATAGATTTGCAAATATGTTTGTGCCGTTGCATTTTATTCCAAAATGGCAGCTACTGATGGAGAGCCCCCTTGCCAGGCCAGCTGTCTCTACAGCTGCCTGTTAATCAAGAATACTCATAATAATCATACATATTCTTAAGGGTGGCAATGTGTTAATGTGTGTATGTGTGTGTGTCTGTCTGTCTTTTTGTGTCTCTGTCTGTCTGTGGCCTCCTGTTTGGTGCTAAGCCTCGCTTCCCAACAGTGAGACCAAATGACTGCAAGAGGGTGGTCTGCCCACTGGCCAAAGAGTGGGAGAGGTAGGCTCACATCCAGCATTCAAAAACCTTTTATGTAGAACAGAAGACAACAGTGAAGTGACTACATAACCAGACACATACACACATACATATGTTTGCTTAGGTAGCATGTGAGATTTTTTTTTGTATTAACCCTATGTATTTGTAGCAGTAAATCCTTTTTTTCTTATGACTATTGATGATAATGACCAGATTCCTACCATAAAATATGTCATATTTTACATCTACTAAAATAAAGCTAATACATTTATATATTTTGCCACGAAAGTAAATGCAAGCAACTGTTTCAAGAGGAGCAAGAACAAGAATTTTCCCCCTCCAGTAGGTGGCAGCAATATCAGTCTGCCCACACAAACACAATGGAATATAAATTAATAGGCTTCAGTCTTTTGCCACTGCTCTGTGTAGTTAAGTGTGTATTATCTATAGTTTAATCTGGGGACATTTTACAATGTTGGCACAACCCCTGGAAAAAAAGTATTGGCAAATCTCTGAAAGAACCATCTATAACGATAGGAAAGGATTGGGAAGAACAGGCATTCACCAGGAGAAGGAAAGTGAAAAGAAGGCTTTGGCTTTCAGGTGTCAAGACCCAGCCATCTTGGGTTTAGCCCAGCATTACAAGTAATGGACATTCTTTCTCCAGCAGCCCAAAGCAGGAGGGAATAGTGTGTGAAGCACATCATCCATTTTGAGTGAGTAGTATGGAGTGCTAGTACACCTTAAGGCCAAGACAGGGACATTTCAGTCATGCTCTTTCTCCACTCTCTGGCCCTCAAACAATTTGAGTTCATAGCTATTTCTCTCTCTCTCTCTCTCTCTCTCTCTCTCTCTCTCTCTCTCTCTCTCTCTCTCTCTCTCTCTCTCTCTCTCTCTCTCTCTCTCTCTTTTGCTCATATATAAATATACTGCAGGAACATTTGCCTCCATATTCCACTGCTTTTTTGCAAATGAAATCTCAAACTGGAGTGGCCAACAGAGTGCATTTGCTTTAATTTGCCCATTGGTAAAATCATTTGGACTGGAAGCAACCATTTTGGACTCTACAACCAGGAACTGTGATTGCTTCCTCCAGCGGGAGTGTGGAACATAGAGAGTCCTTCCAAAAATCGCCCAGAGTGAGGATCAAACAAGCCCCAGAGTTCCTCAGCCAGGCTGAAAATGCCACATCAAATAGACCTCAGTCCTGTGCAGGGCTTAGTGTGCCTGTCTCCTGAGCCAGTGGCCAGGCCAAACGACCCATAAATTCACTGCCTTTGATAAAACGAGACATCTCGATCTCCTGGCCATGGCCTCCGGTCACTCTTGGCATGGCTAAGAGGGCACTTGTCCTCCACACAGCTTGCTCCAAACACCTGGCACGGGAGGCAGGGAAGAGGTCTGCCATCTTGGAGTGCCCAGCAGTCACTACCTATCACACAGTGAGAGTCATCAGAGGGGAACAGATGGAGACTCTGACATTTGTTGCTATGCTAAGCCAGCAGTGTAAGTGTCTTACATTACTGCCCATTTGTCTGTCATATTCACCTTTTTTCTCCAAAGCCACCAATCCATCTGTGTGTGGATCACAGGGAGTTATAATAATAAATCTATAAACCAAAAGGATAGTTTCTGGATTGTCATCACTTAATACTTGTTGGCACTTAACTCCACAAAATGTCTGCTATTCCTTATGCCAGATAGTTTCCTTTTACTCAAATTCTAAGAAAAAAGACATACATTTTTGGATGTCATTCAAATTCAAATTGGAAGATCCATTTTTCAGAAACCATTCCTTTAAGGTAGCGTTCATAGGGCTAAATGACACATATACAGTGGGTATAGAAAAGAATCTCCCCCCTTTAAAATAATCACATTTTGTTGCTTTTCAGCCTGAAATGAAGACGGACACAGTTTTTGTTTTATCTAGCTGTATTCAATCAGTGCAACATATAACATCCAAGTGAAAGATATAACACCAACATTTTCCAACACTGATTTGGAAAAAGGATCACCCCCCATTTTGCTTTAATTACAGCCTTTAATATGTTGGGATATGTCTCTACTAACTGTGCACATCTAGACTTTGCAATATTTGCCCACTCTTCTTTGCAGAACTGCTCAAGTTCAGTTAAATTTGATGGTGACCATTTGTGGACTGCAGTCTTCAAGTCATTCCACAGATTTTCAATGGTGTTTAAGTCTGGGCTCTGACTAGGCCATGCAAGCACATTCACCTTTTTCTCCTTCAACCACTGTGTGGTCAGTTTTGCTGTGTGCTTTTGGTCATTGTCATGTTGGAAGGTAAATCTTCTTCCCATTGACAACTTTCTGGCAGAGGGCAGCAGATTTTCCTCAAGAATTTGATGGTATTTTGCCCCATCCATTTTTCTTCTATCCTGACAAGTGCTCCAGTCCCTGCTGCAGAGAAACACCTCCATAGCAGGATATTACCACCTCCATGATTTACTGTAGGAATGGTATTATTTGGATGGTGAGCTGACATATTGTTTGGTGTTGAGGCCAAATAATTCAATTTTAGTCTCATCTGACCTGAATCTTCAAGGTGCGTTTTGGCAAAGCTCAGTCGTGACTGCATGTGGCCTTTCTTAAGGAGTGGCTTTTTTCTTGCAACCCTCCCATACAAGCCACATTTGTGGAGAATTTGTGATATTGTTGTCACATGCACACAATGACTACTCTGTCATAAATTCCTGCAACTGCTTCAGAGTTGCTGAAGGCCTCTTGGTAGCCTCTCTGACCAGCTTCCTCCTGGCTCTTTCATCCAGTTTGGAGCGACGTCATGATCCAAGGAGGGTCTGTGTTGTACCAAATACCTTCCAATTCTTAATAACACACTTCACTGTGCTTCTAGGCATTGATAAAGCCTTTTTATAATTTTTTTGTATCCATCTCCTGACTTGTGCCTGTCCTCAACTTTGTCCCGGAGATCTTGTGACAGTGTCTTGCCACCCATAGTTGATTGTTTGCTTCAGTTGCACTACAAAATGCTCCAGGAAAGCTCTTTTCATGTGTCATGTGGAGCTAATCAAAATGGCCACAGCTAATCACAGTTGAAAGTCAAATGGCTTGTGTGCCATTGAGAAGATGATTAGCTACACCTTATTGAGTTTACAAGTCATTTTTAGGAGGGGGGTGATCCTTTTTTGAACTCAGTGATTATGTTTTTTTATTTTTTTATTTTTTTCTGACATGTTGGTGTTATATCTTTCACTTGGATGCTATAAGTTGCACTGAGTAAATACTGCTGGATAAAACAAAAACTGTGTCCTTCTTTTCAGGTTGAAAAGCAACAAAATATGATTATTTTAAAGGGGGTGATTCTTTTCTATACCCACTGTATGTTTGGGGTCGTTGTCATGCTGCAGAATAAATTTGGGGCCAATCAGATGCCTCCCTGATGGTTTTGCATGATGGATAAGTATCTGCTTGTACTTCTCAACATTGAGGAGACCATTAATTGTGACCAAATCTCCAACTCCATTTTCAACTCGAACTCTCAACTTGCAAGGACCCTAAACCATGCTTCACTGTTGCCTGCAGACACTCATTCGTGTACCACTCTCCAGCCCTTCAGCAAACAAACTGCCTTCTGCTACAGCAAAACATGTAAAATTGTGACTCATCAGTCCAGAGTACCTGTTGCCAGAGTACCTGTCTGCACCCTAGTTCCTGTGTTTTCATGCATAGTTTAGTCGCTTGGCCTTGTTTCCACGTCAGAGGTATGGATTTTTGGCCGCAAGTCTTTCATGAAGGCCACTTCTGACCAGACTTATCTGGACAGTAGATGGGTGTACCTGGGTCCCACTGGTTTCTACCAGGTCTGAGCTGATGGCACTGCTGGACATCTTCCGATTGTGAAGGGAAGTAAGCCTGATGTGTCTTTCATCTGCTGCAGTAAGTTTCCTTGGCTGACCACTGCGTCTACGGTCCTCAACGTTACCAGTTTCTTTGTGCTTCTTCAAAAGAGCTTGGACAGCACATCTAGAAACCCCTGTCTGCCTTGAAATTTCTGCCTGGGAGAGACCTTGCTGTTGCAGTATAACTACCTTCTGTCTTGGTGCTGTGCTCAGTCTTGCATTGGTGTATGACTTTTGACAGTAAACTGTCTTCAGAAACCTCACCTTGTTAGCTGAGTTTGGCTGTTCCTCACCCAGTTTTATTCCTCCTACATGGCTGTTTCTGTTTCAGTTAATGATTGTGTTTCAACCTACATATTGAATTGATGATCATTAGCACATGTTTGGTATAATTGTTTAATCAAACACCTGACAATATGCCTACAAAATCCCAGACTTTGTGCAAGTGTACCTAGAAGAATTGATGCTGTTTTAAAGGCAAAGTGTGGTCACACCAAATATTGATTTGATGTAGATTTTTCTTCTGTTCACTCACTTTGCATTTTGATCACTGATAAATATAAACTATTAACATGTTTATTTTTGAAAGCATTCTTACTTTACAGCATTTTTTCACACCTGCCTAAAACTTTTGCACAGTACTGTATATATTCAAGCCTGAGTTTTTTAAGACTTATTATTAGTTTTCTAACTAAACATACTGACATTCACAATGATACATGGCAACATTTCTGTACTTGACCAATTCTGCAATTCTCTAAAGAAGTTCAGTTTTCATAGACATTACATTTCCTACATTGCTTAAATATTTTGATTTTCATAGACTTACGGAAATATGCATCTATTTTGTATGTTCTTCATCTTCATCATGGCAGAATTCTTTATTAGACTGTTGAAATCTCTCACTTACAGAGACAGTTCTGCCCCAACAACCCCCCCCCCCCCCTCTCTCTTTCTTTCTTTCTCTGTGCCTTTCTCTCTCTCATTATACCCAGGCACCACACTATTTGTTCATTAGCTGACTACTACAAGTCTCTGGTATAATGGTGTTACTCTTCAGCAACTGAAACCATTAAAATCCGGTTTCCATCTTTCTTAGTATTCTTGTTGATGTAGGTGACATTGCAGGCTGGACAGCTGTTATCAGCTCTGGCCACACCATCTGGTCTTAATGCGAGAGGCTTTGGAAATAAGATTTCCCCTTGCCAAAATGCATGGCTGTACATGGGTGTGCAGGATGGGGACAGCAAACATTTTTAAGTGCTATTAACTCTGAAAAGGAAGCAAATCCCTTGCTATAATGAGCTGTCAAATCCAGCCAGTAATGGAGTTATGTGGTAAAGAGTTGTCACTCAGTTTCTAGATAGATTTGCAACATACTGTGTATGTGCATAGATCATATATGATGTGAATGTAGTAATTTGTTTAAGCAATACTTGACTGACTTTACATGAGCATAGTCTGACATAGCACTTGTATGACTGTTACCACCCCAACATCCAAATTATATCTTGTAACTTATTACCATTGGCCTCATCACTCATTTAGATAATTATGTATGTGCCTATTGTTGTAATGTTGAATGCAATAATTTAATTTTATACTGTACACTGTATTTGCATACACAACAATAAACTTGAACTTGATGTGCATTTTGTGAAAGTACAAAATTTGCTTTTTCCCCCATAAATTGTCCTCACCATTCTCTATAATATCTACTTTTATTCTCCATTTTTCATGCCCTTTGAGACTGTCATTGACATTACTTAAAGCTGGTGACTTCAAACAGACCCAGAGAGGCTTTGCAGCAGGGCTGAAATTGAGTTGACCCATTGAGAGCAGGGCAGAATAAATGAAACAGTCTCTTGGTCTCTCTCAGTCAGTGTCATGATTTGCTAATTAAACACATCACTCTGTAGACATGTATGCCATCATATCCACTTAAGTGTCTTTAAAGTGAAGGCAGTCGACTATGCACTTCGGTGCAGTTGATGTTTAGACCATTTTCAGCATAGAAAACCTGGATGTTTTTCTGTTTTGTTTTATTTTTTTGCTAATATAAAAAAAAAAAAAACAACAAAAAAAAAAACATTATTCAGTGTGACATTCATTCTACGTTCCTTGGAAAACAGACCTTGAGAATAATACACAAGATAATACAAAAGGAGGAAGAGCGATAAAGCAAGGTTTTAAGAGATGAAATATCCAGAATAAATATTACTGTTCATAAACCAGAGAATTATTTCAATGGGTAAATAGTAATTAAAATAGTAATTGAAATGGCCTATTAGTGATTAATATAACACTTTCAGTTTTATATATATATATATATATATATATATATATATATATATATATATATATATATATATATATATATATATATATATATATATATATATATATATCAATGAATCCATTATTTCTTGAGCACGGTGTTCTGAGCTGGGTAGCTCTCAAGAAACTGCCTTCTGAGAAAACAATATGAATCAATTAACCATAACAAAAAAATAAGGGAGAAAACATGCATCTGGTACAGCTTTAGCTTGCTTTTATAATTTGACTGCACCTATTCACAGAAAAAGCTCAGGAATATTAACTTTTTAATAAATACGTATACACCTGCATGTTTTTCATAAGAGAGAATCATTGTATACAAGACATTTTTTATTCATTTATACTAGCTGATCCAATATATAGCCAATATGGAAGCATGCTGGTGATAGCATCATATTGAGTGTTACCCTTGACTTTTTGGCCGCCTGTCTGACTAACGCCCTCCTTACCTGGTCACTGACTTTTGGTTAATGGACTCTGCTAGGCACAAATATTATAATGGTAATAGCTCTCTGAGGGATGTTCAAAGTTTGGGATATATTAATTACCAAACCCTGGGTGATACTTTTCCAGAACTTGTTTTGAGAGATCCTTGGACTTGACAGCTCCTGATGCTGTTTGTATTTACATTCAGATGTTCTGAACTAATTATGTGATTAATTATGTTGACCACTGGTTGCACAAGAACTAATCTTTTATGTTTTTATTTGTAAATAATGTTGCAAACTATATTGATTTTCAGCTCACTTCAATATTATGGGCTACTTTGTGTAGATTTTTGTTGATTTGTGACATATTTCTTGATAAGCATTGTTTGATATGCTCCGGTTAAACTATTTTATAAAATCTACAGTATGTAAATGCAGCATAACAAATCAAAACATGTTAACTGCCCTGTTCTTTAAAAAAAAAAAAAACTAAACTGAAGGCCATGATGTTCATGGCCACCCACAGAAAGCCAACCACACTCACTCACATGTAATGTGCATAATCAACCCCCTTAAAAGTTTATGTATTGAACCTTTATTTGGCCTGGATGGAGATTGTGAGTTCAAATCTGACTAGCATTTAATGTCACGTCTAAAATATTTATGAAAAATGAAGAAAAGTTATTCAATTAATATGCATACCTTACCACATGCAGCTAGTTGTTTGCTTTTGCATTTATTTGAAAAAATAAAAATAAAAAAATAATAAAAAAATAGGTTTCATAGAGGCTTTTTTTTTCCGCAATATTGCTTATTCCCCATTGTTTTTTGAATTTGCATTTAATTATATTTCCTCTTATCACCATTTACATATTTGAGCAATTCATTCATCAATAGTTTTTAATGAACTATTTAAGAGAATGTTATTTTTTCCACTAATTTAATTATTCTGGTTAAATATATGGTTTTGCTGCTCTTGGCACATCTAAATACTTAAAGAAGGATAATTTGTGTGTATGAATTGGCAGAAAAATCTCTCTATCTCTCTCATTCTCTTTCTCTCGCTCTCTCTCATTCTCTCTCTCTGCTTCTTTTAGTCTGAGTCAGGCGAGTAACTGAAGCTCAGGTGTTTTCCCTTGTGGCATTTGCACATCATCACTCATCATCCTTATCATCCATCACACATTGCGCATATGCACCCACACTCCCACACCCATGCAAACGCAGCAGGTGTAGTCGAGCATGTAATGGCTCAGCAGCACTCTTTACATGTTCTCCGTGTTGTTTAGCTCAAATCTTTTGTTCATGATACCCGCTGTTTTAGTGTGTATGTGACAATGAGAGAGACAGATATTTTGGCACAAAACAGAAAGATAAATAATGCATAAGTCCAGGTTGTCTAATTGAAACCTGGTCTGTCCCTGCAGATAAAACGTAAAAGTGTATGGTAACTGATTTTGGTAACTCTGTTTTTCAGTCCTTCCTGTGTGGTGGTTACTGTGCCAGAGGCAACTCTTCACTCCTACACTCTGCTCAAAATGCCAAATTTGTTGCCTGCCAGCCATTACCATTTTGCCCCCTCTCTCTGCCTCATAAAATATGATGACATTACCCCTCTGTTACGATCTCTTAGCAGTCCCCAAACTCCAACCAAAACGGCTGCTGAATGCCTACCTCAGCTTTGCCCATCTTCACTGGCTGATAATACGGCTCTCTCTAGACTAGAATCTTCAGCCAGGAACATGGGCTTCTGCTCACTGCCCACATATAAATTAGTTTGTTTCTGCATCTATGCTTTGGCCACGAGGCATGACAGGAAGAGTGCTGTTTTTTTCCCCCACTTCATTTTTGTGATTTGAAATTCTGATCAGATTTTATGCCAATGAAATGCACTTCTTTGTACAATTCTGAAATTGGGCTCTAAATCACTTTTAGCTGACCGCCATATTTGTCTCACTCAACAAATTATATCTGAAAGCCATACACAGATGGGTAGTTAAATTAATTTGGGAAAGTTACATTTCATATGTAGATTGTATCCAGTTTAATGACTGGGATAACATTTTACTGTTTGCCTGGTGGGTGTGGGGACTTGGAAAGCTTCCTTGCATTTTTCTACTGAGTGTGTATGTGTGTGTGTGTCCGTGTGTGTGATTGACTGAATGGATTCTCATTGTACACAGCATGCTGCCACTCCACACACAGTTTGTGTGTGTGTCTGTCTCTCAGTTGAGTGTAAAAGCCTGTGCCCAATGGCCCGGGCCTTGCCTCCTTCTTCCCCTGGAAGCTGTTCAGGCTAAATTACTCAGAACAACACCTTCCTCTCCACCCCCAAACACTCCAATTTCCTGCCTCTTATGACACAGATGCAAGCTATACTTTTGGCCTGCAAGCCTGGCAATCTGCAAGAGAGCAGTGGTACAAGGCAGTGAGTCTGAAAGAGTGATAGTGATGGGAGTGAGAAATAGAAGAAACGTAAATAAGAAAAGAAAAGGAAGAAAAAACACCAAAAGAGTAAAGTGCAAGAGCGGTACACTGGGGGAGAAAATGGAACAAAATTGGGAAAAAATAGAAAATGTTTGTGTATAGTTAATGAAAGAAATAGCAGACAAGATAATAATGGGTTGATACATGAGACTCTGAAAAGGACTGTGTGGAGAGAGAAAATAATAAAGACACAGAGGGAAGGTTGAACATCCCTTCAGAATATCTTAAAACTTCCAAACTATCATAGCAAGGAGTGAGATAAAGGACAGTACAGGACAGGTGAGAATATTGTGAAATGGCCATAGCTTCCCATGGGGTGAAGAAAACCTTGAGTTATCAAGATGAGGAATGGACTGACCTCGACTAAGAAACACTTTAGCATCATTTATGCTGTTTCTAGGTCTCTCTGCAAAAAGCAATAAGGTTCCCATCCATGTTTTAAAATTACTTCCAGTCAGTTACTGAAAACCTGTCTATAGTTTTTTAGAACAAATCTATATTGTTCTGTTTGAAATACTGGCTAGTAAACTTATAAAAAATGCCTCTGAATGCCAAAACTCGGCATATTGTAAATTCACAGAGTTTCCCTTCTTCACCTATATTTAGAATAATTTGTGACTCAAAGCAGCAGTGAGAGCCAATAATTCTGCCATTGGAAAGTCTTAGCATACAGTAGTCTGGCTGCAAAGTGCTCAGTGCCAGCCAAGCCAACTAACCCCCTATTCCTCTTAGGAAACGGGCAGTGTGCGTGTTGGGGATAGGGGAAGTCTGGGTTCATTAGACCATGGGCAGACCAACCAAT
The DNA here is from genome assembly GCA_023630585.1 of Cranoglanis bouderius. Taxonomy (NCBI): domain Eukaryota; kingdom Metazoa; phylum Chordata; class Actinopteri; order Siluriformes; family Cranoglanididae; genus Cranoglanis; species Cranoglanis bouderius. The sequence goes on from CM042568.1 coordinate 13,226,074, forward strand.
CAATACTATCAGCACTGGCAGGTTCTGTCAGAGGCAGGGCCAGGCTGACTGGGAGTTGTGAGGGCGTTAGGCCGCCCATTAGCAGAAGGCTAATATCGACTGGATGAAGTTTGTAGTGGATGGAGTGTTAAGGTGTAGACAAGTGGGAATCTGCATGTTTTACGTAGAACTCAGAGGGAAGTACAGCACTTTAATCTTTTTTTTTTCCACACCACAATGTAATGCCTAACCAAGATTATGTTTCGGGTTGATTTATAAGTCAAATATTAGTCATCAAACCCTTTAAACACTAATAATGTACTTGTGATCAAATAGAATTCCAAATAGCTCGTTTATGAGGAACCCTGATATCATGAAAAATCTGTATGGATTAGACAGAACAAGGGTGATATGGTTGGATTTCATTCAATTTCATATCAATGAAGTCAGATAAAGAAGTATGCATGCTAATCTCACCTCAGCCCTAAATTTATTATTTGCAATATTTGGTAATATTTAGATCTAACAATAAAGGAGACTTGATATTTACATTTACAGCATTTAGCAGACACTCTTATCCAGAGCAACTTACAGAAGTGCACTGAAATCTCTAGTGAAAAACATATCCTTATGCTAGTACAAACAGGCCATGGTGTAAGAATATCATAAAGCTATAAAGTCATAAGAATCCCATACCAAACCCAAAAGAAAACTTTCCCACAGAAAGAAACATCTAAAATGGTGTAACTTAAACTTGATGCTTTAAAATCAGCACATTGTATTAATTTGTAGCTACAGTATGTTTCCATCCATGCATTTTTATGTGAATTAGGGATATTGAATACAATAACGCTGGATGGAAACACCAGATGTGATTAAAGTCTCCAAAATGTGCATAAAAAACTTATACGCTTAATTGAGGAAGATAAGATGTTTTTTTATTTAATAAGAAGACGTGCATAAACTACGATAGAAACACATTTACTGAATAAATTCTTCAATGTGCATCAAAAAAGTCATGTGTCAACAAATCACGTGATTGGATAATGTGAGCATGTGGAAAACTTTTGTTCTCTTGAACACATGGGATGGAAACGGTGCTTTAGTCACAAATGTTTTATGCGATATTCCAATTTTTCCAAAGTTAAATTTACATCTTGAATGGAAACACGGCTTGTGATAAACTTTATTTTGGTGTCACCTTCATTGTGACGAATGGTGAGTAGCTTGTGGGCGAGTCTCAGTGCAATATGTTAGCTCTTCATCAAGAAAGAGTTGCACCTGAATGTCATCCACCGTCACCCCCCCACCACCCCCAAGTGACCAAAAATCGGACAAATGACCTTGCAGAGTGAATGATGTTTGTCAACATTGCTTTATGAAACAAATGAAAAATAGGAACACTTTAGTGTCCCTTCCCCATTTGAGCCAGAGTGACAGAAAACTCTCATGAACTGATATGCTGTGCAGAGGTTCATTATATCCCATAGGGTTGATAGATGAGAAGGGATCATACTCTAATCATTTGTTATTTGAACCAGTATTACTGAAATATTGGAATTATACTTAAGAAATAGATTTTTAAAAACATTTGTGAAACAAAATATTATGAGGAATTATGGCAGACATAATCATTTAATATGTGTGTCCTTCAGGAGTGATGTTCAGGCATTAAAAGTTCATTCATCCATTTTTTGTACCACTTATCCTACACAGGGTTGTGGGGAGCCTATCTCAGGGGACTTTGGGAACACCCTGGATGGGGTGCCAACCCATTGCAGGGCATAATTGCACACACATTCACACAGTACAGCCAATTTAGAGATGCCAATCAGCCTACATTGCATGTCTTTGGACTGGAGTGACCATAGGAAACCCTGAAGCACGGGGAGAACATGCAAGCTCTGCACATACAGGCCGGAGGTGGGAATTGAACTCCCAACCCTGGAGGTGCGAGGCAAACGAGCGAACCACTAAGACACCATGCCCCTGGCACTAAAGAACTAACTCATCTATTGAGTTAGTATTGATAAACTACTGATTCTTTTATCTGATCACCATTATTCTTATAAGCATTTGAAATGCTTTTCATGCCACATACATTTACAATTTATGTTGTAGAATTTAAGTACTCCCATCTTGCCAGACTCATCTGTTCCTTACTCTTCCTCCCTCCTTTCATTTCTCCCTCAGCTGAGATAAACATATATCTAAGATCCTCTGTCTCATTGAAAAGGTTGCCTAATATCCTCCCCCTCTAATGGCCCCCTTCCTGGGTCCTAATGAAACTATTCTGTCCAGGCCAGGGGGCTTTGTCTGCCCTACTATTTTCCAACACAGATTTATCCTACAGCTCCTCCTCCCCAGAAAAAAAAGCAGAAGATAATGAGCAATAAACAAATACAATTCATGTTAGAAATAACCAGCAGCCTGGTCTTGCATTGGTCAGTTGGGGACACCTTATTTCCTTTGTGTGCACTCTACTATCCACAGCACAATAACAAATTATGCCTCAATTGTTTAGTTTGTCAGCGAGGGTTATGTATTGATTGTTGGTCCAGCCTCTTAGAGGGTGAACAGGGACTTGCAAAGCACTCAAGTGTAAAGCTCTGTTCATATAAAATTATGAGGAGAAAAAGGAAAGACACATACTATTAGAAAGGATGGCATGGAATTTTCTGGATTAAACATTCAGTGTGCAGTATGTTTGTTTTATTATATTTTCCAGTATGGATTGTACTGCATATATTCCCACACTCTACAACATTTTCTGAATGGTAGATCAATGTTAAAATCAACATTGCCCTGTGTCATGTTTGACATGTGTCATTTCCAAATAATAAAATAAAATGCAATGTTAATGACTGGTTTGAGTACAACCACATCACCTGTTTGTACTGGTTTAATTCAGAAACAACAACAATTTAACATTCGTTTCCCACAACTGGATGCAAACCACCAGATACTGCCATGTTTGATCCCAGGGCCTGTTCTTTTTAGATATCAAGATAAATCCCCCTGACAGCTTCATTTGAGACTATTATGATATTAATTGCATTGAAGTACTTTCTTCTGAAACTGACTGCTGTGTTTCAAACTTTAACCCCCTCACAGTCTTTGTGTACTCCAGAATCAAGAATTTGACCATTGGGTTGCCGTCTATTAACTGCATTAATAATTATGTCAATGGAAGTTTATCATGAGGGTAGTACATACAGTGCCCTCCACTAATATTGGCACCCTTTGTAAATATGAGCAAAGAAGGCTGTGAAAAATTGTCTTTATTGTTTAACCTTTTGATATTTTTTTAAATAAATTCACAAACATACTCATGGATCAAACAATTGCAAACACAACACAGGTTTATAATAATAATAAAAAAAAAAAAAAAAAAAAAAAAAAACTTTCTTAAATATAGGTGTGCAACAATTATTGGCATATTTGAAGTATATTCCCATTGATATTTTACATTTTTTTAGTACATCTGGGTGACTAGGAACAGAAAATTGTTCAACCATGACTTCCTTTTTCACGGGTATAAATATGAGGTAACACATAGGCCAAATTCCCTTAGTCATTCATAACAATGGGTAAGACCAAGGAATATAGCTGTGATGTGCTAGAACTGTGTACTGGTCGGTGCTACATTGTCACTTTCTGTGCCTATTGTCCTGTTTTAGTAGTGTAAGAGCTGATATGAAAAGATTGTATTATTTCTGCTGAGTAAGAATTCTTTGATTTGTTAAGTAAATGATTATTTTGTATTTGGGGAATGGAATATATATTGTATTACTGAATGAACTTTTATTTTGATGTGGAGATACGGTTCTGGAAAAAAAAGAGAGCGAGAGTAGGGAAGAGAGTTGGAAAAAAAAAAGAAAACAATAAAAGACAGAGAAACATATTAAGGAAGAGCTTGTTATAGTGTCTTGGTATTTTATTTAGGGAACAAGCCCCATAACACCCACACACGACTATTACAGTAGTACTGCGCTGTCTTGTGTTGTTTGCACACGTTTGCACGTGCACTTGAATGTGTAGGTCTTATTTAGTTCTGTGTCGTCTCATGTAGTTAGTGTGCTGTTTTATGTAGCGCCATGGTCCTGGAGGAACGTTGTTTCGTTTCACTGGGTACTGTACCAGCTGTATATGGTTGAAATGACAGTAAAAGCCACTTGACTTGACTTGACTTGAAATGTGTAAGTTGTATATTCCTATCATTGTGGGGTATTCAAAGTTCATACAAAGAGATAAATATAGACCCCTCCCCCATGTATTGTATATTAAACATTAATTAATGTTGACCAAGCCACTGCTAATGAGGAGCCAATATTAAAGAGAGAGAGAGAGAGAGAGAGAGAGAGAGAGAGAGAGAGAGAGAGAGAGAGAGAGAGAGAGAGAGTTAATGATAACCTAGCATAGCTCAGTTTGAAACAAGCTACATACTGCACTTTTTAGATTACAGCACTGGGTCCCTTAAACAAACGACTCAATTCAAAATGTCAATATGACTTAAAGTCTGCCTGGCAGTGACGTTAATTTAGGGCAGTAATCTCATCATGCCGAATTATTTAAGCCCAGGTAATGTTTATTGAGTGGAAGGAAAAAGGGATTGTTGATATGGGGGAGCTAATGGTTGTGATAGGGCCAGCAAGAGAGGAGCTAAGAGTGATGTGCTTGTGCAGTTGGATGTGTGCTTACAGATGAGAATAAATTTGGGGAACCTGGCATGCGGGTGGGTGGCCAGGCACGACAATACTGTATATGTGCAGCCATACAGGCATACATGAGATCACATGCAAGATTGTGTGTGTGCGTGCATTTCTGTGAGGGCTTGATCTTTAAGAAGACAGCCATGCACAAGGCGGGTCATTCATTCTCTTAGCCTTGCAGATGATGTCTTTATCCTCCTGGCCTTATAGGCCACATCAGCCGAGCGTGTGAGGCAGGTGCAAACTGCAGGAGGACAGAACGCCTTACGCAGGTGTTCCACATCCAACAAAGGCCAATGGGGAATATTATACTTTGCTGTGTTGGTTCTAAAGTCCAACAGGCAATGACTTATAGCTTACCTAATGCATAAAAAGATAGCAATCAGCAAGTCAGCTCATCCAGAGAGGAAACAAAATTGGCCCAGGCTGACAGTGGTGACATAATGCTGTTGCTGTTTCATAATAAAGAGGTTATACATTGTGTGGAGGTGAATAAAATGCAACTTTTAATTTCAAGGTTGTATTATTTTAGGCTAGAACAACTCAAATATAACTCTTTTGATCTCTTCCAAAGATTTTCGCCTCTGGTGATCTATGGATGGAGAAATAAATTTTGTGCACTAATAAATACGGTTCCAAGCAACATATTCACCACATGCACTGGTTTGCTTTTTTCACACCCTATTCAGAGATGTGTACTGGCTTGGCTACATATAACCCATTTTTCCCCTGCATAAACACAGCCAGCCAACATGAAACAGAAATGCTAGAGTGTGAGATTCACACAGCAGGATTTCACACACAGCTCTGTCTTTCAAGACAAAGGTTTTTGATTAAATTCACTCTGTATTATATACGTGTAGTGTATGATAGAACTAATTCTATATGTGTTGGGCAATAAGGCAGATTTTCACAACTCAGTAGACAACAGGACAGAGTTGCAGTGGATCAGAAGCCTATCCTGGAAACATCAGTTTTGAGGCAGTAATACCAGTCCATCACATGGCACCATGCACGCATACATTTACACACTCATTCACACCTAGGGACAATTTATCATAGCCAATCCCCTTACTGGAATATTTTTGGGATGTGGTAGGAAACTGTAGAACATGCAGAACTCACACAAACAGAAATTTGAGCTCAGGATTGTTGCTTGTGGACTAAATATGTATATTGGTATTTAGGTTTCACAAATATGTGCCAGCAAAATAGTCATGTCCCATGTGATGGATATAACATAATATAACATTAAAATATATGAAAAGGAAAAAGATTAAAAAAAAAGAATAAATACTTGTTAGTGCATGTTATGAGTATTGGCAACATCTGCAATACCCTCAGAAAAATACATGTTGTGGAACAATTTATTGCAATATCTTTATTATATTGTCATATTGCCAGGACACTTGTCCTATACAATAATAATAAAAAAATCAATGTTTTATGTAGTTGATGTGTTGAATGATAAATCCCATGAATTCATCGATTCATATTGTCCTTGGCTTTTTATTTATTTTATTTTATTTTATTTTTTTACAAACTTTTGGCAGTGTTGCACATTGTGTTGAGTTGTACTTTATTGCACAGATTTTATATTAATCAACTACATGAATGCTTTAAATGAAATGTGTTTTTTTTTTCTTTAGTTCAGACATTAGTCATTAGTTATCTTCACAAACAACATTTGTAGTTTCTAGTTTTAATTAGATGCTTGGGTTGTTTTTCATTTCATATTGCTATTACTGTTATATTGTTTAAAAGGATTTACTACTTTGATACAGACATTTCTGAAAATGTGCAACATTAAAATCCTCCTAAGATAGACACTTAGTGTAGAGGAAACAATCCCTGAGATGTAAGATAAAAAACTCTTTTGTGCTTCTTAGACATCCAATAGACACTTAGCATACAACAGAGAGAGAGCGAGCGAGAGAGAGAGAGAGAGAGAGAGAGAGAGAGAGAGAGAGAGAGAGAGAGAGAGAGAGAGAGATTGAAAGTGATGAGCTTTTGTAATATCACAAATGTCCCTGTGCTGTGTGTCTACTGATGTGGAAGATGGTTAGCTTGCTAAATATTACAATATTGCAGTGATATTATACACTACAGCTAAGAACCCTAACCTTTTTAATTTCCCATGGATCCCATGGATGAATGAAGCTTTTGATATGAAACTAAATCAAGGTGAGATGTTTTGCTTTGCTGCACTGAAGACTTGATTGATAGATTAGTGACAGCCTAGTAAAGGGGATCAGTTGTTAGCACACCAAAATGCATGGTTACAACTCTTATCCAGTTTTTAAGATCCACACCGTTCTCTTTCATCAGTTATAGGACTAATCCTTGAGGGAAACAGAGCAGCTCAATCGGCGTTAATTGCAAGAACTTTTGATCTTTTCTCTATCGTTTTTATGTGGCGAGATGGCATGAGAAGGGACATAATAAGGGAAAAATGAAATATGTGTTGTAATATGTATGTGGGAAATTGTTTTTAATGAGAAGGTTTGACCTTGCCAGCACAGTGAATTAACTATGTTGCATACTTGCTGTTTTAATTATTCATAGATATGATGTTGTTAAGAGGTTTCCAAATGTTTTTTTTTTTTTTAAATGCATAGCAATTATGCTTTTACATGACCTGTTATACATTTCTTTGCATGCACTTTGTCATAGGGTCCCATGTGAGTCTCTTATTGGTTTTTATAAAGTACCAATACCAGTACTCATTTGTACCAAGAAGTAATTCCAGTAAAATGATTACTGCTGAGCACAAAGCAATATCCATAAAGATATGGTGTGCCAAGGTTGGAGTGGAAGAACCTGAGTAGAGCCCTGACCTCAACCCCACTGAACAATTTAGGATGAATTGAACACTCACCCGGCATCAGTGCACGAGTTGGCTAATGCTCTTGTGGCTGAATGGACACAAATCCCCACAGCCATGTTCAAAAATCTAGTGGAAAGCCTTCCCAGAAGACTGGAGGTAATTATAACAGCAGAGGGGGAACTAAATCTGGAATGGGATATTCAACAAGCACACATGGGTGTAATTGGTCAGGCGTCCACAAACCTTTGGTCATTTAGTGTATGTTAAATGAGATTAGTTGCAATGTAACACACCAGATTTGCCATTGGGGGTTTACCCTCAAATTTCCCTCAAATATCTCTTGTCATTTATAAAAAAAGAATAATGCAACAAAATAAATACCCAGTCAGGTAGCATGGTGGTGTAGCAGGTAGGATTGCTGCCTCTCAGCTCCAGGTTCCCTGGTTGGAACCTGAGCATATATGTTGTCCTTGTGTCCATGTGGGTTCCTGTTCGGGTTTTCCAGTGTCCCCCCACCTTCCAAAAATATGTCAGTGGGCCGACTGGCTAAAAATCCCCTAGGTGGGAATGAATTTGTGCATGGTGTCTTGAGATGGACTGGCGTCCTTTCCTGCGTGTTCCTCTGCCTCATGTCCAGCATTTGCTGCAGTTGATCCACTGCAACCCTGACCAGGATAAAGCAGTTACTCAAGATGAGATAATGAATGTATGAAATAACCAGTCAGACTTACTGCAATAATATTTAAATATAATTTTGTGCTTAGATTAAATTGAATTCAAACTTTGAATTCATTATTTTATACTGGGGAATGTTTTTTTTTTCCTGTTCTGGAAGATGGAGATGAAGTGCTGCCCTCCTGGTTGGTGGTATGACTAGGCTTTTGCAGTCACGTGCCTACCTGCTGTGGTTGTCATAAGTGCGCTGAACAGAAGAAGAGCAATGTTTCTACATCATACACTTCCTCCTCCGTTTGCCCTAATTCCCAGTGGGGTATCACTATGGGAGCTATGGGTTGATGGTGTAAGGCGAACTCATCATGTATCCTTCCATACATGAAGGACAACAATGGGGTGGGGTGATAGGCCAATGCCCACAAAAGTAAACCTTTTTTTTGGTCACAAATAATAGCACTTGCAACAAATGTTTTCTTTGTCAAAGAATGTAGTGCAGTTGAATACCTAGTGCTTAAAAATCAAAGGTGAAATAAAGGATGCTTTAGAACACCTTTTGGAAAAAAAAAGTCTTAAGTTTTTTAAGAATTTAAGTAACCAAATCGATTGAATTTTTAACTAGCTTTAGTGTTTGGCTCAAAATATAGTAAAAGGTTAATGATCGCACTCGTAGACTTGAAAAGAAAATGGACTGGATTGAACTATAAGTGCTCTCAGAGGATGGGTTTGTAAAGGAAGGATTCTGAAGCAGTGTGTGTAAGCCCACTTCAGAGCATATGCCAGGTTCATTCTTTGCATGTGGAAAGAGGAAAAGGAAAATGGATACACTTGCTACTTGGCCATTTCATATTGTTTCAAAGGGATGGTTGTGGTAAATGCCAGGACCTCTCAGCAGGCTTTTGAGCCTCTGGAGTTTGAGATCTAGGGCTTTGATCTGGCACAGAGAAGTGTTAGAGCCTGAACAATAAGGTTAGTGCACAGAATGCACTGTAGCCATTATCGACATGGGAGAGCTGGATTCTCCACTGTGAGTATGCAATGCAAATCATCAGACCTCCCAGGAGGTCAGAGTGTGTTGGCCACGATTCCTGCGCTACCTCTTCAAAGAAGTTAAGCAAAAGCCAGGGCCTTTGGCCAGCAGTTTCCTGTAAAAGCTGTAAATGCCTTACAGAAACAATGCTTCATGTGTCTAACTGCTAAATGTAACTTGTAGACCAAAAATGAATTTCATTGTAGCTGGCATACAGCAAGGGCAAATGCTAAGGCTATTCAAAAAGTCATTGTAAGTGTTTTTTGTAAGTGATGTTGGATGAAAAGGTTCATCATATCCTTTGGAATAAGACCTCATTCTGAATCCTTCTTGGCCCAAGCATGCCTCTTCTTATCACGGGTGTGCTCCCAAGGTCGTTTCCAGTGACGTTAATGTCCATTTCTAAATACCATATGTCCAGAAGCTCATGGACATAATTTAGCTCTGCAGCATGTGCGAGAGGCCTGATGTATGGCCTATATATTCTCTCACTATCAATATCCATGCCAGAGACAGTGGTCAGCATTCATCTTCACTCACTTTCTGCTTAGCACAGACTAAATTAATTTCCTCTGGGAAATTAACCGCTGATTCGATGCCATATAAATTCACCTCTTACAGTGCACTGAATTACCCAGGCCACCCTCACTTATTTACAGGCAAAGATATATTTTATTGCTTTGCCAATTATAATATATTTTGAATGATAGAATGGCCCTGTTTAAAAGACTTAGGAGAAGACCATTTATAATCAAGCCCCTGGCATTGTTTTGAGGAATGGGGTTGGAATTTCTATTCCAGAAGCATTCAGGATCACACATCTTTATTCTGTTTGGATTGCTCGGTAAATCAGATTCAGGTACATTAGGGAGAAGCATAGGAATCCATTTCAAAGCACTGTATTTTGTGACAGAGAGTTATTTGGGATTAGATCTTACTCAAAGGCCTGGATGCATAGAGTATTGATCATTGAATGGATACAGTTGCAAATGTAATGATACTATTTGTGCATGATAAATGTAATATATACCAAAAGGTGCTATAGAGGAACTTTGACGTTTCTGTATTAATTATCTTATGGTGATATAATTTGTTATTTAATTTAACTTCCTGGAGTGTTGTGCCATTTTGAAGTTTTACTGGGATGTAAGGTGAATAACACATTGCCATGTTAAATTTGGGGCTCCATTTTGATGACATTAATACTAGCGATCTAGATAGCTGATAACATGATAGAGTTGCAATCAAAATTTTTCAATCCCCATTGCAAATCAGGTTTATTGTCAACATTTACAGACTTTCAGCTGTTTGCAATGAACAAATCAAACAAAGGAACCCATCCTCATCTGGGGATATAATATAACAAATATTGCAATTATAAATATTTCCCTTCTATAACTGTGCACTATATGGTCAAATAGTGTAACCAGGAAATTCATTATAGTTTTAACATGAAGTCTGTTTTGTTGAAATTATCCACTGATTACTGATGGAGACTTGAGTGCAAAACTGTTCATGGCAATTGCAGTCCTAGCAATCATAGCATAACTGTTCATATGAATTGTGGTCCAAAACCATCTTCATGGTTTTTAAGTGGTACCATCCTCAGTAATCTCAATGATCTTTAGGCTGTCCATGTGGGGCCATCCTCAGCAGCAGCGAGTGATTTCCAATTGATGAGAACTCCAGTCAGAAACATGAGGGTGAGTCAAATTAAGACCTTAAAAGGGAGACATAAATTAGAATTTAATATATTTTTAGAGGAATCTGGACACTCGTTAAGCATAGGAACACATACAACGCAAAAAAAAGTTTTTCATTTGACTCAGCCTCGTATATTAAATATTAAATAAATATTAAAAGTTGTGACTAAGATATGTTTAGAAGATTTCTTGTTTAAAATTCATTGTATTAGGAAAAACATGTTTTTTCATAAAACAAAACAAAATGAAACAAACTTGATTTAATCTATATTTTTATCTTATAGGGGGAAAAATCATCATTAAACAAATTTAGGTATTGCAGGTATGAGCTGCTGCAGGAGTGACTTTAGTAGTGTTCCTTCTGTCAACTACCTAAGTTTCTAAAAGTGCCAAAAGCTATGTATGTCACTTCATGAAGGCACGTCCAAAGGATGGGCTAAATGCCATTAAAAAAGAGAGAAGAGTTTAGAAAGGATGAAATATGCAAGATGTGTATAAGATGCAAGGCCAACATGAGCAAATATTTGAAACCACCAAATCAGAAGACTCTGGGAACAAATTCACCTGGTAATCTGAGAACTGCTGCACAGTGCAAAAAGTAGTTTTCTGATGGGAAGCAAAAGCTTTCTTCAATCTTGTGAGACATCCGAGAAGCTGTAGGGGGTCTGTCAAGCAGCCAGCCTTTGCCAGAGGATCTTGCAGTCTGTGTGTGTGGAATGTGGAGGGTTTTGGTGGCTTCCAAATTGTCATTTCAGATAAAGTTTCAAAATAGACATGAATATTTCTCAAACAAACACTGAGGGGAATATCAATTTATTAATTTTGCTAGTTTTTTTTATGAACAGTGAAAAAAAAAGAGGAAAAATTCAATTTCGATAATAGTCAACAATGTCAGCAACTGAATCCTCCAGCATGGGGTCAGTAGTTAGCATATCTGTAGAGAGAGAGAGAGAAGGACTGAAAGTGAGAAGAGTAAAAACTTGATGAAATCCGACTATGAAGAAGAAACCAGCAAAGAGTGTGAACATATGATCGCTTCTACTTTCAAATCAATCAGACTGGGTTTGCCACAGTGGGAAGAGAGTTGTGTGCACTGAGGCACAGCATGGACACCCTGAAAAAACGCCTCCGCTACATTGACTCCCAGCAACATCCACTGCTCGTCTCCATTAGCAACAGCCTGGAGAGAATGGTGAGTGCAATGGAGCAACAGTTCACTAAAGCACCATTGTGGTCTTACAACTACGTATTTTCTTCACCTTTTTATCCATTAGACTGCTGTCATCATACTCTGGGACCCCAGTCTATGAGCAAGACATTGAATTAGCAGGATATAGCATTACATTTGTTATTTGATATTATATTATGCCACAGTGCTGTTGAATTCTCAAATATTATTGGTCAGAAGGTTTTGATTAATATTCAATAACAGTACAATTTTGACAGTTGCGCTGGCTAAAAATCAAATCACAGGTTTATATTAATGTGCCCCATTTAATATGTTATTGTTTCTATGGTAACACATAGAACATGCAAACTCATTCACAGGGACTTGTATAGGGGCACTTCACATAATCTAAGCCTAGTAATAAATGGATTGAAAAAAGGTTATTTAACAAAGAAAAAAAAAGTACTCTATAATCATTGCTTTCTATTATGGTTTCTGTAAGGATGTATTTAATATAATATTTGTGTGCTTTTTTAAATACGTTTTTCACCACAAGAGTCTTCAGGACACATTTTCAGTCTTTCTGGTTCCTTTACATTAAATATAACTATAAACATTTAAATAGTATGAAGTGTCATTCATTACTAAATGAAATCAGCAAATTGCTGTGGCATACGAGGAAGAAAACACACCACACCATGTAATTGATTATTTTCCTATAACATCATGCCCCATGGTGTTTCATTCCTTACATAATAAATCCATGCACACCTATAATCAGTCCTGCCAGGATTTCGTGATTTTGTGATCACAGAAATGAACGCAAAATCAAGCAAACTCCACAATATTTGGAAAATTTGATTTTCTGCAGATTTTGGGACAAGACACGTCATGTGACATCATCACAACACGCATTCAGCCAAAGCCCTCTTCGATATATGTGCATCAAACATAAGTACAGCTAGAAGGTCTCATTTACCAACAAACATCACTGCAAAAGACTGCAATTTCATGCAAATGCAATTTCGCCAATTCAAGTAGTTTTTTGCAAAAAAAGATACACAATTTTGAAAAAAGCCACAGCAGAATCAAGCATTTTTTTGGCCGCAACAATCAGAAAAACTCTGCACGGACTGTATAATGTGTAAAAGGTGTTTATTTGGTGTATTTTATTTACAAAAGTATGCTGAATATATTTGCAGTCTGTAACACCCAGGATATCAGGAAGTCCATAGGTATCTGCAAACTGCTGCTATGTTATGTGCTGAGTGTCAGGAAATAGGAAGGAAATATACTTAGGTGCTCTGTGAACCAGGCAGGAGCTCAATGCATTCATGACTAAACTGACAACATCCTGGGACATACCAGCAATAGTATCAAGTGGATTCTGGAAACACCTGGTGATGAAGAAAAATCCTGCACACTTGTGCTACAATGTGTTGTCAAAAAAATGTGTTGCCAAAATATCCAGAGATTGACCATTCACCATAAATTAGTAGTCAAATGTGATATTTTTCAGCTTTGAAAAGGTTGTGGAGCATTGAGTTTGCGTATTATTAGGTTTACTCTTATTAGGTCTTAAACTTTCTTCATAGGCTGCTTTCACACAAGGCATTTTTCCTCACCCACCAGCATATTTTACATGTGATCCTATGGGGAGCAGTAGTCAGAATGTGGCTGCTTTTAAAAAATGCTGTCACCTGTGTTTTTTTTTTTTCCTTCATCAAGTTAAACTTTTTTATAGAAAAGCAGAGTGACATCTAGTACTTTTTGATCACCCGACCAATGAAATTGCAGCTCGGGGGACAAGCCAGAAGAAAACAGCATGGAAGGCAGAGTGCCAGTGGAATAATTTGTCTTTTGCAGAAGCAGTCTCTTCTTATTGAGTTTTTTCCTCCAAAGCCAAAATTAAGGCAAGCAGCCTCCCACATACCATAATTTGGCTAAATATTGAGAACTTAGTTTAATTGTTGTTAAAAATCTTTGTTGTTTGGAAAATGACCAGGCAATGTTTCAGTGAACTTGTGCCCACTGTAGCCTCAGATTCCTGCTCTTAGATGACAGTAGTGGGACCCGATGAGGTCTTCTACCATTGTAGGCCTCAATGGTTGACATGTTGTGCATTCTGAGATGCTTTTCTGCTCACCATTGGTTTAAAGAATAGTTATTTGAGTTTCTTTTTAGCACTATTCTGTGTAAACTCTGTAGACTCTTGTATGTACAAAGCCAAAGAGATCAGCAGTTTCTGAAATACTCATATCAATTCATCTGGCATCAAGAACCATGCCATGGTACATGTTTTTTTGCCCCATTCTGGTGTTTGTTGTGAATATTAACTGAAGATCTTGACCTATATGTGCCTGATTTTATGCATTGTGTTTTAGACAACATCTACATTAATCCAGATAGATCTGAAAACTGCATTTTCATTTTAAAATGCTCGCCATCTACACTGACATTTTCAAACATTTTCCAAAAATTGCTTGTCCACACTGAAACATCTGAAAAAGCTTACATCCCTATACTGCACATGCATCAAAACATAAGAAGCTATTGTCTGCATCATTTCCATCATACATTTAATTAAAAATGCAATCTGAAGGTTGTACAAAGTGACATTAATCTTTACCAACACTATCAAACTGGATAGTAGGAACAACAGCTGCAGTACAACATCGTCCACCGAAGTTTGTTTTGAGCTGAATGGGTCACATGACTGCGTCACATGACGAAAAATACATCATTGTTTTTGAATATCTCCATTTTCTCAGTCCACACTACAACGCGAAAAAGGCACCTTCAAATTTATCCACTTGGGAGAGCGTTTTTGAAAAGCTCTGTTTTCAATGGACAGAAACGCTGTCTCAGTGTGGAGGGAAGGCCAAAACATAGAGAAAAAGATGCGTTTTCAAATTTATCCGGATTAATGTAGAAACAACCTTAGTCCCCCTTTGTTTTTATAATAACTTCCAATCTTCTGGGAAGGCCTTCCACTAGATGGCGTGGCTGTGGGGATTTGCCTATTCAGCCACAAGAGCATTATTGAGGTCAGGCACTGTTGGGTAAGGAGGCCTGGGGTGCAGTCAGCGTTCCAGTTCATCCCAAAGGTGTTCAGTGTGGTTGAGGTCAGGGCTCTGTGCAGACCACTCAGTTTCTTCCACTCCAACTTTGACAGTCCATGTCTTCATGGACCTTTGTGCACAGGGGCATTGTCATTCTAGAACATGTTTGTTCCCCTCAGTCCCCCTGGGGGACACTGTAATGCTACAAAGCATATAAAGCATACCAAAACATCCTATACAATTGTGTGCTTTCAACTTTGTGGCAACAGTCTGGGGAAGGCCCACATAT
>CM042568.1:13246515-13341515 GCA_023630585.1 Cranoglanis bouderius
AAGATGAGGAAATCCGTTTAACTGTACAATGTAATGTAATGTCATGTTCACTACACCTTTAGAAATCAATGCTTGCTCAAAGAATGTGACACGACTGCCACCTAACAGTCTTGTCTCACCAGTGCTGACTGACTGAGTAACGTACCGCAGCATATCACGGCATACTGCAGGATCACGTTCTCTTTCTCGCACATTTTTAATGGCCACATCTGTACAGTACATTGGAACAAAATTTAATTTCTCCAGGACTATGGAGTAACACATAACAAGACAGTAGCACAGTACACAGGACTATCTGAAGCCAAGATACACAACAGTGTGAGATAAGTTCAAAAAAATATCTCAATAAATACACAAGACAATAAATACACAGGACAATGCACGTTAACTAGACAGGACAACAGAAGTGTTTTATGAGAGAACCAGTGCAAACAATTGTCTGTAAGCTATTGACTGTGAAAAAGAGTGTCTTAAAAGAGTCTCATAACAGTAAAAAGTGTCCCATAACAGCATTATAAAGTTCAGGTGTGCAGGGATGGGTGTATGGTGGTGGGTGTTGAGACGGGTTTGAAGGAGTTGAGGAGTCTGGTGATGGTCGCACGGATGCTTTGGTACCTTTTGCCAAATAGCAGGAGGGTGAAGAGTCCATGAGAGGGGTGGGGTCATCCAGAATGCTTTTGGCCTTGTGGATGCAGTGGTTGTGGTAGGTGACATCAATGGTTGGTAGAGAGAATGGGTGGTGATTAAATTGCCTTACTTTTAAATTTGAAGCTATTATAAGGAGTGTGAAAGGTTAGAGACACCTCTTTAATATGAACCCAAACCATATGATAGAATTTAGTACAGAGTGGTTAATCAACCAAGGAACAAGGAAAAAAAAAAACTGTATGAGCTATAATGTGTAATACAATTGTGTAAATCCTAAAAGTTGATTTTAGTACATAATGAAATATAAAAAAATTCTTACACACATACAAGAATATGGAATGAACTGATTGGAACTGATTGGTTTTGTCTGTGTCTAGCTTGGTTTTGTATGTGTGTGTGTGTGTGTGTGTGTGTGTGTGTGTGTGTGTGTGTGTTTCAATGGAGATAGAAATGTGTGAATGTTTTAAATGGAGATATACTGGTGAATAAAAGCCCATTGGCATTTCATTCTTTCTAGCTGTGAACGTAGTGAGCCAAGTTTCGTTCTCCTGTCGGTGTCTGTAAAAGATTTTAATCAAATATGTCATCGCATGGTGACTGACACTGACACCTTCTGACACTCTTTAAAAAGGATGCTGGCTGAATAAGGCTAGAGGCTTTGCATGACTATTACAGAGACAGCCATTCTGAAAATCCTACGTGCGCCAGTTTTGCATTGTAATCACATTCCACAAAATAATGCCTATGTTCCCCCAAAAGTGTACTGCTGCGCTTTTGGAATAAATGTTCATTTTGACTCACAAAATGAGTCCCAGTTTTATAGACCGTCTTTAGGCCTCCTGCGACTCAGTGTACCAGTCTGGATAAAGGTTTTTTTTTTTTTTTTTTTTTTTTTTTTTTTTTCCAGATCAAAAATGAATTGTGAGAAAATGTCTGTTTTCTAGTTTTCATAAATCTTTCTGACAGTTATTTTCTATAGCCCATGGTGCACAAGTGTGGCACAGTGATAGTATTTTGGATATTTTCTCTCCTTGCAATTTTAAAGTTTGAGTATGATCATACTGTATATTATCTTTGAAGTCATTTCAAGTACACACCAGTAGCCTGAGCATAATCTTGCTTTAAACAGACCTGTCTGTGTCTGATAAAAGTTAAACAATAAAACAAACAAAAAAGTTCTTTGGACCTCCAGACTTTGCTCTCTTTCAAAGAACAGAGCAGTATGGGATTTTGGAGTCATTTTGAAAAGCAGGTCTTTAATCAGGAGGAAAGGGGAAGGTGACCACACATTCAGCACCCACCTAGCTAAAGTTATCTGCTTCAGCCAGACATACTGACTGTGCCAATGTGTGTACTTGTACAGTATTGACACACATATCCATATATGGAAATTTGGAGGAAGAATCAATTGGGGATTTATCTGGGGTTGTTTCAAAGTCACATACTCAGTGACACTGCACAGAGATTTATTTTTAAATCCTTTTACAATAGGTGCTTTGCAGAACAGAGTTACTGGACAGATGAAGTGGGTCAAATACATTTAGCAATGTCCCTTAAGCATTCCTAGCCTAAAATTTGATATCGTCTAAGTTTCTGAATTCTAATGTTGACACACAATGGTCTGTTTTGACATCAGGAAGTCTGGACTCCATGCCAGAATATATTTTGGCAGCAAGAAACAAGGACCCACTGGTCACAAAACACTACAACTATATCAGGCGTCTCAGGATCTCTCAGTCCTCATAGAGTACAATTCCCACAAGTCTATTTCCCAAGAGAGAGTGAGTGTGAATGCATTTGATTATTCTCTCTCCAGCTTCAGTATGATGATTCCTGGAGCACCTTCAACACATTTTCCCACTGCACTGCTCATTCCCATCTGGTAGTACAACCATATCTGCCCCGTCATAAGTATTTCCCTTGAGCCCTTCTTCTGCTGGGCCCTGGTTTGCACAAGCACTTATCAATTGGTTCCACTTGCCTGGCTATGCTGAGGGACCTGGTGTGTGTGTGTGTGTGTGTGTGTGTGTGTGTGTGTGTGTGTGTATATGTATCACTAGCAAGACTAATAGAAAATGTGTAGCTAGGGTCTCAAGGGATAATGTAATTACCCTCTTGAGACCTCAATATTTTGAAAAGGAATCTCTTAAATGATACTGTGGAAACTATATCCTATATAGCCTGGGTAACTAGATTTAAAAAAAAAATATATATTGGTTATGTATAGAAAGTTGTCACAAAGTTCACAAAGATGTGCTGAATATGGAAATGTGTTTAGACAAAACTTTGGTAATTATCCTCTAAGCTATTCGTTTACCTTAACACATATTACCACACCAAGTACCTAAAAAAGAAATAATATCATGACTACTTGTTAATGAGCACTAAGAGGAAAGCACTGACCTTCAACACTGGCTAAGTGGGAATGCAGGTTAAATGAGCCAAAGTCTGCAGTGAAGGTACTGTAGCAGACTGCTGTTAGGTAACCTTGCTAGCCCTGCAGTCCTTCTGCACCGTCTGGCTGTACATGCTGTTTATCGCTGGTGCAAAAACAAAGCCAGATTGTGTAATTATCAATTCTAATTCAGGATGCAGACATGGATGTTTCTGATGTACTACGTCAGTGTAGTTGAAATGTCTTAAAGTCACATTCACACAAAGGTCGAATCTTTTTGGCCTTTGATTCCTTGTCATACTAGTTAACATGCTGCTTTAACTCAGCCCTTCAGATGAATTGTTAAGATTTCTACATATGCATAATTCATATTACAGTGTATAGCAGTGCACAGTGTCTTAATGTTTAAGGTGAATCATTGTGCTAAGCTTCATTTGAATTTTAGTGTCGTCTTAGGAATTGTGTACTTACTGAGGGTTTCCAGTATTACTGTACATTAAACTGTGGCTAGTTTTCTAATTTCCCAACCTATGGGTATGGGTCAGAGCAAGGCAACATTTTCTACTGTATGCTCCTTGTTACCTAGCTAGCTAATGGAAAGTTAGTTAGTTTGCCATTTTAATTTCCTTTATTTTCATTATTGTCTATTTTAAATAAATTCTTGTGTCTTTCAAGAAATCAGAAAATGTCTGGATGGAGGAATTCTCCCAGACTAAAAAAGGATGCTAGAAAAGGGAATAATCCCTTTCTGTTCCCATTCTCTTTCCTTTTTCAAGATTACACAACAATAGACAAATGGACAACAAATGATGTCTGCAAATGGCTCCAAACCATCAATTTGTACAATGTGTACAATACCCAAGTACCTGAAACATTTACAACAACTTCCATCAACACCAGCGACACTTCAAAATACTATGTAATATAGAGGGGTGTAAGAGAAGCTAAAAGACTGTCCCTAGTTTTTGAAACCACATCTATCGAAACCATGCAACCTATAGGGGCTGAGCATGTGCTGTGAGCTTGAGTCACTTATAACATGCATTTGGGCAGGTTCGGCATGTTCACTTTATTTTCACATTCGTAGAGGAACAAGTACAAGTACAGGTACAGTTGACATGATTGAGAACAAGATCAAACTTTATGTGTGTACTTACTGACTGTACATTATCCTTTACAAATATCCTTTTATAGTTTGTTTCAAACTGTGTGCCAATAACCTATGTTTTGTTTTTATGTTTACACTGATGTTGCAGATCTGGAGAAGAATGCTGCACTGCTTCTTTTACCATCTTTATTTCGAGAAAAAAGGAAGTTGCTCTTCTGCCTGGACAATGTAAGTTTTGAGTTGTCTTGTTTCTGTGTTTTTGCTTTATTATGCTAAAAATGAGAAAAAATAAGAAAATTCTGTAATTTTCACCAACCTCATGTTGTTCCAAACCATGTGACTTTTATTTGTCTGTGATAAGTAGATTTTTGCGATGGCAGAATTTTAAGGAATTGACAGCCATAGTCACCATTCACTTTGATTGTATGGAAAGAAGGATGCATTGAAAGTGAAACATCACAGTGCCCAGGAAAAGACAGGTACGGTTAACTTAGTTTTGTTGTGGGCACAACATATTAACTCATGAAAACGTGATAATATGCCGTTCTCTCAACGCAGGATCTCGAGGCCACGACTTCATGTTGTGTGGCCATGACTTAAGGATGCCATTACCTTGACAAAATTATCTTGTGGCCTCAAAATAATATCTCTTGGCCACGACATATTATCACGTTCCCATGAGTTAATATGTTGTGCCCACAACAAAACTAAGTGAACTGAACCCGTCCATTCCCTGGCACCATAAAAAAAGACTGAGCCTATCATTCTGCCTAAGATATTTTGTTTCACCAAAGAAAAAAAGTCACATTTGGGACGAAATGGGATTGACTAAATGATGATAGAGTTTAGATTTTTGGTGAAATATCCCTTCAACTCAAATGACTTTTGTATTATATTCTCAATTACTCAACATATCTGTTAAATGTTTTTCCAACTTACAGGAATCAGCAAAGCCAAAACCCACAGAAATTTTTCATGGAGAAATTTTTCATTCGAACCCCCTTGATGCAAAAAGAGCCAGCATCAGGATGGATGGTGTCAATATCCTGACTGAAGACATGGAGGTGACAGAGGCACTGGAGTGTCTCTTTGCTGTCTATTTCATGCTCAGTGTGGCATATCCAAAACCCATCATTCACACAATGAATATCATTGTGGCCACAAAAGACTATCCCGGGTCTCAAAATGTACAACCAACTATCATAGTTATACTAAAATATTATAAAATATTATAAATTGTTTTTTTTATATATATATTTATATATATATATATATAGACAGACACACACACACACACACACACACACACACACACACACACACACACACACACACACACAGTGGGTATTGAAAAGAATCGCTCCCCTTTAAAATAATCACATTTTGTTGCTTTTCAGCCCGAAATGAAGATAGACACAGTTTTTATTTTATCCAGCTGTATTTACTTAGTGCAACTAATAACATCCAAGTGAAAGATATAACACCAACATGTCAGAAAAAAAAATAAAAATAAAAATAGAATCACTGAGTTGGAATCACCCTCTTGCTTTACTTTGCCTTCATTTTTTAATTACAGCCTTTAGTATGTTGGGATATGTCTCTACTAACTTTGCACATCTAGACTTTGCAATATTTGCCCACTTTTCTTTGCAGAACTGCTCAAGTTCAGTTACATTTGATGGTGACCGTTTGTGAACTGCAGTCTTCAAGTCATTCCATAGATTTTCAATGGGGTTTAAGTCTGGCCTCTGACTAGGCCATGCAAGGACATTCACCTTTTTCTCCTTCAACCACTGTGTGGTCAGTTTTGCTGTGTGCTTTGGGTCATTGTCATGTTGGAAGGTAAACCTTCTTCCCATTGACAACTTTCTGGCAGAGGGCAGCAGATTTTCCTCAAGAATTTGACAGTATTTTGCCCAATCCATTTTCCTTCTATCCTGACAAGTGTTCCAGTCCCTGCTGCAGAGAAACACCCCCATAATATGATATTACCACCTCCATGCTTTACTGTAGGAATGGTGTTATTTGGATGGTGAGCTGCATTGGATTTCTGCCAGACATATCGTTTGGTGTTGTGGCCAAATAATTAAATTTTAGTCTCATCTGACCATAACACCTTTTTCCATGTGGCCTCAGAATCTTCAAGGTGCATTTTAGCAAAGCTCAAAAGTAGGTGGGTTTTTTCTTGCAACCCTCTCATACAAGCCACATTTGTGGAGAATATGAGATATTGTTGTCACATGCACACAATGACCACTTTTTGTCATAAATTCCTGCAACTGCTTCAGAGTAGCTGTAGGCTGTACATCAAATCGATATTTGGTGTGACCACCCTTTGCCTTCAAAACAGCATCAGTTCTTCTGGGTACACTCGCACAAAGTCAGTGATTTGTAGGCATATAGTCAGTTTGGTATACAATTATACCAAACAGGTGCTAATGATCATCAATTCAATATGTACAATGGGTATAGAAAAGAATCACCCCCCTTTAAAATAATCATTTTTTTTGTATTGGGGAAGCATTTTTCATAAATATCTCTCTGTCACTTTCAACATTTTGCTGGAGAACTAGTTAATTTATTATCATTTTAGTTCTTCTCTAATTGTTTGTGTATTAAAATGATCACAGAGCCCAAGATACAGTGAGTATACAAAGAATCACCCCCATTTAAAATAATCACATTTTGTTGCTTTTCAGCCTGAAATGAAAATGGACACAGTTTTTGTTTTATCCAGCTATATTTACTCAGTGCAACTTATAACATCTAAGTGAAAGATATAACACCAACATGTCAGAAAAAAAATAAAATAAAATAAAAAAAACAGGCAGAAATTCCAAGGCAGATGGGGTTTCCAAATATGCTGTCCAAGCTCTTTTGAAGAAGCAAAAAGAAATGGGCAATGTTGAGGACCATAGATGCAGTGGTCGGACAAGGAAACTTACTGCAGCAGATGAAAGACACATCAGGCTTACTTCCCTTCACAATCGGGAGATGTCCAGCAGTGCCATCAGCTCAGACCTGGCTGAAACCAGTGGGACCCTGGTACATCCATTTACTGTCCGGAGAAGTCTGGTCAGAAGTGGCCTTCATGGAAGACTTGCAGCCAAAAAGCCATACCTCCGATGCGGAAACAGGGCCAAGCGACTCAACTATGAACGGAAACACAGGAACTGGGGTGCAGAAAAATTGCAGCAGGTGCTCTGGACTGATGAGTCAAAATTTGACATATTTGGCTGTAGCAGAAGGCAGTTTGTTTGCCGAAGGGCTGTAGAGCGGTACACAAATGAGTGTCGTCAGGCAACAGTGAAGCATGGTGGAGGTTCCTTGCAAGTTTGGGGCTGCAGTGTAGGTCATTATCAGCCTTGAAAAAATCTTTCACATCAACTTTTGTAAACATAGCATCCTCATCAATGGTGGTGACCAGTCATTGGGTTATTTAGCCATCTTACAATGATTTTGAGCTAATCTGTATAATATGCAATTTTTTCCTAGGTAAATGATGAGAAATGTTTTTTGCATGTATCATCTAGAAATCCTAAAGGCAAAAATAAGGCAATATTTGACTTGGACAAACTTTAATCAGGAAACATGGGCAGGCTCAGTAGCAACTACTAGCAGTGCACATTTAAAAACTCTAACCTTCCCACATTGTCTCACTGAGCAAGGCCTTTAACCTTCGCTGCTTCAGAACCATGGTAAGAACCATGGTTCACCTTGCCCTCTGACACCAGTTTCCTAACAGGCTAAGATTAGATTTTCAACAAAGGCTTAACAATCTAATGAGAGCAACAGAAGTGTTGACCTCAAATCTGTTAATCGTAATCCTTTGGCCAAGTTTTTGTTTTTATGGGGTCCCATGGATTAGGACTCATAGATCAGACAGATTATCAGCATTTGAAGGGGTTTTGTATCAGGGAGCAGAAACAGGAAAAAAAAATGCTGTGAAAAGTGTAATATGAGGAATTTGAACTCAGCATTTGGTAAGCAGTGATTTTTTTCTTCATCTTATTCTTTATTTTGGGTATTATCTAGAGTGGATATTGTTTTCTGAATATTGAATAGATGAAGTATTCATTTTGTATTTGTACTTGCTATTCTCTTATTTTTCATACCTCTGAGATTTGTGTTCATTTCATTTACATGGTTAGATTGAAGGAAATCAAAAGACGACATTTGTTCCTTATTTCCACTGCATTATGTCACCTATTTTCTGATTTGTTTTAATCTTAAACCTGCTGGATGTAAGTTTTCATAATGTGGGTTGTGCCGCACCACACAGATTAATCCAATGGCTGTTTGTGCCAAATCAATACACATTCAATGAGAATGTAAGGTTGTGTTCCAAACAGCATACTGCATACCAGTATACATACATAATAAACTTTCATACTAAGTAGTATACATGGGAGCACTTTATTTGGATAGAATAGTTCACCTCACACACAGGAAAAAAGCCACGATAGCCTTATCTTATTGTCAAAAATATTTCTATTTATTTATTTATTTATCTATTTATCTATTTATTTATTTATTTATTTTTACTATTTTTAGTATACAACCCCAATTCCAAAAAGTTGGGACGCTATGTAAAATGTAAATAAAACAGAATGCAGTGATTTGCTAATCTCATAAACCCATATTCTATTCACAATCGAACATAGAAAACATATCAAATGTTTAAACTGAGGAAATGTACCATTTTAAGGAAAAAATAAGGCAATTTTGAATTTGATGGCAGCAACACATCTCAAAAAAGTTGGGACAGGGCCATGTTTACCACTGTGTAGCACAGTCTGTATACATCTGGGAACTGAGGAGACCAGTTGCTGGAGTTTTGGGAGAGGAAATATGCAAGGCCTTTCCTGAAAAAGACGTCATCTGGATGGTGCCTTTCCAGATGTGCAAGCTGCCCATTCCATAGAGACTAATGCACCCCCATACCATCAGAGATGCAGGCTTTTGAACTGAACACCGATAACAAGCTGGATGGTCCCTCTCCTCTTTAGTCCACAGGATGCGGCGTCCATGGTTTCCAAAAAAAAATTAAAAATTTCAATTCGTTTGACCACAGAACAGTTTTCCAATTTACCTCAGTCCATTTTAAATGAGCTTTGGCCCAGAGAAGACAGTGGCGTTTCTGGATCATGTTCACATATGGCTTCTTCTTTGTATGATAGCTTTAACCAGCATTTGTGGATGGCTCGGCAAACTGTGTTCACAGACAGTGAGTTCTGGAGGTGTTTCTGAGCCCATGCAGTGATTTCTATTACAGAATCATGCCTGTTTTTAATGTAATGCCACCTGAGGGCCCGAAGATCATGGGCATGCGATATTGATTTTTGCCCTTGTCCCTTGCACACAGCGATTTCTCCAGATTGATGGACTCTTTTGATTATATTATGTACTATTATGTACATTTCCTCAGTTTAAACATTTGATATGTTTTCTAAGCTCTATTGTGAATAAAATATGGGTTTATGTGATTTGCAAATTATTGCATTCCCAACTTTTTTGGAATTGGGGTTGTAGATAATACTTACTATTATTACCTATTGCTACATATTTTTCTTCTAGAGAGGACTTCAAATCACTAACATTCAGTAGCTTTAATCATCTAGTAATAGTAAAGTAACAGTAATGGTCGATGAATAACTAAACATTAGTCTGCAAAATCAATAGTAGTGGCTTTCTAAATTATACTTTCTACTTTACATACTTTAACATCACTATTAATAATACTAGTACTAAAGTAGATACATTTGATTATTGAATTCCACTTTTATGGACATTATGGATTGTTAAACTCATAAAAACAAAAGGTGAATAAGCTTGAAGACAAATAAGTTACTCAGATTTCAATTTCAATAAAATGACACTGAATTATATCTATACATCCCATCGACCTGATATACTTCATTAGTTCAGGTTTAAAAGACCTCAATTTGTACATAGGACTTGTTGAACAGGCCACATAAACATTTCAACACATCCACATAAAGTGTTCATGTTGCACATGAAATATGGCTGTTGTCTAATTGTTTCTACATATATTGAGATGCCCATGACATTCAAACAGTTAACAAACAGTTACAAAACTACATTTGCTGGAGGATGTACAGTAAGTATTAAACATTTCTAATGTTTATAAGATTACATTTATTAACACAAGTGTAACCCTGCTCTTGCCACATTTTCTCCTCAGCAACTGTAGTTGCCATTTTCTTTTTCTTTCGCAAGCATTCCACTCACTCTGGACTGATATGGCTGCGTTTTGACGTCCCCACTGATTACTTTTGCACTGTCTCATAGAGCACACAGTGATATTGGTTTGGCATGGATTTTCCTTCACACGGGGTCAAAAGAGCTTGGCCATTATTGTTGTTTATTACTTTTTTGCTCCCTGCCGAAATATGTACATATATCATGTTAGTGTCAGCCAGTCAATATTCCATGAGACCTTTTTTTCTTTCATTATGTGTCTCTTAGATATTGTCTGTGCTCTGTGGACTGAAGCTGATAGATTGGAGGTGAACATTCAATACCTGATAGGTGTACAGCTATAGGCCAAGCTATTTCCCCTTCAGGGAGTGAGTTATAATGATTGATATATAATATTGTGATGAAGCACAGTGCATGTGGAAACGACTATACTACCGTCATCAGAGAATTTTCAAATATAGGACACTTTATGTAGGTTTCTGGATACATACAAATTTCGATGAGAGTTATGTTGAACATAAGCACAAGAGGATATAGCATATGCTGAACACATAAAGGCAAAGTAAGGGTAAACATTATGGATTTGTGTTGAGTACAGCATTTTAGGAGAATTGAAACAGAAAGAGACTGATAAAGGAATAAAGGACATGCCTGGGCATGCTCGCTCTAGTCTGCTTTGCTCCAAACTGACCTGTTCTGATTAGCTGCAAGTGTGGACGAAGTGAAGAAACAAGGGAGGAGAAGGAACGAGTGACGGAAGGCACCTCTGCAAGAGTGGGGTGCTGGCCCTGTGCTTGTCTGCCAATTAGAGTGAAAGACGAGTGTTAATGAAGGTTTGATTAAGTTTCAGCAGGTTCTGAGGAATATGCATTGTGTGACAGTGAAGCAAGAGCAAGAGAGCAAGAAAAAAAGTGAGGAAAAGATCATCTGGTGTCGGTCAGAAGCATGCAGCGTGAAATTAGATTGCTGGTTGCTCTTGGCCTTTTGACCTCTGAATATGCCCACCCCCAGAGAGGAGGTGGAGAAAAAACAAGACTAGATGTCAAAGCGAAACTGAAAAGCATGTGCTATAGATAAACAGTTACCTGCATGTTGTTAATACAGTACATAGGATGGATTGAGTCTCTGCAGGATATGTGTATATGAGTATTTTTGCTTACTGCTGTTTATGTAGAGCAGTTCTGTAGAACTTTCCTCGCTAAGGTATACCGACATTGTTTCGATTCACTGTGCCTACTTTCACGGCACACCTAGAAGCAGATCTGACATCCGTGGTACATGGGGACAAATTATTAATTCATGAGCTTCCACGGGATGCACTGGAATATTAATAAGGAAGAACTTTTCTGGTGGCTAGCATGCATATGCATGTGGGTTGTGCTTGGCTTTTGTCTTTTAAAAGCACATGGACAGGTGAGAGTAGTCAAGTGGAAAAGAGAGACGAGGGAAGAAGCAGGCTGGGATACTGATTTTTGGCCCACATGGAAGCATGAGAATCCAGCTGACTGTATCTTTTCAAACTGCTGCTTTTGCAGCGTCATGGGGCAGCATAATACACTCGGAGGAAATCGCTATCCGCCAACTTCCAAGTGCATAATCTCACAGACATCCATGATTGGCTAGTGACGCTGTGATTGACAGGGGAGAGAAAGTGTGCCACCCCTCCCTTGCTGAGACCATGGACAATTTTGCTCTAAAGTACTGCATTTTCTGAAAAGAAGAGTACAGTGATGAAAAGAAAGGTACCTGTACTTACCTACTCGTTTTCACCAGGTAGTCAAATCAGTTAAGTATAACTTATCATTATGAGGTTAGTAATTAGCATCACATACTGCCAAACAACTGATATTTTTCAACATGAGTAACTATGCACTTACATTTCATACTTGTGAAATATTCAGCAACTATTACTTTTACTAAAGGAAGAAGATTGTGTCAAAGTTAAGTGAAAAGATTGCCCTGTGAAAGCACCAATTTCATAAACATTCCCTGTTGGTTTTGTTGTAAAGTCGCCTTCTATCCAGCTAGGATGATGATTTTTTTGGCATTAGGCCAGTTCGCCATAGAGCTCTCACTTTATTTATTAGTATTTGGTTTCAATATGCTGAGACAGAATGAAGGAAAAACAAAACAGACAGGGTTAGCACATGCTTTTATCTAGACAAGCGGATAAGTGCTCTCTTTTTCTTAGGTGTCACTAACACATCATTACTGAGTAGTACCTTTTTCAACAATAAAGAAAAACAAAACAATGTAGTTGATATATCATGTGTCTTCTCTTTATTTACATACTGGCACCGGATTGTGTTCACATTTGTCTAATAACTTCACTCATTTTTAATCCCTTTTTTCTTCCATTCTTTCAAATGCCTACCTTTTCCATATCGTTTCACAGATTTTGTGGCATGTTCATTCATCATCGTCAGTGCAGGGGATTTTAAACTCACCAGACAAGTATCCATTGATTGTTTTCTCCAGGATAGACACAGGGACAATGGAGGGAGTAAAGGAGGAAATAAGACGCTTCATGGAGGGGGATAAAATGGTAAATGTGAGCTTTACGCTGTGAATTGTTAGTGAAGGGAGTATTTGAATCAAGTGAGATGTGATAAAGATTGTAGTTGTCTTCCATTTTGATTCTTAGATTATTGATGGAGCTTTGTGGTATACTATATACAAGCATACCGTATCTATTAGTGGTATAATGTGGTAGTTCAGGGAAGATCTGCGTGAAATAACACACACACACACACACACACACACACACACACACACACACACACACACACACACACACACACACACACTCATCTAAAGCATCTGATGCCTGCTGACCTTGACCCTCAGCTTCTCATTAGGAGCTGAACCCAGTCAAGGAGTGGAACTTTCTCCCAACAAGGACACACACATGCTCTCTCACACACAATGAGAATATGGCTAATGAAAAGGTTCCAATTCACCTGATTCTCTCTCTTTTTTTTTCCTTTTTGGAAACAGCCAATTATAGCAAGTGATCTGTCATGCAGGAAATAACTATGTCTGGGTAATTACCCTGCAAAGAAAACATCTTGGAAAAACAACACCGACACAAATAACACACCCAAAACCATCAAATTTAGAGACTGAGAAGTGTTCTTCCTGCAAAATCAGTCTAGATAAAGTTTAAATGAATTACATTGTGTTTAAGACACATTTAAAACAACCCCCGGGAGCTATTCTTCTTCCGGGTGATGTATATTCTGTTGCTTTATGTTTTATGTATTAATGCATCAGTGACTTGTTTACTTCAATAATATGTTGATATGACC
The DNA here is from genome assembly GCA_023630585.1 of Cranoglanis bouderius. Taxonomy (NCBI): domain Eukaryota; kingdom Metazoa; phylum Chordata; class Actinopteri; order Siluriformes; family Cranoglanididae; genus Cranoglanis; species Cranoglanis bouderius. The sequence continues at coordinate 13,260,197 of CM042568.1, forward strand.
AAACATTCCTTGGTGCATTAAAGGAATATTCCTGCATTTGTTTCATCCTAATCTCGCTCTACCATATCTGCAGCCTATGCGTTATTACCACAGACACACATTTCCAAACATAGGAGGTTGTTGGGAAAGGTGTTGACTAATCTAACAGCTTCCTATATACGAAGTACCTCCATTATAAGTGAGTTTCTCAGTGCAGGCAAATGTGTTGAAATTATTGTCTGTGGTAATCACACATACTCTACAGAGACTGTCACAGCTTTTTTAAGTGCTAAAAAAAATCAGTTTTGTACCAGTGGGAAGCGAGGGTCGTGATATAAATCAAAGCCACCAGGCATCAGATTAGTCATTTTTGATGCGGACGTATTGAAAAAATGTAGAAAAAGAAACATGGTATTGGAGAATTAGTGTCAGGGTAAATAAATGATTGCTAACTGAGATTTTTTAAATACCAAAATAAAAATAGAATATAATAGCGAAAAAAGTCACCTACAGTGCCCAGGTAGCTATAAAGGGTAAAATTATCTGGCATTTACAGAGTACAACTTTCTGATGTCTGTTATGAAACACAAAGGGGAGCTGGATGCATGCACTGGGGAAAAGTCACTTTAATAGGAATAACCAAAATTATAGGAACATATACAAAATGGGGAAAAGGCAACATAAAGACAGGGTCAGAGATAGTCACAAAATAATCCACAAAATATGCAAGGCAATAATAGCAAAAGAAAGCAGGGTAATAATCCAAACAGGATGAAGCTGTAATCCAAAGAACAGAAAATAATCCAAACACTAGCAAGGCATAAATCCACAACGAAAACAAAGCACAAACATAGAACGAGGCGATGATCTAAGAACAATGATCTAAGAGCTATGGTCTATGTTCTATGGTCTATAAGTGAGAGAACACGAGAAGATTGCAAGAACACAACACATGCATAAACTTACTCTAATACTCCGCGTCTAGGCGGAAACAGGAAAAGGTTTAAATACACAGAATAAACAAGGACTAACATAAGGCAGCTGAAACTAATAATTGGACAATAAACAGAAAACCAATGAACACGAGGAGGCGGAGACATGACGTAAACCCAAAAAACAAAGAACCAATGAACATAAGGAGGCGGAGACATGACGTGAACCAAAACAGAAGCACATGGTGATGTAAACAAAGCGAGAGTCTATGAGCGATTCAGTCCAGCGGAGTTTGTGAATGGAGCGTATGGAGAGTAGCGCGAAGCGTGGAATGTGGAAGTGTTCGCGCAGCGAACGACTCTGGGAGTCAGCCGCTCGAGCGACTTTGCATGCGAGGGGTTCTCTAACAGAGCCCCCCCCCCAAAGGTGCTTCTCCCAAAGCGCCGAAAGTTCCGACCACTCTTGCGGACTTGGGCCCCCGGGCAGGATCATAATGTCTGCCCCCCAGGACCCGAGGCTGGCGATGTTCAGTGTTCCGAGGCCAGAGCGGAGCGTGTCTGGTTGTTCCTTCGGCCATGGTCGAGAACTTGGTCGAGAACTTAGTCGAGAACTTGGCTTGGAACTTGGCTTGGAGCTTAAAGCTGTGCTTGACCTGGTGCTTGGCTTGGTGCTTGGCTTGGAGCTTGACCTGGTGCTTGGTTTGAGGCTTGGTGTGGTGCTTGGCTTGATGCTTGGCTTGGTGCTAGGAGCTTGGCTTGGCTTAGAGCTTGGACTGGAACCAGGACTGGAGCCAGACTTGGAGACAGACTTGGAGACAGACTTGATTCTGAACTGGATTCTTGGCTGACAAAGGACTCTGGGTTTGCACTGAGGCATGGACCAGAACAGGACTCTGGATTAGGGTAGGGATCTGGACTGAGGCATGGACTAGGATATGGGTCAGGAGAGAAACCTGGATCTGGCCTTGGACATAGATTTGGACTAGGACATGAATTAGGGCTAAGACATGGACTAGGACTTGGAAAGGAGGTCATCTCTTGGACCTCAGACATGGACTTGGCTTCAGAGGAGGTCATCCTGTGGACCTCTGACATGGACTTGACTTCAGAGCAGGTCATCCCTTGGACCTCTGACATGGACTTGGCTTCGGAGGAGGTCATCCCGTGGACCTCTGACATGGACTTGACTTCAGAGGAGGTCATCCCGTGGACCTCTGACATGGACTTGGCTTCAGAGGAGGTCATCCCGTGGACCTCTGACATGGACTTGACTTCGGAGGAGGTCATCCCGTGGACCTCTGACATCAACAGGGCTGGAGCGGAGGTCTCCTCGTGGACCCCCGACAGGAACCGGGTTGGAGCGGAGGTCTCCTCGTGGACCCCCAACAGGAACAGGGCTGGAGCTGAGGATCCCTCTTGGGTCTCCAACAGGAACAGGACAGGAAAGGAGGTCCCCTCATGGACCTCCGGAGGGCGCTCCGCTGGGGGGACCTCCTGCTGGGTCTCCGGCTGGAGCTCAGGGCTGGAGGTTGCCACGCTAACCTCCAGGGACAGCTCCGCTGAGGAGACCTCCTGCTGGGCCTCCAGCTGGAGCTTGGGGCTGGAGGTTGCCACGTTAACCTCCAGAGGGCGCTCCGCTGGGGAGACCTCCTGCTGGGCCTCCTGCTGGAGCTCGGGGCTGGAGGTTGCCACGTTAACCTCCAGGGGCAGCTCCTCTGAGGAGACCTCCTGCTGGGCCTCTGGCGGGAGCTCGGGGCTGGAGGTTGCCACGTTAACCTCCAGGTGGCACTCCGCTGGGGAGACCTCCTGCTTGGTCTCTGGTTGGAGCTCTGGGGGTGCCCGCCTGTGGAGCAGTTTATGGACTTGCCAGCTGTCCTTGAAATAGTCCTGTGAGCAGAAGTAGTAGCTCTTTGTTCCCTGTTTACGACAGGTGGGGCACTGTAGACTGGGTGCAGCCCTCGGTGGCACACTCCTGGGTCCAGGGCTGAGAGGTGCCGGCCGCCACATTCACCTGCTCCCTCTCATAGTGGTCCAGGAACCACTGGCTGGGCTGATCGGGCAGGTGAACTTTGTTCAGAAAAGTGTTTATGTCTGGCTCGAATTCCGGGCTCCCATATTCGTAGATCAGAAGATCCACGAAACCCGAAACTGTAGTTAGTTTGGTGTTCCCGCTGGCGAGGTGGATCTCCACCCACCAGCGGGCTGAGCCGACCAAATGGGATAGGAGGAACCACGCCCATTGTTCCTCACTGGGTTTGGGGTCCTTCAAACTGAGAAAATATCCCTGGGCCTGCCAAAGAAAATATTGGGGTAGGTAGAAAAGCCATTGTAAGCGGAGGGAGGATGAATGCAGGCCCACTGGGAGAAGGAGTCCAGGGGAGGAACAAAAAATGTGGCGCGGCATGTCCCAAATTTCCCCGCTGCATCCATTTTTTGGGCGGAGTATTCTGTTATGAAACACAAAGGGGAGCTGGATGCATGCGCTGGGGAAAAAGTCACTTTAATAGGAATAACCAAAATTATAGGAACATATACAAAACAGGGAAAAGGCAACATAAAGACAGGGTCAGACATAGTCACAAAATAATCCACACAATATGCAAGGCAATAATCCAAAGAAAACAGGGTAATAATCCAAACAGGACGAAGCTGTAATCCAAAGAACAGAAAATAATCCAAACACTAGCAAGGCCTAAATCCACAATGAAAACAAAGCACAAACATAGAACGAGGCAATGGTCTAAGAACAATGATCTAAGAGGTATAGTCTATGGTCTATGGTCTATAGGCGAGAGAACACGAGAAGATTGCAAGCACACAGCACATGCATAAACTTACTCTAATACTCCGCGTCTAGGCGGAAACAGGAAAAGGTTTAAATACACAGAATAAACAAGGACTAACACAAGGCAGCTGAAACTAATAATGAGACAATAACGGAAAACCAATGAACACGAGGAGGCAGGGACATGACGTAAACCCAAAAAACAAAGAACCAATGAACATAAGGAGACGGAGACAGGACGTGAACCAAAACAGAAGCACATGGTGATGTAAACAAAGCGAGAGTCTATGAGCGATTCAGTCCAGCGGAGTTTGTGAATGGAGCGTATGGAGAGTAGCGCGAAGCGTGGAATGCGGACGTGTTCGCGCATTGAACGACTCTGGGAGTCAGCCGCTCGCTTAGCGAGCGACTTCGCGTGCGAGGGGTTCTCTAACAATGTCTATAGACCTAAGTACAAAGAAGCAAGTGTTAAAAATGCTGTATGCTCTATGTACTGGCATGGATGCAGTGTATATGCACAATTTACAGAGCATACAGCTGCAGTATACAAAGTTCAAGGAATGGCATACAGTATACCTGAAACAAATGTACAAACGTTAGCATAATGTGTATATATAGCATTCTTCCTTTTACATTCTTATAATGGAAAGATTATTCCCAATGTGTCAACCCTTGTGCTGAATCTGGTTCTCTTCTGGAAACATGTAATAGAGTGAGTGGGGAAAAAGAAAGAGACACATACAGAAAAAAATACATCCCAGGATGCAACAAGACACTCAGCAAAAATTTCTTAGAGATTAAGAAAAATGCCTTATAAATATAGGCAGGTATGTTTGTTAGAAATGAAATAAGCGATATACTGTAAGTATCACACTTCAAAAAAAAAAAGAAAAAAAGTCATCTTAGCAAGTGAAAATATCTTGAATAGTCTATAGTCAAATTTATCTAGTATTTCTTATTATATAGATTACAGTAAAACAACTATAATATCATTAAAACTATTTCTGGACATTATTACTCATTTCAAGCTTGTAGGTTTCTTATTCTGTTGTCAGATAATTTTGCTTCTATCTAGAAATAAATGCTTAAAATGAGCAAAATTATCTGTCAACTGAGCAACACTGTTTAAAGCTTGAAATTAGTACAAATGGCTTGAAATAAGTTTAATAATTTTATATTTGGTTTATTATAATCTTATAATAGGAAATACTGAATAAATGTCACTTTATTCATGGTTATTTCCACTTGCTAAGATGTCAGTTTTTGCAGTGCAGTATGAATGATGCACAACATCCACCTTTTATGTTCCTGTGTGTTTGCTGTGGTTTTCTGTCATGTGGCCATTTTTCCACTTTGACCCTTTATCTGTACACATGTGGTGAAAGTATTTTGTGGTTTCCTTCGGGGATTTGGTACTGAAATGCTGTACTCAGGGAATATTCTGAAAGAGAATAGTTTGCCGTCACACTGGACTGAAACGAGCTGTTGAACCGTAGCCATGTATAAGCGCGGTTTTTCAGGAACCTGCAGATCTAAATGATGGTGTCAGTGTGTGCCTGTACTTGTCTCATGCTTTAGCGAGATATTGGTCATCAGGTTATTTAGTAGAGAGAGAGTTGGAGATATCCCATTGCGTGATAAATCATGATGGGATCAAAAGCATGGCGTTATGCTATGATGCTAGCTGTCAAATTCATTTTCAGTGCCTCTCACATAGGTTATGGAAAAATGATGGAGGGGAAAATAGGATATCAAAGCTTAGTATTTCAACCATCTGCTAACAAAAAAAAAAAAAAAAAAAAAAAAAAAATGCTCACAAATCTTATTTTTTCATTTCAATGACTGAATCACAGTATGATTTGAGCTCTAAATAAATGGCCAAGCTGTTTCGAGGTTCCCTCTCAAATTTTATGTTCACTTTACAGTGGGAAAGAAGCGACTTCTCTGATTTATCTCACCTTCATAAACTGAAGAGCACTTTCCCCGTCTGTTCATCTATGCATCTATGATTCATGTGAATAAGATGCTGAAGAAAAGAACAGAGAGGATAGACAATGTAAACTGCAAACACACTGATGCGCTAAACAATAGAGACTTTGAAATGGGAAGCGAAGGAGACGGTGAGAGCAACCTGCACAGTCTGCTGGGAACAGGTAGTGTGCATGTGGGTCAGCACGTTGCATCATCAGCAGTTCTCACAATCTGCCCGAGCACTCTGGGATGTGCTCTCTCTCTCTCTCTCTGTCTCTCTCTCTCTCTCTCTCTCTCTCTCTCTCTCTCTCTCTCATTACTGCATAAACGTCATCATCAAGTGCCATTGTATAGCTTACCATTTGTACAGACTAAATCATAAATACAGACTAAATCTAATTCATATTACAGGCAACAAATGCGGTATATCTGCATGTCTTCCTTTTTGTCTGTGGACAGATGAGGATTAGAGAAACATCTCTTGGTCTTCCAATTTTTGGTAGCCTGTCTGTACCCACTGTAGCATCAAATTCCTGTATTCCAGGAGTGAAATCTGATGTGGTCTTCTGCTGTTGTAGCCCATCCACTTCAAGGTTCAGTATGTTATGCATTCTGAGATGTTTTTTCCGCTCACCGTGGTGGTAAAGAGAGTTTATTTGCGTTACCGCAGCCGTCCTATCAACTCAGACCAGTTTGGCCATTCTACTCTGACCTCTTTCATCAACAAGGCATTTCTGAGCACAGAACCACTGCTCACTGGATGTCTTTTTGTTTTTTCACACCATTCTGGGGACTATTATGTGTGAAAAGGAGATCAGCAGTTTCTGAAATAATCAAATCAGCCCGTCTGGCGCCAACAACCATGCTACGGTCAAAGTCACTGAGATGATCCCCCCGCCTGCCACATTTTGATGTTTGATGTGAACATTAACTGAACCTCATGGCCTGGATCTGCATGATTGTGTACTGCCACATGATTGCAGGAATGTGCAGGAGCAGGTGTTCCTATTAAATTGGCTATATACAGTATACTGTTTGTGTGTGTGTGTGTGTGTGTGTGTGTGTGATTGAGTGTGGGTCACTGGCTTTGCGTTTGCTTTAGAGTCTGTAATCTGGTATGTATTAAAAAGTCATTTATATCTGGTGTGTATTAAAAAGTCATTTATAGCTTGTAAGCAATATCTGCACCCTCTAGTACAAAAAAACGCTGAAAGCTGCATTTTCCCCGGCAAGATAACAAGTCTTCTAATTTTCCCACTGTGTAAAAATGGGTTATTTCTTCTCCCTCTTTTCCTTTCTCCCACTCTCCTTCCTGCACTCACTCTCTTTTCATTTGTCTCTTTGGCCCACTTTCTCTCTTTCACTCTTTCTTCAGCTTTGTGCCCATGAGGACAGAATTAGCCGTAAATGACTGCAATGTTGGCTATAGTAAATGTTTTAATTGAATACAAACACAACTAAGCTTACTTCATCTAATTTGCAAAGATGTGATACTGGTGGAAAGCTTTGGGCAGCTGCACAACATATGGAAAAAAAAATATAGTTTGGAGGTATTCAGAATTCAAAGTCATAGTCAGCAATTTTGTTAGGAGGCGAGAGGGATGAAAGTGGCTTTGATAAATTAATTCCCCAAGATAGTAGCATCAGTACAGCTGGAGAGAGCAGGGTATCATTGAATAAGAGACTCTGTTATGTGACTCTTGTGTGCCTTTTTTCCTGATATTTCTCAGCTAATTTGGCCACATCATTTACATTTTACTCATTAGAAATGTGTGTGTGTGCTCTAAGGGAATCATTATGGAAGCAGCCTCACAGCTGTCATGTGGAAGATTTTTTTTGGCCCTTATCTCTTTCATCTTTCATTTGCCCTTATAGTACAAGAAGCTGGAGTAATTGTTGAACTAATTCTGAATGTTCAAGTTGGATATAGATATTCTGGATTTGGTAAATCTCCCATTTCTTCTTCTTCTTCTTCTTCTTCTTCTTCTTCTTCTTCTTCTTCTTCTTCTTCTTTGCTATTGTGGCTTCTAGACTAATATGCATTTGCTTTCCAGTTGTTCTTTCTGCTTTCAGAATTTGTTGGGTCGTAATCATGTGCAAAGAGAACAACAAATCATTGAATGATTTCAAACCATGGCATTCCTTTTTGTATTGAGTTGAAGAATAATCACATTGTTGGATATTTAAAATGACACCATGTTATAAAATGACACAATGTTAGGCATGGTTGAACACAATATTCTACTCATGCATAGATAATTTCAAGGCTATATGTCTAATATAGGCTAATGTGTCAGCTGTGAGTAATGTTATTAAAAGGTCTAATGTGTATGGAGGTAGGTCTATGAATGTCAAAAACTGCTTCAAAAACCTACAGTAGGAGTCATTCTGGATAGTGACCACCACATTAAAAACCACATTAATGTCTACAACAGAAACAGAATACATCTCGCTGTAGCTTTCCTTCCACTGCTGACAGACAAACCCTTCAGTTCATAATTCATCCATCCATTTATTTTCCATACCGCTTATCCTACACAGGGGTATGGGGAGCCTGGAGCCTATCCCAGGGATCTCGGGGCACAGGGCGGGGGACACCCTGGACGGGGTGGAAATCTATTACACAACAATCACATACTACAGACAATTTGGAAATGACAATCAGTCTACAACGCAAGTCTTTGGACCGGGGGAGAAAACTGGAGTACCCAGAAAAAACCCTGAAGCACAGGGAGAACATGCAAGCTCCACGCACAAAGGGATCAGGTGTTATTCAAGCCCCAACCCTGGAGGTGCGAGGCAAACATGCTAACCACTAAGCCACCGTGCCACCGCCACTTCATGACATAAATTCCTTTTAATTCTTTGTAATTGGTTGGTGACAAAAGTCTGAGAGTCAGATTATGTAGGTGCATAAGTTGTTTTTTCTGGATAGTTCACCAGCTCAGATCATCAACATATTACGTATGAAAGACTTCTGATTCCACTTTGACAGGCATGAGCCAGCAGCCAATCAGGAGATAGATAGATAGAGAGAGAGATAGATAGATAGATAGAGAGAGCGAGAGAGAGAGAGAACGATTCATGTCAGTGAGAGAATGAAAAAGTCTGATAATATACAATAAAAGGAAAACATAATTCAGGAGTTTGGACTTTGTTCTTGGTGAGCAGGTACGTCATTTATTTGTTTTCTAATTTGCTAACAAGTCCGTGAATTATTTATTTTTGTTGTGGAGTTTCTGTTGTTAGCCAGTTGAGAAGTTATTTAGCTAGAAAGCTCATGATCATTGGCAAGTGATTAACAGAAAGTGTATCTGAATTTCTCCGTATTGATGTATTTCAAACTTGCATATATAAAGTATATAACAGGTTCGAATGCATCATCAGGCATCTGCTTGCCCTTGATATGTAACTTATGTCTGTTGCTTTCTTTATTTTGCCTAACATACAAACACTATACAGTTTGGGCCTAACATTTTTGACAGGCTGTAGAACAAAAACCACAGATTAGATAATAAAATATGCATGGGCACGCAATAGAAATGATCAGAGGTACAGTATGTAAAAGGCCCTAGTTTTGTTCTCTTCACTGTAATTTCCCAAGCTGTGTTAGCAGTAGTGGGCTAATTTTAATCACTCAACATCATAAAATACCTGGAACCATATCCAATCGAGATTGACACGAGACAATAGAGCAGTATAAGATTAAAACCTGTATTCTCTCTGTGTGTGTGTGTGTGTGTGTGTGTGTGTGTGTGTATGTGTGTGTGTGTGTGTGTGTGTGTGTGTGTGTGTGTGTGTGTGTGTGTGTGTGTGTGTGTCACTGTGACTGTGACATTGATGTGCACAATAAAGATTTTTATCCTCATAACAATTCTGTGATACAGAGTAAACGGCAGCATTTAATTATATTATTATAACTAGTTGAGCCAAATACTGCCATACTAAAGAGTTTATTACCATTATACCATTGGTGTCATTACTATCTAGGCACACCGCTAGTCCAGAGCAAGTCCTGATTTTTCCAAATAAATAAATAAATAAATGCTCCTTGTAAGCTATAGATGGGTGCAGCACAATGCATATTATTATATGTTCTTAGACAAGTAGCTTGCAACACTGTAATTTTATGTACAGTATATTCCAAAATCTGGAAAACAGCTGACATTTCTAAGGAGTAGGGAAACATTACAATATTATTTATTTTATCCATGTAATTGGATGCCTCACTCTGAAAATACAAAACAAAACTTGTATTGGGGAAAAATACAATTCCATGCTTGTCTGAACCTGAGTGCAAAAGTCCAAAAAAACTAGACAACTCAAAGACTATTTCTTATTATTGTTGTGATATTGAGTACTACAGCACTTTCTTATACTGTGCACTATAACAAGTGGCAACCCAACTCTATTTTGGTGCTACTCCAAGAAATCTAGAAGTATTTTTTTTTCCATTAGCATTTTATTAAAATAACCATCTCTCTTAATATATGTCAAATAGTCATTTTCTTTGCCTAATACAACTCCACACAAAGAACCAATGCATCATTGGACATGCAGGTTTCCTCACTATCCTCTAACTTATTACTCACCCTTCTAGACATAGACAGTATATGACAAGCTTGTGTGTGAAGCCTGGGGCTAAAGTTCTGCCATCAGCCCCTGTAGGTGAATGGCTAATATATAGAGCTGTGGATCACTCTGATAGAGCCCTGTGTCAATAGAAGCTGAGACTGAGGCATCTGGAAACTCAGCTGAGAGAGGCCAAGGAGTGATGGATGGATGTGTTGGAGGGAAATAAAGATGAAATGGACATTAACATTCCTTCCTGAGACCTGTCACCTCACTGTGTCTTTGATAGGGAGGAAAAGAACTTCCAGACTACATGGATAACTTCAGAACAAGGTATTACTACCTCTCAGAGATCACAAAAACACAGATTTCATTCACCATCAGGCTACACTTGCAATAAAACCCGAATTACAGGTATTTTTGCTCATTATTACCCTTGACGCTGAAATAAGCCTGACCAAAAGCTACTAGATTTAATAGTCATTAAAATTAGCAATATGCTCTTTTGACTGACAGGGCTTGAGTTGTGTAAAGGCTTCAAAATGATATCTGATAATTTTCTGGTATTCAAATCAGCCTCAGTCTGCAGATCCAGTGTCATCTTCTATTAATCACATTCTAAATTTCAATCTCGGTATTACAGCTGTGGAGCATTTCCTTATTCTTTTTGAATTCCATGTGCCAACTCAACATCCAGTCAATCTGCTTTCTTTTTATTTTTGCCTATGTATTTGAAATGAACATAAATTTGAAGAGGCTTCTGTTATTGTCTGCACAAAAAAAGTATCATTTCAATGTAAAATTCATGAGCACTTCATATGAATGCTAATAGGCTCACTTGACAGATCCCATATAATTCTTCAATTATTAATGCATTATTCAAAAAGGAGGATGTTGTTTAATTATTGAGTAATATTTAAGCCTCAATCCAGACATTTTTGCAGGATTCCGGAGTTAAGATGGAAAATATTACAAATTTACTGGCAAACATCTTTCCTTCATATCAGATAATTCCCCCTTAATATGTAGCACACATAGCTGTAACCAAGTAGAACTCACCTTAAAAATACAAACAGAGGGAAGTGGTAGCAGATTGATTTAGATCTGAATGCCACATGTGTATCTGGACAGGAATCACCAAGTGGTCATATTCACATTTATATATACAGTAGAAGAAAGGATACCAAGATCTCACTTTCTCCTACATTTGATTAGAGGGATTAATGGTCCCCTCTGAATATACTGAGACATTAAAACAAACAAACAACCAAACAAAAACTACTGTAGAGATGGTGGGTTAAAGATGCAGTAGAAGCGTCTTTCTGTCTTCCTCCTCCTGGTCTATCGGAATTGAAATACAGATAGCATTTGGTCACGACAAAACAATTCAGATAATGAACTGTGGTTGAAAATGCATTATGGAAATTGAGCCCCTAATACACTCTAGGTGCAGCTGTCTTGATGCCTTATTGCCTCTGCCATCTCAGGAGTTTTACGTGTCTTACCAGGCAGAGCTACCTGTAAACAAGTAGTGTAAGACATGATGCCATGACATTGCCAGTATGCCTACAGTAAAACAATTAAAAGTTAAAATGTGCATTTACTACAATTACAATACCTTACTTACTGATCATTCCACCTGTTAATTCATTACATTTTCACCATCTCTGTATCTCTGTAAGCTACACACTATTCTATGCATTTACATTTAGCATTTTATTCAAAATAACAATATAATGAATCTAATGTATGCAGGACTTGCAACCCCTAACCAGCAAGTTAAATATCAACCCACAACAGGAAGTCAAAAGTAGCCTAAATTCTGCAGGAAAACTGCATAACTGGCAACCCTGTGCTACAGCTCTATGAGGAAAACTAAAACTATCAATGAAAAAAACATTTTCAGTAACTGAAATAAAAATAAAAATGTGAGTTTTCAAATATACGAAAACTAAACTGCAACTATAAGGTCCACCTGCAAAACGAACAAAAACTAAATAGAATTTCAGAGAATAAAATTTTTGTTTTCGTATAACCCCAATTCCAAAAAAAGTTGGGACACTGTGTAAAATGTAAATAAAAACAGAATGCAGTGATTTGCAAATCTCATAAACCCATATGTTATTCACGATAGAACATAGAAAACATATCAAATGTTTAAACTGAGGAAATGTACCATTTTAAGAAGAAAATAAGTTTTGAATGTGATGGCTGCAACACATCTCAAAAAAGTTGGGACGGGGGCAGCAAAAGGCTGTATATATGTAGAAGTACTTTATTGTGTAACATTATTGGCGTTTCAAATCGAATGTTAGTTTGTAATAATAAAAATACTAGGATCCCCCCTCTGTTGCACAAGTTGTTATCGCCCAACTATTACATCGCAAGTCTCAACACAATGCTTGATTGGTGTTGTTTGACTGGGAGAGCATAGGTAGCTTTGAAAAACAAGAGAAGTGCTGCCCAGCAGAATGTTTTGCATTGCTGGTCAGCGAGGGACAGTAAAACATTTTAAACATGTACTCAGAACGAGGTAGGATAATATGGTGCAATCTAGCTAACAACACTACACATATATTGTAGCTAGCTATTTATTTTATTTTTTTTCAAATTTGCAATTTAGCCATAGCTATCAGTATAATAAGTTAGCCTTGTATTATCTTAGCTACATTGTATTTTAATAGTCCCCATTATTATCAACAACAACGTTTTTCACACTGGATGTCGCATTCACACTGTGCACTACAGTGGCATGTTAAAATCTCACAATTAACAATGTGTATACGTTTGAATCAGTTACAGTGCACATTCATTTGGACTGTTATTATGCCCTGTGGAAATTTGTTTTAATGAAACAATCATTTGATCATAAATGCTTGTGGATGATAAATAGATTAGACAGATAGATAGATAGATGGATGGATGGATGGGTAGATAGATAGAATGATAGATACGCAGAGGGAAATTATGTAATAACACTGCAGATATAACAAAGCTGATTTTATTTTCGCTTTATTATTTCTATTTATTTATTTATTTATTTATTTAAAAAAAAAAAAAAAAAAAAACATATCCGGAAGCATACCAATTCACACTTCAATATAACTCCCCCAAATGTTCAAACCAAATCTATGCCCATAGGACCGCTAATGGTGAAATTAATAGGTAGGAAAAAACAGAGCCCAATTTGTTTATTTTTTTAAAAGTATGAATACCATGATATTAAAAACTAAAACGATACTGAAACTAACTACAAACTGAAAGTAAGGATTTTCGAAAAATAAAAACGAAATCAAAACTATTTATGCACAATTAAAACTGAAACCAAAATACAAAATTATATATATATATAAAAAACTAGCAATATTTTTAAAACTGGATGTTTTCCTGCCTCTGTGAACTGTCATGTTCTGGACACACTAATGTAGATTTCTATCTCTGCTCCCTTTTATGTGTGTTCATTTTCCTTCCTCTATTTCATCCATATCTCTCGCTCTCATTGTGCTCTGTACAGTAAAATTTGTCTTAAGACTTGCATGTCCTAAATTTGTCCTTGTTATGGATGCTGACACAATATGATGTGTGTGTGTGTGTGTGTGTGTGTGTGTGTGTGTGTATGCGTGTCCAGAGTTTCTGCTCTTCACCCCTCCCCCATTCTGCTTGCCTGCCCCTGTGAATATCTATCTGGCAGATAGCTGGGCACACAGCAAGGAGATCAGCAGTTTCTGCAAGCTAGAGTTGCATAACTAGAACAGTCTGCTTGAGAACACTTATTGAGTGCAAGAAATGAAGATCTGATTTACTCTCTCTGCCTCTTTCTTCACCTTCCCTCACTCTCACTACTCCCATCCATCTACAGTAGAGCAACGGGTTTCTTCCTTGTAGTGACAAATCAGGAAAACATGATTCCATTTTGACCACCCACCTGGGGATAGATGTCCTCCAGGAAAAAGAGATGAAATTTAATTTGAAGGTGTGTTTGTGGGAAGATCAATAGATGGAAACTGTAGAAGGAGAAAGAGACACAGACAGATTCAATTTGGCAAGCTTTACTTATGTGCACAAACTGCATGGTGACAGATGTACAGTATGTATTCCAATAGAGTATTTAGCCCACATAGTGTATAACAATAATGAGAATGCAAAGTAGCTTAACTCTTGTAGAATAAGTGCAAAGAATAAGGGAGAGGTCCAGAAAGAAAAGTTGACTCACGACACTGTGAGAACAAAAGCGGCGTGCCGGAGATGCTAAGCCAGTAGCCCACCAATGGCCTGGCATCATGGGAAATTTAAACTTGACAAACAGATGAGATGTCACCATGCTGAAAACGCTATTTTTCATTTTACCCACCACCACTCTCCACGGGGGGAAAGAGATCTTTATGGAGAGGAGGGGAACAATAACAGAGCTTAGAGGAGCGAAAGACAATGGGACGCAGCGCGGAAGAGTGGCTGCCAAAGTATTATGCTGCCTTTGTAATAGAATGCCACTCGACACCCTGTAGAGAGGCTGAGAAGTCATTTCAGCTCGCTATCAGCCGACAAGCTGAGCTTACTCTGCTCAAATGACGTATGACACATGTCCATGAGTGTATCAGTGGGTGTGCATGTGTTATGTTTGTAAGGACAGCTGAGATAACACACATTATTCCTTGTGACCCCTGGGGACGGGTCACCGGGCTATGGTTCGGCCCGCCACGGGGTCACAGCACTGTCACTGACATGAGACATCTTTTAGGTTGGCTTGAGCAACCAGATTGCGAATGTGTGATAAAGTGTCTTATTCCCTGACCTTTGAGTCCTGCTGCATATTGATTTTTCTCTTTTATATATGTGAGCTCTAATAGCAAAATTCCCCAGGCGAAAAAGAGGTGGAGTTAATATCGAAGCAGTAGTGCATGGGAGCCAACAAATAGCTTAGTGGAAGAGCAAAGCCAAAATCCTCAGCATAATGGCACTGAAGAGGGCAAAGCAGATACAAGCTAACATTATTTTCTGTGCAAGTGAAGTTTGGTAAATAGCATGTTTAGTGTTTCAACTACATTATGTATCATATGTACATGCTACCTTTTAAAGGGTCATGCAACAAAGTGTATCTAATGCATTATGGTCAAAGCCAAAACAGTTATTAATATGCATAACGATTAGGTAATATTACCTCTGCTGTCTCTTAAATGGTTACAAGAAAAATGACATTATTACATACAAAAGGGGGAGATAAAGAGAAATAAAGTTCTACAATGCAGATGTTTCATTTTAAATAATATTCCACATTAAAACATCAGTCTTAAACAAAAATGTAAATGAATAAAATAAATAAATAAGTTAATAATAATAATAATAATAATAATAATAATAATAATAATAATAATAATAATAATAATAATAATTCAGATATTCATTCATATTCGTTAACCACTTTATCCTGGTCAGAGTTGAGTTGGATCCAGAATCTAGCCCAGGAACACTGAGCACAAGTCGGAAACACACCTTGGATAGGACAACTTTCTTCTTTTTCTTCTTCTATTATTATTATTAATATTGCTATTTCAGTAGGTTTTTTGTGTTTGACTCATTTGTACATTAGTTATATAACAAACTGCTGAACTTATATAAACCTAGTCATTCACAAGCAGACAAATTAATAATCACTTACCACAGAGAGAACAATATGCTCTCTAAGTTTATAGGTACACGTATATCATTATGGTCGGCTCTGAACATGTGGAGCACCTGTGGTGGGTAGATAGAGGGCTGGATGGATGAACTAAACCCACTCTCGACCTCACTCCTTCCTGCAGGAAAAGTGGGCCCAAGCAACACATTAATCTGCCCACAGACAATATCCATCTGTCGCCTAGGCAGAGCCTCAAGGTGTTGGCACTACTCTGTGTGTGTGTGTGTGTGTGTGGGGGGGGGGGGGAGTGTGTGACCATGTGTATGTGCATCTAAGTGCCTGTTGCAGCACTACTTGTCCCTGTTTGACCCAAGAATCTACATAGCAAATCTAGATGAGTCTTGTGATGCTAGCTCTCAGATACAACAGGAATATGCTTTCTGTCTTGAATAGTTGATGTCTCCATTTTTTTCACCACTGTCTGGGGTACACTTGCAATCTCAACTTGCTCTGGTCTATTTCACAAATTCTCTCTCAGTCTCTGCCCCTCTTTCTCTCTCTCTCTCTCTCTCTCTCTCTTGCTACACTACATTACACTCCCTACACTACATTACACTCCATACACTGAAGAATTAGGAACTCTATGTAGCACAGTAATATAAGGTATGGGATTTGTGATATTAAGTCAGATTTCGTGCACCTAATAGTTTCCTCATTATTTTTGATTATTGTAAATGTATTTCCATCAGTATGTAGTGTCTGAAAGAGTGTTTTGGGGTTTTTTGCTTGCTCGTGTACATGTTTAGACATGACTTATTGTGGTACATTGTGAAATTTCACCAGTACACTGGATGATCTTAGGTTCTCAAAATCGAGTAGTGCACTACATAGTAAATAGGGTGCATATTTGGGCATACAGCCTGCTTTTCTCTTTCTCTCAAACACTACCACACGCGTTCCTGACACTTTTTTTCACATTAGTATTATTTTATATATATATATACAGCGGGGGAAAAAGTATTTGATCCCCTGCTGATTTTGTACGTTTGCCCACTGACAAAGAAATGATCAGTCTATAATTTTAATTGTAGGTGTGTTTTAACAGTGAGAGACAGAATAACAACAAAAAAATCCAGAAAAACGCATTTCAAAAAAGTTATAAATTGATTTGCATTTTAATGAGTGAAATAAGTATTTGATCCCCTATCAATCAGCAAGATTTCTGGCTCCCAGGTGTCTTTTACACAGGTAAGGAGCTGAGATTAGGAGCACTCTCTTAAAGGGAGTGCTCCTAATCTCAGTTTGTTACCTGTAAAAAGACACCTGTCCACAGAAGCAATCAATCAATCAGATTCCAAACTCTCCACCATGGCCAAGACCAAACAGCTGTCCAAGGATGTCAGGGACAAGATTGTAGACCTACACAAGGCTGGAATGGGCTACAAGACCATCGCCAAGCAGCTTGGTGAGAAGGTGACAACAGTTGGTGCGATTATTCGCAAATGGAAGAAACTGTCAGTCTCCCTCGGTCTGGGGCTCCATGCAAGATCTCACCTTGTGGAGTTTCAATGATCATGAGAACGGTGAGGAATCAGCCCAGAACTACATGGGAGGATCTTGTTAATGATCTCAAGGTAGCTGGGACCATAGTCACCAAGAAAACAATTGGTAACACACTACGCCGTGAAGGACTGAAATCCTGCAGCACCCGCAAGGTCCCCCTGCTCAAGAAAGCACATGTACAGGCCCGTCTGAAATTTGCCTGAATGATTCAGAGGAGAACTGGGTGAAAGTGTTGTGGTCAGGTGTGGTCAGATCTCTTTGGCATCAACTCAACTCGCCGTTTTTGGAGGAGGAGGAATGCTGCCTATGAACCCAAGTCATAACACCATCCCCCACCGTCAAACATGGAGGTGGGAATATTATGCTTTGGGGGTGTTTTTCTGCTAAGGGGACAGGACAACTGCACCACATCAAAGGGACGATGGACGGGGCCATGTACCGTCAAATCTTGGGTGAGAACCTCCTTCCCTCAGCCAGGGCATTGAAAATGACCTTAATGACTTGGAGAGGATCTTCAAAGAGGAGTGGGACGAAATCCCTCCTGAGATGTGTGCAAACCTGGTGGCCAACTACAAGAAACGTCTGACCTCTGTGATTGCCAACAAGGGTTTTGCTACCAAGTACTAAGTCGAAGGGATCAAATACTTATTTCCCTCATTAAAGTGCAAATCAGTTTATAACTTTTTTGAAATGTGTTTTTCTGGATTTTTTTGTTGTTATTCTGTCTCTCACTGTTAAAATACACCTACCATTAAAATTATAGACTGATCATTTCTTTGTCAGTGGGCAAACGTACAAAATCAGCAGGGGATCAAATACTTTTCTCCCCCGCTGTGTGTGTGTGTGTGTGTGTGTGTGTGTGTGTGTGTGTGTGTGTGTGTGTGTGTGTGTGTGTGTGTGTATATATATATATATATATGCACTACATATTTTGTATTTTGTATTAATAAATTCATGAACCTATTTGTAAGACATTGCAACCCCAGAAACATGAATAACTGTAGAGGTATCCTCAATGTCACATACACTTTGCCATTGCATTTAACTTGGTCTCTTTTTCACACACATACACACATGCCCGCATACATACCCGCATTCTCCTGAGAGAAAGTACAGCATCTTCCCTAAAGCACATCCTGGAAAAAAGTCCTAGATTTAACCAAGTTCATTTTATTTCATCCATCTTTTAAAATATGCAGTGTTTGAAATTGCTCCTGAGCTGGCGGCATTAATAATGCATCTGCCTTAAAACCGGCATGAAGTTCAGAAAAATCAAAATTCACACGTCCTCAGCGACAGTGTTTTTTTTTTTTAAAAATTATTTTCTTTTACCTGTGAAAAGTCATAGACGCACACTCTTCCCAGGCGTATGTTTTATGCATACCGCCCACTCAACTCTAATACATTCTAACCTTAGGAATTTAGGAACCACACAGTTAATGCTGTAATGGATAAAGAAGGTATGTTAAGGTGGAGCAGTAGACGACATTGTGTGAAGGTTCTGAACTGAGTCTGGAAAATCCACATTACCAGGTATGAATAGATCATGATAGGCTGTATGATGTCTACTAGCGTCCTGGCAGGACCTTGCTGAGGCTTCCCTACCACATTAAAGCTATCAATCCCTGGCAGCGTCTCAAAGCATCTGTTCTCAGAAACATGTCTGCTCGAAAGCTTGTTTTGGTCTAAAGCATTTAAATGTCAAAAGGTGAACCATGCCTCTTTGTCATTCGTGTTTCTTGCCGATTAATTAGTGAATGCTTATCATAGCTGCATGCTGTGTTTCGGCAGGGTGACAACACCCCAGTGTTGTAAAATTAATTATTTCACTAATGTGGACCTTGTGCGTGAGAAACGGCTGAACTCTAACCAAATAGCTCATTAATCTTGTGATGGCCTCTCCTGGGCTGGATGAAGTGGTGCTGAATTTCAATACATCCGCTTGCCTCACCTTTGCTGCTATGCTTGCTACTAAAGCAATTGGCATGCACACAACATCTCTATAGACTTTGCACATATATGTAGCTCTAATATTCTGAGCACTTCATGACTTTGATGGCAGTTGCAAGATAAGCACATATGAGGTAAACCAGAATTGTATAATGCTCTATAGTACTGTAATGCATATTCTGGTGAAAAGCAATGGTCAGCAACTTTTTTAGTTCAGTCATCATTTGTGTATACTGTGACCCAGTGATAAGAAGTAACTGAATAAATTAATTTTCTCTTTTCTTTAGATTAAACTCCCAGGTCAAGAGTTACATTCTTTAGTACACACCTTTTCCACTGCTTCTCTGTAGTTACTGAGTAATACAATTTAATAGAAATAAATGAATAAATGTCCTGCAGATTACGACAATAAAAATAGAGCATTTAAAGGCAACCTCATAATAATAATAACAATAATAATAATAATAATAATAATAATAATAATAATAATAATAATAATAATAATAATAATAATTTACCTTAAAAACTGTTTAGACTGTATGTGAGCCTTATGAAAAGATACTCTTATGCATGAGTAACGTTTCAGGGAGACCTAAAGCTCCAGTCCTGAACTGGTAAACTGTATCAGTTGGTAAACTGCCCCAAAGCCTTGGTACAACAGAAGTACAATCACCCTTAAAGTTTAACAAGGACTGAGGGATAGTTTAGAGAGTGTCAATTATCAGTACTCCTGCATTTAGCCCTTTGTACCACCTGCTTTTGCCAACATAACAGCACAGCACAGCACAGCACTGGCTCTTCTCCTATAATGTTTGATGAGATTTGAGAATACATAGGAAGGAATCTGAGATCACTCTTCAATACAGAATCTCTCCAGGTCCTTCAGGGTCCAGGTTCTCTCTTGTGGCCTTTGCTCTTCAGCTCACCTTTCCGGGTTTCAATGGCATTCTGTCTTGACTGGGATGGCCAATCCAAAAGCCTAATTCTGTGGTCATTGAACCGATTTTGTGTGGATTTGGACATATGTTTTGGATCATTGCCCTGTTGGAAGATCCAGCCATGACCCATTTGTAGCAGCCAGATTTTCATGTGAAATCTCCTGGTACTTCATGGAATCAATGATGCCATGTATACTAACAAGGTTTCTGGGGGCTTTGGGGGAAAAATAGTCGCACTACATTATAGATCCTCCACCATACATTTTTTTTTGCTTCCTCAATAGGACCACAGAACCCAGTTCCAGTAAAATTTTCAGTCATGTCTAGCAAAATCCAGATGCTTACGTCTGTGTTTAGATGAAAGAAAATGCTTTTCTTCTGGCATGCATTCTAAATAGTTTGTTGTCATAAAGGTGGAGGCTACGTAGATTCGGACCCTAAAATGCTACCGTCTTCTACCAAATCTCCAGTTGTAATCATTGTAGAAACCTTTGCCCTTCTAACCATCTTCCTCACTGTGTGTGGGGGCAAACTTCCTAACGATTGCCCTAACATCATATTTATACCTCAGTGAAAGAGGAAGTCATGGATGACTGCATAAGAGTTCCTAAACACTCAGGTGAATTTGTAGTGAAAGAGTAATAGTAACAACTGGAAACATGCTTCACTTTATGTCCAAAAGTTTGTGGACACATGACCATAACATCCATATGTGCTTGTTGAACATCCCATTCCATATTAAGTCCCCATATGCTCTTATACTAACTTCTGCTATTCTAGGAAGGCTTTCCACTAGATTTTGGAGCGTGGCTGTGGGGATTTGTGCCCATTCAGCCACAAGAGCATTAGTGAGGTCAGG
Organism: Cranoglanis bouderius; assembly: GCA_023630585.1. Lineage (NCBI taxonomy): Eukaryota > Metazoa > Chordata > Actinopteri > Siluriformes > Cranoglanididae > Cranoglanis > Cranoglanis bouderius. The sequence goes on from CM042568.1 coordinate 13,281,363, forward strand.
CACTGATGTTGGGTGAGGAGGCTTGGGGAGTTAGCATTCCAGTTCATCCCAGTCTCCAGCAGGGTTGCGGTCAGGGATCTGATCAGGCAATTGAGTTCCTCCACTCCAAACTTGGCAAACCATGTCTTGAGATTAAGCCATCTAAGCACAACAATATTTTTTTCATATCCTGTTTTAATAATTCTGGATCTGATTTTATGTACATATCTGTTTACATTTATTTGAATGTATCCCAGATGACAACCTGGCAAAGTTTATATTGCTTTAGGTACTATTAAGTCATTATCATTTTAATCTTACATTTTGAGAAAACCTCAAAAAAAAATGTGATATTTACAAATGTTGGTTCATATCAGTAAGCCTTTCAAGTCCTGTTTGTGCTACTGATACAGTTAGATGCAAATCAAAATGTAAAATATGAACATTCAGTGGTGCTTTATCTACTTTGAGGACAGAAAATCTGATGATGTATTAAGTCATATTTATGCAGAAATATAGAAAATTCTAAAGGGTTCATAAACTTAAAAGCACCACTGTATGTCTATTATACTGATATACAGTGGGCTGCATATTTTACAAAATGTAGTTTTCCTCTAGCATGGATTGTTCTTGGAAAATCTGCCTATTACTTCACAGAAATGTATCTACAGTGGAACCATTTTCAAATGATGAGTGCAGAGGAAAGAGTGCATTTCCGTAATTATGCTATATTAGACTTCTATTTCTTGGAGCCAAATTGGACAAGACTGCAGTGAGAAATGTTCTCCACTCACTGTCCCTAATTGCCTCTAAGGGTTTACATTTGAGTATGGAGGGTAGTCTAGTGTTTTTATGTTTTATTTTTCATAAGTTATTCACTATGCTGTGGATTTCTGTTATATTAATTGATTTGAAGGAACTCATTTCTTGGCTACAAATAAACACTAATTGTATTGGAGAAATATTTTTCATAACTATCTCTCTGTCTCTTTCAAAATTTTGCTTGAGAACTAGTTAATTTATTATCATTTTAGTTTTTCTTGAATTATTTGTGATCATAGAGCCCAAGATAAGTCCCCAATACTTAAACTGTAAACTTAGTCATAAGCTTTAATTTAATTTAATTTTATTTTTTTTTTGCATATTGCGCACGTGGGGTGGAGTTACACATGATTCTGGTCGTGAACATGAATTCTTGAAATCAGCTCGAGGGAGGAGCAGTATTAAATCCAGCACTGTTGTCTGATGTAACCACACACTGCAATTTATGTTTTGGGTTTTAAATACACTTAAATTGAATAATTAAACCTTCTCTATGACTCGGTTTCTTTAAAGACTTGCACACTGTTTTAACAAGAACACTGGCATTACTTTATTAATTCAACAACTCTAAATAGCAAAGTAAATGTGCAAAATATCCTACATCCTTAGCAGACATTATGAATTCATGACCTTGATTTAGTATCTCAAGGTTACATTACAATTAACAGTTAGCCCACTGTATCAAGTACTATTTTTTAAGCTGCTGAACAATGAAGCTGGGGGTCATATTGTTAAATTAAATCAAATCTGCTGTGATTAATCAAATAATTAGGTCTACAGCCGTGGCCAAAAGTTTTGAGAATGACACAAATATTAATTTTCACAAAGTCTACTGCTTCAGTGTTTTTAGATCTTTTTGTCAGATGTTACTAACTGTTACTGAAGTATAATCACAAGCATTTCATAAGTGTCAATGGCTTTTATTGACAATTACATGAAGTTTATGCAAAGAGTCAATATTTGCAGTGTTGACCCTTCTTTTTCAAGACCTCTGCAATTCGCCCTGGCATGCTGTCAATCAACTTCTGGGCCACATCCTGACTGATGGCAGCCCATTCTTGCATTATCAATGCTTGGAGTTTGTCAGAGTTTGTGGGTTTTTGTTTGTCCACCCGCCTCTTGAGGATTGAACACAAATTCTCAATGGGATTAAGGTCTGGGGAGTTTCCTGGCCATGGACCCAAAATGTCGATGTTTTGTTCCTCGAGCCACTTCGTTATCACTTTTGCCTTGTGGCAAGGTGCCCCATCATGCTGGAAAAGGCATTGTTCATCACCAAACTGTTCTTGGATGGTTAGGAGAAGTTGCTCTCTGAGGATGTTTTTGTACCATTCTTTATTCATGGCTGTGTTCTTAGGCAAAATTGTGAGTGAGCCCACTCCCTTGGCTGAGAAGCAACCCCACACATGAGTGGTCTCAGGATGCTTTACTGTTGGCACGACACAGGACTGATGGTAGCGCTCACCTTTTCTTCTCCGGACAAGCTTTTTTCCAGATGCCCCAAACAATCGGAAAGGGGATTCATCAGAGAAAATGACATTACCCCAGTCCTCAGCAGTCCAATCCCTGTACTTTTTGCAGAATAGCAGTCTGTCCCTGATGTTTTTCCTGGAGAGAAGTGGCTTCTTTGCTGCCCTTCTTGACACCAGGCCATCCTCCAAAAGTCTTCGCCTTACTGTGCGTGCAGACGCACTCACACCTGCCTGCTGCCATTCCTGAGCAAGCTCTGCACTGGTGGTGCCCCGATCCCGCAGCTGAATCAACTTTAGGAGACGGTCCTGGTGCTTGCTGGACTTTCTTGGGTGCCCTGAAGCCTTCTTCACAACAGTTGAACCTCTCTCCTTGAAGGTCTTGATGATCCGATAAATGGTTGATTTAGGTGCAATCTTACTAGCAGCAATATCCTTGCCTATGAATCCCTTTTTGTGCAAAGCAATGATGGCTGCACGTGTTTCCTTGCAGGTAACCATAGTTAACAGAGGAAGAACAATAATTTCAAGCACCACCCTCCTTTTAAAGCTTCCAGTCTGTTATTCTAACTCAATCAGCATGACAGAGTGATCTCCAGTCTTGTCCTCATTAACACTCTCACCTGTGTTAACGAGAGAATCACTGACATGATGTCAGGTGGTCCTTTTGTGGAAGGGCTGAAATGCAGTGGACATGTTTTTTTGGGATTAAGTTCATTTTCATGGCAAAAAGGGACTTTGAAATTAATTGCAATTCATCTGATCACTCTTCATAACATTCTGGAGTATATGCAAATTGCCGTAATAACAACTGAGGCAGCAGACTTTGTAAAAATTAATGTTTGTGTCATTCTCAAAACTTTTGGCCACGGCTGTATGTCTATTCATGCAGCATTAGCAATATACTAGACCCCTATTAGAGGCTTGTCATCATCTCATTCATATATCATCATATGAGTGTTTTTTATTTTTAAATTGTTTCTTGACTTTATGACATACTACATTTGAGAGCAACTAAGAAAAAAAAGCTGATTCTCTTAAATCTGATTCTTGAGTTTCTGTCTCTGATTTTCTGTCCCTTTTCTTGAGCTTAAAGGTAAGTGCTTGTGTTTAAAGGCGGTTGTTGTCCACTTGTCTTGGACAACTCTACTCAAGAAAAAATCTGGCAACCTAAGATGCTTTAGGTGAACTAAATGCTGGTGATTTGCATAATCTGAATGGGGCACCCAGAAAATCATCTTAAGCACATTCGTCACACATCTCTGAATACAAGTAACTTTCCCTGCATAAATATTGACTTTTGGACTTAAGTCACTGACCTAAGTAACCAACTTTGAATATTGCTCTTACTGTGGGGTTTATGTAAATGCTATCACATTCATACTAGTTACATTACTTTTTTGGCTTTCCACAGTAGGCACATCTTGTTAACACTTGTGGCTTCCCACATTCCTTATTTAGGCATTGTTTACAGTTCTCTACTTATCTATTCACAGTATGTCCCTTGTGATTAGTTTCACCTCTTCCCTGTTTCTGCCCTTTTTTTTTTTGGTTACTCCTCACTTCCTTGTGAAGGTTCTGTAAAACTTAGGTGGAGGGAGAACAAATTTGCAGTCTATTTGTTTAGGACTTCTCAAACAACATTGTAATTGTCTATATCTGGGGTCAAAACACAAGCAGCCAGGGTTATCAAGGGCTACTAAGTGTCGCTAAATTATATTGACAATTCACACAGGCTAGCTAAGCACAAATCAGAAACAAAGAGAACACAACTAGATACCCATGGAAACTAGAACAAAAGGAGCAATAATTTAGATTTGTAAAGACATGTGCATGCCTTTGGATGGAGGCAAGTGGAAGAGTAGCTTAAAATAAAGACATGGAAAAAGACAAGGATGGAAAAAGTACTGACATTATTTAAAAAAAAAAAAAAATATATATATATATATATATATATATATATATATATATATATATATATATATATATATATATATATATATATATACTGTGTCAAAATTTTACTCAATTAAAAGCTGCAGTATTCAATATGGTATAAAATATTGTAAAATATCGAAAATAATACTTAAGTATAGTAACAAAGTATTACTCAGGAATTTTCCACCCCTGAGAACATGTGAAACTAAATACAAATACTGAAAAAACATGCCAAGTACAGGAATTACCCTGCTGTTGAGATTTGTGCTCTCAGAGTTAACCTACAGTGTTTCTTGAAAGTTTGTGAGATTTTTTTTTATATTTCTGCATAAATATGACCTAAAACATTATCAGATATTCACAGAAGTCCTAAAAGTACACAACAAGAACCCAGTTAAACAAATGAGAGAACAATATTATAGTCAATCATTTATTTATTGAGGAGAATGATTCAATATTACATATCTGTAAGTGGCAAAAGTATGTGAACCTCTAAGATTAGCAGTTAAAGTTTTATTTAAAGAACAGGGATCTATCAAAGTCTGATCTTCACAAATCATGTTTGTGGAAGTGTATCGTGGCACGAACAAATGAGATTTCTGAGGGCTTCAGAAAAAGAGTTGTTGATCCTCATCAGACTGGAAAAGGTTACAAAACCATGTCTAAAGTGTCAGGACTCCAACAATCCACAGTCAGTACTCTTAAGACTTGTATGAAAATCTGATGATGTTTTAGGACATATTTATGTAGAAATCTAAAAAATTATATTGAAATATAAACTTCACAAACTTTCAAGCACCACTGTAGTAGCTTATCAATTTCATGGTTTTACAAATGTAAATTTGAATGCAGCTCATTAGATAATGTATACCAAAATCACATTCTCTAGTTGACACTGTGGCCTGACATCATGCTGAATCAACTTGCTTTAACTCCTTAAATTCAACTGTAAAGTGTGTTTCTGCTAGCAAATTCGAACCAGATGTACAGCATGTCCCAAATCTTCATTTTCAGGTGTAAAGCTGGCTTGAATCATTTGCCCTGTCTCTCTGGCTACTTGCTGGGATCAGAGGGCTGAATAAAGAGCTGCTCTCAACCACTCATGCTTCCTGTCAGCCTACTGCAGATTTATTGGAGGTAATGGCTCAGTGATGGACTGACAAGCACACTGTGTTTATCACCGATTGCTCAGGGGAGGAGAGACAAACTCTGGCCTGGCTATGCGAATCATTTTATATATACACTTAGTTCCTAGTTTATATAGTGTATCTTATAAACTACCAATTCTGTGTATATAAGTTAATATACATGATCTGAAGTAAGAATAAGTGATTGAGAGTAAACAAGACTATGAAGAGTATTCTTTTGTGTTACCATTAAAATCCACATTGACGAACTGCGTAGTGCAGTGCTTTGCCAGCTTCCATGGCTCCAGCTGTCCATCTGCTGAGCTACACACACTGTCTTCTAGCCAAGCTGCTATTTTTACATGCGATTAGATGCTGCTTCACATCACTGACATCAGAAATGAAGAGACGGTTTCAGGAAAGGTTGAAGAGAGACAAATGACAAAAAGGGAATGAATGAACAGTTTCAGAAGTTTAACATTAAATAACATGTTAGATTTCCCATGCCTGAATACATAAAGATTTCCATTGTGTCCTTGTGTATAGACCACACGTCTATACCTAAACCTTGTCCCATACGCCCAACTATTCCATGACTTCAATTCATATGAGACATTTTTGAAAGTTAAGCTTAATTTAGTTTCTTCATTCATATGGCATCCAAAGAAATCCATCAACATTACCCACATTTGCTTAAATTCATATACATTTTTTTTTTTTTTTAAAACATAAGCATTATCTAACCACATGGATTTAGCATTCTAGAATGCACGGGTAGATGAAGGACCTCTGTGTGAATATACATACGCATTGTGTTTTGTGGTTCTGTGCTTACCTTGTCCTTGGTCAAGGTTAATCTGTCACTTTTCATGTATATTTGCATTCATTCTTATCTGTACCTTGCCACTCAACCATCTGCCTGTGTGTAAATCCATCTCTCCCACATAATCACTTTTCTAGATTATAAATTATTCTCAAACACCTTCCTCACATGCATTCTCTTTATCTTTTTTTTTTTTTTTTTTTTAAATTACATTTCCTTTAGCTCTTATGCTTAGTCTAAAGCTGGTTCCTGCTAGCATTGAATATTGTATAACACACACACACACACACACACACACACACACACACACACACACACACACACACACACACACACACACACAGGAAATAATAATAAAGTTATTTTTTATAGCTTAAAAGTGTATGGCAGTCTCCTACTCTAAATAGATTCCTGTAGCTCTTTGCAACCCGGTGCCTTGGTCAAATTACCAGAACTGGTTTATAGTACAGTGGGTTGGTCCAGTACAATTTCATCATTATTTCCAACTGAGTCTAGATAAAACATTAAATCTATTTTTATGATCTTTTGCTGATGGGGCATTGTGAAAGTTTCACTTGTCATTAAACATTTTTGTATTCATGCAGACTGAATGGATGTGCCAGAGGGCCCATTCATGTAACAAGTCTTAGCTTTTGACTTAATACACAACTACATTGTTCAAACTTGGACTTGACTCAGATGAAAAGTAATTTTGCATTAAAATGGTTTGAACGATGTTTCTTTGTTGAATATTTTACTTTTATAAAAGACTCTGTATTACAGTAAAATGTTCAGCTCAGAGATTGTGGGCGCTTATGTTATGCTGTTTGTTCTCTTTATTGTAGCATACTACTGTATCTTGGTACCCACAATGACCGGTGGACTGGGAATTCATGGGCTCATCAAAAAAGTAGATTAGAAATAAATAAGTCAATAGGTGTGGTGGTTGTTGTGATTATAAATGTTATAAAGGTGAAAGTTAGAAGAACAATACATATCTCTGGATTTGGATGGTGAGTAAAGTGTAAGGTTGAGGACATACTTTATGTAAGGTTATCCCAGATTACAGTACATAACACTCTCAGCACTGTCCGAAGGAATGGTTTACTGCAACATCTGCTTTATGCTACATCCAACACTCCTTTATACTCTGCTTTGTCTATTGTCCACCCCTATGCTATCCCAAGGGACAAACCCAGAGCTGCAACACTACTCTGACATGGAGAAGATTCACACTTGCACTTGAAAGACAAATGTGCTACCCAGAATACCAAAAGGCATTGCTAGTTACAAAATGGCACATAAAGGCTTACTAACCAAACGACAATATTAATACACTCAGACATTTATTTACTAAGAGCATAAGTAAAGATCTCTAAGTTGCCTTTGAAATCTGATAAATTGCACAATGCATTACGTGGGCGTGTCTAGGATGATTTGCAAAGAAAATAAATGCATAAATGATGTGATGTGGAAAGTAGTGGGAAGAAAACAAACAACTGTTCTCAATCACTGTGGTGAACAATAAAATTATTGTTCCAGGTGTCCTGGAACAATAAAACTGAAACCTGCCACACATGCAGAACTGCACATAAAGTATAATCTCAATAAAATTTGGTGAGAAGTCTAAAAAAAAAAACCCAGAACAAAATATAATCTGGAAACAAAAGAGGCATGAGTGTGCATTATGCTATTAATGTGTATGCAGTGAAAACCTTTTCACAGGCTTATTTTGAATGTTTTGGCATATTTAATATGAAACCACCTTTGCCATAGTAATATGAAGTCATAATTTTTTTAGAAATGTTATCATTACTTTGGAGATACCATGACATAAAATAATTTTATTTGTGTCATGTGCCAAAGGGGCACAAACTACATTACCCATCAGCCCCAGCACATCACATGTTTTGTATCACTTGCACCTGTGTTTCCTGTCACTCTGATTAGCTCTAGTATATTATTCTTTTATATATTTATATTCTCTCTCTCTCTCTCTCTCTCTCTCTCTCTCTCTCTCTCTATATATATATATATATATATATATATATATATATATATATATATATATATATATATATATATATATATATATATATATATATATCCTATTATATTATTAGTATAATATCCTGTGCTTCAGCACCTGATTGTCTTCTGTTGTTGTCATATTCGTGTATTGTCCTGTGTTCCACAGTTCTGTTTATTGCCTGGATGTTTTTGCCAAGTATTCTCTGCTCTAGTTTCTGGTTCTGGTTTTCACAATTTTGGTTGCCTGACTGCACTTTACTGAAATAAAATCTGCACTTGCCTCCGTCTCCCTCTACAATTTCCTGACAATTTGTTCTTCAAATGGTGGAAATTGGTTCCACTATTTTAACAACTTCCCATTTGGTTGTGGTAACTGTTACGAATGTGATCTTTGGGTTGCAATTCTTAAGAAAAGAGAAAGCAAAAGTACACGAGAAGAGAAGGTGCCCTCGCCCCGCCACACACTTCCAGAACCAAGCGCTTGAGAGAGCTGCCAAATGACACACAGACACACTAAATTCAAATGGCAAGATCTCTCTTTATTCAAAGAAAAACAGAGTATATATTGTGCTTGACACACAACACATCTTATTAATTAACATGTTTAGTCAAAATTCAGTAGTGAGGCTGAGTAGCAAGTTACCATATAGTGAGCGACATATAAGAACATGCTGTAAATTAATTTATGCTTATGTATATACTTTTCTAAGTTATGGATTAACTAAATAGTCAATGAATGTGTATTACCATTTAAACAAACATCAGTTACTATGTGTTAACTTACTTTGTTACTTTATTGACATGACTTATAGTTTAACGATTCTAAAGCTGAAGGTTAATTAATGAAGACTATTGCAGTTAATAACCTTAATGTAAAATATTACTGTTATTACTGTCATAGAATTGACATTCCCAAAGTAACTTCCAGATTGTTCTATGCTTTAAATCAGTCATTCAAAAATGCACAAGAGATGTTGTTTTTTTGTTATTTGAAAGACACAGTCCTCTGTAGATCCTGTCAGTAAAACATGGAATTTTTGTTAGGTCTCTCTCTCTCTCTCTCTCTCTCTCTCTCTCTCTCTCTCTCTCTCTTTCTCTCTCTCTCTCTCTCCAAAGCCAACACTCTTTAGGTAACCACTGAGAGTTCAAGGACAGTCGAAACCCAAGCCAAGTAGCGCTCACTTTGAGTAGAGTAGATAACTGGCCCTAATCCAGAGAGAGTATTATGTTAATGTTTAGTGTAATAATTAAATGAAAGTGAATACATAAATGTGACTCTATATTAGAAATTAGTAGCCTTTTTCTCATTTATTATGGCTCATTGAAATTGTGACTTTGCTGACTGAATTTGAAACATAGACAATGCATAAGAGACACATAGGTTGTGTATTGCTATGAAATGCAGTGTTTTACATTAAATAGCGCTTCTGCTACATCTGCTATATCTGCTCTGCATATTTATTGAGTTAGCTGATTCTCAGCTTTAAAATGGTACTGTCTAAAATTGAAACCTTGATCTCACCATGTGTTAGGATTGCAATGAATGCATAATTACCACATGGACAGAATGATTAATAAATTATGATTAATCTGTAATTACCAGGGCAGTAATAAATTCAAGTAATTTCATTATAAATCTGAACAGGAACTGCTTCTTTTTGCCAAGTATGTGTGTGTGTATACACATACAGTATCTCACAAAAGTGAGTACACCGCTCACATTTGTTGTAAATATTTTTATTATATCTTTTCATGGGACAACACTGAAGAAATGACACTTTGCTACAATGTACAGTAGTGAGTGTACAGCTTGTATAACAGTGTAAATTTGCTGTCCCCTCAAAATAACTCAACACACAGCCATTAATGTCTAAACCGCTGACAACAAAAGTGAGTACACCCCTAAGTGAAAATGTCCAAATTGGGCCCAATTAGACATTTTCCCTCCCCTGTGTCATGTGACTCGTTAGTGTTACAAGGTCTCAGGTGTGAATGGGGAGCAGGTGTGTTAAGTTTGGTGTTATCGCTCTCACACTCTCTCATACTGGTCACTGGAAGTTCAACATGGCACCTCATGGCAAAGAACTATCTGAGGATCTGAAGAAAAGAATTGTTGCTCTACATAAAGATGGCCTAGGCTTTAAGAAGATTGCCAACACCCTGAAACTGAGCTGCAGCATGGTGGCCAAGACCATACAGCGGTTTAACAGGACAGGTTCCACTCAGAACAGGCTTCGCCATGGTCGACCAAAGAAGTTGAGTGCACGTGCTCAGCATCATATCCAGAGGTTGGCTTTGCAGAATAGACGTATGAGTGCTGCCAGCATTGCTGCAGAGGTTGAAGGGGTGGGGGGTCAGCCTGTCAGTGCTCAGACCATACGCCGCACACTGCATCCAATTGGTCTGCATGGCTGTCGTCCCAGAAGGAAGCCTCTTCTAAAGATGATGTACAAGAAAGCCCGCAAACAGTTTGCTTAAGACAAGCAGACTAAGGACATGGATTACTGGAACCATGTCCTGTGGTCTGATGAGACCAAGATAAACTTATTTGGTTCAGATGGTGTCAAGCATGTGTGGTGGCAACCAGGTGAGGAGTACAAAGACAAGTGTGTCTTGCCTACAGTCAAGCATGGTGGTGGGAGTGTCATGGTCTGGGGCTACGAGTGCTGCCGGCACTGCGGAGCTAATGCCAACATGTACTGTGACATACTGAAGCAGAGCATGATCCCCTCCCTTCGGAAACTGGGCCTCAGAGCAGTATTCCAACATGATAACGACCCCAAACACACCTCCAAGATGACCACTGCCTTGCTAAAGAAGCTGAGGGTAAAGGTGATGGACTGGCCAAGCATGTCTCCAGACCTAAACCCTATTGAGCATCTGTGGGGCATCTTCAAACGGAAGGTGGAGGAGCGCGAGGTCTCTAACATCCACCAGCTCTGTGATGTCGTCATGGAGGAGTGGAAGAGATATAGACATTTCCTGCGATGTTCCAAACTAAAATGTAGATTCAGCTCTCTCAGGCACAAGCTATCATGTGTAACATTTCTGCGGGTCAGCTACTTACCATCACAGCTCTCTGATGTGTGTTTCACAATTATCAACAGAGCAACACACACACACACACACACACACACACACACACACACACACACACACACATATATTAAAGTTTCAATTTCATTTCAGGTACACAGATTGGAGCTGTTTCTCTCTGGCCATTTTTTTAAAAAGTTGAACCTATCGCTTCTCATGAGACATGGTGGTCATTTAATTGATCCTACCTGAATAAATTCATGAATACAAATACAGGATGAAACTGATCATACTACTGGTTCCCCCACCCCCCTCGAATACTACACTGAAAAAAAAAACCTGGTCCAAGATTTTTTTTAATTGCAAGATTTCACAAGACCTCTCAGACTAATGATAGGAAATGATAAGAAAGGTAATAGAGAAGCCAGCAGTAACTAGAAAGAGTGGCAGGACGACCTGAAAGGAGCGACAGTTGCACAGACAACAATAAACAATGAACTGCACCACAATCATCTCCATTCCCACACCACGTACAAAACTTCTCTGCTAAAAAAGAAGCACAGACATGCATATCATAGCTTGTCATGTTTGGAGAAAGAAGAATCGCATGTATAATCCCAATCATGATATGATACTGGAACGACGTACCAGGATATATTAGAGTAGAATTTAATCTCATCAGCCAAGAAACTAAATCTGGGGATAAGATGAGTGTTTCAACATGACAAGAACCCCAATCATACAGCCTAAATAACTCAAGGGGGCCTTCCATGCCCTAGCCTCTTCTGACTTAAATCCCATTGAACATTTATGGAGGATTTTGAAAATTCAAGTCTATCAGAGGAATCCTCATACCCTTAGGGAACTGAAGATGACTTGCCAAGAGGATGAAAAATTGCCAAAATTGATCCACAATACTGCAAAAAACAAAAACAAAAGAAAAACAAATTACTTATTACTGTAGCTGCCTCAAAGCTGTAATTGCCAACAACAGCTTTGCAACAAAGCACTATTGTTGGTAACTTGTACTAGCTGAATACTTTTTACCCTATCAAATTAGTTTTTTGAACATATTTGAACATTTTTCCCCCACCCTTATAAATTCATAGTTTTTGTTCATATTCATAAGTACAAAGTGAAAGGACATTAAATATGAAGTGGATATATGCATTAGAAGTATAACAAAAAACTATAGTGTCCAAATACTTATTTGCCCTCACTATATGTATTACATTTACAAAACAATGACAGTATTCTCATTGACAGATGTTGTTGTTTTTTGGCTTTTTTTTTAGTTTGCAGTTTTTCCCCCTTTATTTTGACACAGTGCAGATGCACAAAGCTTCAATGTTATGTGCCTGCATCTGTGGAGCAGAATGAAAGCTCACAAGCTCCAGGATGATTTATACCAGGTTATAGAAATATTGCATTATCTGCTTAAAAAGTGTTCAGTGGAAGCACTTATTCCATGAGTAAGCACTTCATGTAAGAAACTGATTTCTGACTTGATTCCAGGCAGAGGGAGCAAATTATGGTTAGTTAGAACCTAAAAATGGCAAGTGCAATTACAGCTATGCTTTTGCTGACCACTGTTGTTAGATCCTCAAGCAAGATGTTTAAATCCATGTAGCTTTCCCCTATGGGCTTTGCATCATTGTAGCCAATCTCATCTACTTTTGTTTAGCTGCTTTCTCTGTGAGAAGCACCTGCATGGAGTTCTTTTCCTGAATTAATAAAGAAAAGATGAATAGGATGTTCAGCCAGGCATAAATTGCATCTAAATTTAAAATCTTGCCACTGTAGCAGAATGAATGCAGGTCTAAAATCATCCAAAAAAAGCCTATTAGAGTTAAATGTTGGTCTTAAATGCCAAATAATTCTTAGAATTCAGGAACTTAGCTCCTATACGTAGCCCTAAGAATTGGAGAATGGGGTACAAGCGAATCAAGAGAATCAGTATCAGAGAATCAGAACAGAGAGAGTATTTAGAAGTTCTTTGGAGGCGTCTCAGAGTAGTGAAATGTGGCACTGAAACAGAACAAATATCTTTATACTTATACTATACGGCCATCTTTAAACTTGGAACAGCCCTGCTGGAGTAACCAATCACAAAATAAACAATTCGCCAAGTGCACGAGTCTACCACTGATCATATAGCAAAACCAATGCTGATATACAAGTATGTTTTCAGTCAGACAGCTGTTAGACATGCATGTGGAATTAATACTGTTTCATTTGTTTGTGGCTTCTTGTGATTATTTAGATGCTGTGATCTGCGCCTGTATTGTGCATCTGCAGTGGGCAAAACAGCTGGATACATGGCATTATTCACCTCAACCATCTCCTAGCAAACGGTTTGCTTGTCCATACTAGTCATATTGATCCCAAATCTGCTCTTTATACTGTCCTTTCTTTTGTTCATCTCATCTACAAGGTTTGTAATTGGATCCAGTAGGGTTTGTGTTTAAACAAAGAACAATTAGATGTCATAAGCAGGCCAAATCTCAAAGACAGCTCTTAATAAATATAAAGCATCTGTAATTGGATGTCCTTGGTGGAAGTGGCATTAAATCCATTATCACTGACACTGCAGCTTATTAAATGCATTTTTTCCCAGACTTCACATGAATATGTTTGCCTTTATTATTATCATTACAATTATTCATTCCTTCATTCACTCATCTTCATCAACCACTTAATGCTTTATCCTGGGCAGGGTCACAGGAGATCCAGAGCCTGTCCTGGGAACACTGGGCTTATACCATCCAGGGAATACACCCTGGATTGGACAGTAGTCCATTGCAGACCACCATGCACACACATATTCACACCTAGTGACAATTTAGCATAGCCAATAAACCTATTGGCATGGTTCTGGGGGGAGGTAGAAGGAAACCAGAGAACCTGAAGGAAACCCACATAGGGAGAACATGCACAGAAACTCCATACAGACAGTAACCTGAGCTCAGAATCGAACCAGGGACCCTGGAGCTGTGAGGTGTCAATGCTACCATGCTGCATCACCATGCCACCCCATGACAATGATAATGATGATGAGGAGGAGGAGGAGGAGGAGGATGATTTTCAGCACTGCTCTAATTGCACTACTGAAATGGTGTGTGGTTGATTAATTTACAGCAATGCAACTCTTGTGCTTTATGCTTAAGATTTACTTCTAGGAGTAACTCCTACTTGTTAAGACCTTTCATATCCCATTTTTACTCTAGGCTTTTTACTAAGATTAACTAATGTATTTGAGAGTAATTCTCAGAACTTTTATTCATACCGCAGTCCAAATATCAATCAAAACTATCACTCAGCTTGTTCCTGCTCACATCACAAACATTCTAGCAGCTCAATAGTAGAGTTATATGAATCTGTTTAAACTTGTTTAAAATGTTGCATGCCTGAATTATGCATCTGCTTTAAAATCCATGTGTTTAAATTAAGGTAAACTTGGCTATAAAGTGTTGGGGTGAAAAAAGTAGGGAACCATCCTTTGCTAAAATCCAAGGTACTTGTTTTTAACACTTGGAATGTCTGAGACAGTAACTGTACACCTGAGGAATGTCCATCTGGGAAAATCAAGCTTCCTTGATGAGAGCCCAAAATAACATTCTGAGGACCATCTGAGGTACACTTTTAACTAACACAAGCGGAAAGCTAATTGGGACTATAGTTGAACATTGTACACGCACTGATTTAGGAACTGATTTCCCAAGTGACACCTTTAAGAATATAGGCTTCTCAGATCAGTATGAAAAGGATTCATGAAAAAACTGCATGTGTGAGCATCCTTCAAGTCACAAAGAAGGTAAGAACACATTGATTAAATGTTGTTTAGATGCTGCGAATCAACATTTGGGGTGGCATTTACTCCTGTGTGGAGTTTTGCATGTTCTCCCCGTGTCTATGTGAGTTTACTCAGGGTTCTCTAGTTTCCTCCCACCTGCCAAAAAAATGCTACACTGATTGAATACACTGAAATGTGTAAGTGAGTGTATGAATGTGTGTAGATGGTGACCTGTGACAGAGTAATGTCCCATCAGAAGCATAATAACTGTACAGTGGGTATAGAAAAATAATCACATTTTGTTGCTTTTCAGCCTGAAATGAAGACGGACACAGTTTTTGTTTTATCCAGCTGTATTTACTCAGTGCAACTTATAACATCCAAGTGAAAGATATAACACCAATATGTCAGAAAATATCACAACAAAATGTGATTATTTTAAAGGGGGGTGGGGGGGTGATTCTTTTCTACCCACTGTATTCACCAAATGTACAAGTACATAGGAATTTAACATGACAGATAAGTATACTATACATGCAGGACTGTGCAATAGTTTTAGGCACCCTATTTTTTTTAGTACAAACTTTGTTATAGATTTTTTAGTTTATGACTTCTACATTATCAAGTCAGTACAAAAAACATTTTAGATTCCCAAACATAAGTTTTATAGCACAAAATTAAATGTCACAGAAAAATGTTTGTCATTAAAGAAAGCAGCATATTACATAAGAGACACTTTTCATACAAAAAACCAATGAAGGCTGCTGGGTTTTGTTGCAAAAATAAGAAGCGAGTGCGAAAGTCAAAGTCTCCAGAAGTGTGACTGGTTCTGCAAGATGCTCAATAAAACTCACTAGCTACTATTTTTATTTTTAGTTTTTTGTCACACCAAATATTGACTTTGTTTCATTTACTACTGTTTACTGCTCTTTACAGTATTTTTTTTTTTTAAATGTAGACACATTTAATTTCATTATTTTGAAGGCATCTTTGCTCTACAGCATTTCTTTGCATATGCATAAAACTTTGCACAGTACTATATATATATATATATATAGTACTGTGCAAAGTTTTATGCACATGCAAAGAAATGCTGTTATATATATATATGTATGATCCCCTGCTGATTTTGTACGTTTGCCCACTGACAAAGAAATGATCAGTCTATAATTTTAATGGTACAAAAAAATCCAACAAAAAACATCCATAAAAACACATTTCAAAAAAGTTATAAATTCATTTGCATTTTAATGAGGGAAATAAGTATTTGACCCCTTCGACTTAGTACTTGGTGGCAAAACCCTTGTTGGCAATCACAGAGGTCAGACGTTTCTTGTAGTTGGCCACCAGGTTTGCACACATCTCAGGAGGGATTTTGTCCCACTCCTCTTTGCAGATCCTCTCCAAGTCATTAAGGTCATTTTCAATGCCCTGGCTGAGGGAAGGAGGTTCTCACCCAAGATTTGACGGTACATGGCCCCGTCCATCGTCCCATTGATGCGGTGCAGTTGTCCTGTCCCCTTAGCAGAAAAACACCCCCAAAGCATAATGTTCCCACCTCCATGTTTGACGGTGGGGATGGTGTTATGACTTGGGTTCATAGGCAGCATTCCTCCTCCTCCAAACACGGCGAGTTGAGTTGATGCCAAAGAGATCTGACCACACCTGACCACAACACTTTCACCCAGTTCTGCTCTGAATCATTCAGGCAAACTTCAGACGAGCCTGTACATGTGATTTCTTGAGCAGGGTGACCTTGCGGGCGCTGCAGGATTTCAGTCCTTCACGGCGTAGTGTGTTACCAATTGTTTTCTTGGTGACTATGGTCCCAGCTGCCTTGAGATCATTAACAAGATCTTCCCATGTAGTTCTGGGCTGATTCCTCAACGTTCTCATGATCATTGAAACTCCACGAGGTGAGATCTTGCATGGAGCCCCAGACCGAGGGAGACTGACAGTTTCTTCCATTTGCAAATAATCACACCAACTGTTGTCACCTTCTCACCAAGCTGCTTGGCGATGGTCTTGTAGCCCATTCCAGCCTTGTGTAGGTCTACAATCTTGTCCCTGACATCCTTGGACAGCTGTTTGGTCTTGGCCATGGTGGAGAGTTTGGAATCTGATTGATTGATTGCTTCTGTGGACAGGTGTCTTTTTACAGGTAACAAACTGAGATTAGGAGCACTCTCTTTAAGAGAGCGCTCCTAATCTCAGCTCATTATCTGTGTAAAAGACACCTGGGAGCCAGAAATCTTGCTGATTGATAGGGGATCAAATACTTATTTCTCTCATTAAAATGCAAATCAATTTATAACTTTTTTGAAATGTGTTTTTCTGGATTTTTTTGTTGTTATTCTGTCTCTCACTGTTAAAATACACCTACCATTAAAATTATAGACTGATCATTTCTTTGTCAGTGGGCAAACGTACAAAATCGGCAGGGGATCAAATACTTTTTCTCCCACTGTGTATATATATATATATATATATATATATATATATATATATATATATATATATATATATATATATATACACACACACAGACCAACACAAATACTGTACAATAAAATAAACAATAAATACAAAACCAAATCCACACACAATACAATAACACAATAAGTACAATACTGAAACCACAATCACAGGGCTCAGTTCTGCTTATTTGTTGTGGATGCCTTGTTGAGAAGAGCGCCCACTGTTAAGAAAAAAACCTGTACAGGTGTCATGTGGTACTGGTTCTTATAGAGTTGTACCATTTACCTGAGAAGAGTTTCTGATACAGATAGTTCCCCGGGTGTGTTTGGTCCATGGAGATGTTCTCAGCTCACTTCTTGGCTCTAGGCAGTATTCCCTCATCACGGCCTGTGTTAGAGGGATATTCCACCACTACCCTGAGCAGGATAAAGTGCTTACTGAAAATATATGAATAAATATAACATGTGGCCTCTGGTGCTATGGTTTCAACCAGGGATGCTCCCTGTGGTCCAAGGCCATCCCTCTCAATTACTGGTGTTTGTGTTTTGATTTATGAATAATATGTAGGGTTATAAAATGAAAGGTACCCAAAGCAAGTTTTGTTATTCAATCTGTAAGTCAGTTGGTTAGTGACTGCATTCTTTAAATAGCAAGCAATTTAAACTTATGCTAATGCTTTTTCACCATGGATTGTGGTTATATTTGGTAAAGATGGATTATGGAAATGTGTGACAAATTGACAAATAGCACACTGATGCATGTGTATATAGAAATGCAATTTCAGGTACACACACACCATGCACATATGCAATTGCTTTCCTCATTGCTTTGTTTGATCCTGTTTGAAAACTGTGCTGTTTTCAGTGGAATGGTAGAACTCTCCAACAGAGGGCACTGTGGCTACATTTTTATCTCCAGGGAGAGTGCGAGGCATGCATGCAGCCAACCAGCCAATAGGGAGGGCTGTGATTAGCCAATGAATGGCTCTACAGGGGCTTTTTGCCACAGCATATTTTTACAAAGTGTCTCTCTTTGGCTCCTACTTTGATGCAATGTATGTGTGAGAGAGAGAGAGAGACTATGTCATTATCTCCAGACTGAACTTCTGTGCTTATATATGCATGTGTGTGACAAGGTTTCATTCAGATTCAATCGATAGCACTTCACATTTTTTATATTTAAACTACATACAATCTTAATGCATACTTTCTCTGTATAATGCATTCTTAATTTACAGTGTTCTATGGTTTACATTGGGCCTTCAAGACACATATGTATCAAAACACAGCTCACTAATTCAGTCTGAGGTCCATAGGATGAAAGAACTGTCATGTTAGCAGTGCTATATCTTTGGCTTGTATGTTCAGCCAGCAGAGATAGAGCTCAGAGGTAAAGGGAGGGAGTGAAAGATAATGGTAGAGAATAAGACAGAAGCAGACTCAGAGATGTAAAGGGAGAATTATAGGACAGAGAAAGATGTAGAGGAAAGGAGGGGTTCAGCCAGATTCAGTGAATCTAGGCACTGCTGATAAGGGACTATGGACTCTTCCCATAACACCACACACACAAATATAAAAGCACCAATAGCAGGGGTCGCTGACTGACGGATGTGGACCCAGCAACATATTTTAGTGGACTGTACTGAAAAATATACTGTAGCAGAACCATTTAAAACCGGCTTAGTTCTGTCATTCCAGATTTCAAAACATAAACCAGTGTGGCTTCTGTAGCAGATCCTTTATTGCTGCATATTGAAATACATGCATTTATGTAAATTATTTAGCTGAAGGCAGCTCAGCAGACCACAGACTAGCTACAGAGCTAGACACAATGAGTCAGAAAGGGGAGAATTTTCACAGATTGATGTATGTTTTTCATTTCAGTTGTGCTCTGATTAGTAAAATGGCATCATGGCATATATAAAAATAAAGTTGACAATGGAAACAGACTGGTTAAATACAAATGTGTGCATTTATTCTCCCTGCTTCAAGTATCTCATCTGTTTATAGTCTGTGGTGCTCGTCACAAGTGGTAACATGAAGCACAACTACAAAACAAACCAAAACATAACCACTTCAAATTGATTAGTCTAATTAATAGCTATAAACTAAATAAACAATGGTTAATCTTTAATGCAACTGTTGTCACCATTCAGTCATTTTAGTTGTTTATCCATACCTTTGCAAGGAAGACATTTTATGAAATTGGACCTCGAATAACCCTCTCCTATAGTATTTCTTGAATCATGAAGAGTGAAAATCATGTGCACATTCACAATAAGAAAGCCTTTTTGACATAGAAATGTCAACCAAATTACTTCAGCTTTTGTCTCTTAAAAAATATGATGATATGAGGCAGTCAGGCATGCAAGCTAGCCTAACTGATTTCCTTCTAGAGCTGGTGAGCTAGACACCGAGTTAAATATCATCACCTGTGAGCCATATATTTATGACAGGTATTGTCACGACTGATCACACTGAAGGAATCTGGTTAGTCATGGAAGATGAAGCACAAGATAAAGTCCAATGTAAGCATTAAGAAAACTTTTATGCTGTAATTTACAATCTTGGTTCTCTGTAGACCCAAGAAGCTTGTCTTTCCCCCAATTTTCTCTTAATAATCGTGGTCATTTCCCACCTGGTCCATATTCCTTCTCTTTGCTTTGCACAATAGCTTCTGAGTGAGGCTGAGACTTGGCAGCTTTGGCACATTCATTTGCACAACTTCAAAGTGCTGCTCACACATTGTCAAAGGACATCTGAACAAGCATGGAAGAGGGTGCTAACTGCTCAAATCTGGATGTCACCTAGCATAAGCACTGATTGGTTAGGACGGCACTGAATTAATAGAGAAAACACAAGTGTGTATATCTGTAAAGAGATTCAAGCCCAGAGTCTGGTTGTCGATCTCAAGCACTACTACCATTAACGATACAATGCAGATACAGAACTATAACATCATTTCATGAGCATTAGCTGTGCAATTACAGGCCACTTAGCATTTCTTTTACATGGATATAAAATTGTGTAATGTTTAACTGGCTATTATTCAATCACATAAAAAAATCACGTTTTCTCCTGTGTCTAATCTAAAGGCTCTTTCTAAAATGTCTCCCATTTCTCATGTTTATACTGAGCCCCAAAAGGGTAACAATGATTTCTTTTTGTATTATTAATACTTTTACATTCCCTTGCAATAATACTTGTGTTCTCTCGCAATAGTTTTGCATTCCCTTGTGACAGTTTTGACGTCTTTGTTTCCTCAGTAAAACCTCTTGGATCCAGCTCACTGATTATCAAAGATACGTCTTCCTTTCTCACATGTACACCTATTCTTTGCACTTATAGTACCTCAATTTGTACCTGTGAAGCTGTCAGCAGTGCTGTAACTTGTCATTAATATAACTGACTGCATCCTCAAGATTACAAAAGTTCTTTAATGACAATATATCTCCATATTCAGCCAGCTTCAAAGTCAAATTCAGTAAATGCAGCCATAGTGGTACAGGACAGTGCTGTGTGTATACCTCAACAATGTAAAGAATGGAGGGTCTAATGCAAAGATTGCAGGGGAACCTGAAAGTATTGCGAGTTAACACGAATCTACTGTTAGGGAAAAATTATTGTGAGGTAACATAAATATTATTGCAAGGTAGCACAAAACTATATAGGGAACAGACAAAATAGTGCAAGGTAACTGAAACCTATCGCAAGGGAACGCAAAAATTATTGTGAGGTAACACAAAACTATTGCGATGGAATGCAAAAATTATTGTGAGGGAATGCAAAAGTATATATAATAAAATAAATCTTGGTGTGACCCTTTAGGGGCTCAGTGCATTTATGTTTTGGCATCAGAAAATATCATTCTTGAGTATTACCAGTGAAAGATGTCCTGACCACCTCTGCATGCTGTTAGATGCTGATAGAGCTAGGCTGTCTTTTACTTCCCCATCTTGTTTATCTCTTTTCTGCTTTTGCTATATGTTTTTATTCTTCGTTGTTATACACTGGCTCTGTCAGACCCATCTCTTCCTGTCCTTTTCTGTTCAAGCTTTGTGTGCCAGGGAAGCAAAAGCACACCTCTCAGAGAGGATGCAGTAGTCGTTTTTTACAGACACATCACCAGGAGCCGGTTTCAGTGAGACAGGCTTTTTAAAACATGGACATGTTAGTTAAATCATGATGTCATGTCAAAATGCAGCATTGCTAATTATTGTCAATTAATGATCATTAACTGCTTTCAGTTAAAAAGTTTAATTATTGAAATGTTTTATTTAATTACCCCCCCCCCCCCCCGTTTTTAAGCAAAGCAGAACGTGTTTTCAGCTTTAATTTCAAAATTATATCCCTGCCTGTTTGGCAAGTTGATTAGCAAAGACTTGCTTCATGTTGTTGCAATATTCTCAGCGGAGTGTTTACTTCTTACTGATTGGGGATCAGGGAGACTGGCAATATTCCACTTGCTACTGGGCCTGCACATTATCAGTTCAGCCCAGATTTTGGACTTTTTTTTCCCTTGCCTTTCTTTTTGCATTTTGGTTGTGGGGAGGAGAAATCATTTCTTACATAATAGTATACTTAGGATAGCAGTATAGCTTAGAATAAAGCAGAGATGAAATGATAACCAGAGCAGATATGATATTTATGAGAGAGTTATGTGGATATAAATACGATATTAAGTAATATGCCATGCAAAATAACCTTGTACCGATTGATATATTTGGTATACGGTGAGTGATTTCTATGTTTTTTGGGTAATTATTTCTAACTCAGTGCACTAGGAGAGCACAGTAAAAGATGAAGCTGTTATTATTTCTAGCCCTAGATTTATATTCAACACATGATATTTGGTAGCACTGTCAGACAGCACAAGCAAAACTTTATCTCAAAAGTGGAAGTCAACTTGACTGAAGTAAACAGATGTGTAGTCTATGTAAGTGTTCACTGAGTAAACACACCTCTCTGAAACTGTTGGAATATTTTCCCCTATTTTAGTTCAAAAGTCTTCTGTTCTATCAGCGCTCCGTGTCCCCTCCTCACTCTCGGTGAGTGTCGGTCTCTTTCTCAATGACACCTGCTGTCATGCCATAAATACTGCTGAATGGGCCATTGAGTGAGCAGGGCCGCCGAGAGCTTAGCTGCGCAGGATGGCGATGAGCTCGCATAAAGACGACACCCGTGTTATTTATTCCATCTCTGAGAACTCTAGGAAATGAGATGTTTACCACAAATGGGCCTCTCAACAGC
This sequence comes from Cranoglanis bouderius, assembly GCA_023630585.1. NCBI lineage: Eukaryota > Metazoa > Chordata > Actinopteri > Siluriformes > Cranoglanididae > Cranoglanis > Cranoglanis bouderius. The sequence goes on from CM042568.1 coordinate 13,304,108, forward strand.
CACTGAACGCCTTTCAATATTGATTCAATGAGTTTGAGTTGTAAATAAATACATCAATACATTCTCACACAGCTCAAGCTGGTTTTCAGGGTCTGATAAACACATGGCTCTTCTAAAGGTGAATATAGACAAATGTATTAACAAATAGAGCTGAATATGTTTACTTATTGTGCCAGGATGCTCCAAGGTTTCTAGACAGGTGACTGGGGTTTCCTCGTTATATTTTCTCTCCTCTAATGGAAGATTCCAAACATATCATTATACATGTTAATGCCCTATGTATTTTAATAGTTTCCTTACTCTGGTTAAATGTAAAGAACCAGACCATTTTGCCATAACAACTTTCCATGCAATATATCAATACCAGCATGCAATTATGAATTATAAAGTATGCCAATATTGTGCTAATAAAGAGTACTTGGTAGCAATTTATTTTACAGTATGATAAGTACATGGCATTTAAGGCAAGACACTAGAGATTTTTTGGCATGTTTTCTCTTAAACTGTAGCACTCAACAGAAAAATGTTTATGCCACTGTTTTTGACACATAACTTTAAAGAAGACTTAAGTGCTGCCCACGTGGTACATTCAAGTCATGTATTATATGCCTTATATAAAAGCTTGTTTCCTAATATATATGTCAATCTAGGTGTCATTAAAATATCCATGTCAATTACTTTTTTAGCACTGATAAATGTCATGAATATTTTTAATGAAGTATGGAAATGTATGCATATTTAATTCGACAAAGCCTCATTTGTGTAAATTTTGAAAAAAGGTCCAATGAAAATTCTAATACTTGTAAGACTATTAGCAACAAGCTGACAAAAATAGATTGTATTTCTGTATCTATTGATTACAAATCACCACTATTCGCCTGCAGTGTTGTGCTTTAATAAGCAGGTATGTAGTAATTATAAATAACTAATTGTATATGGTAATTTGGGTGAAAGCTGCCTGGTTTGTATGTGTGGCAGTATTTCTTGACAAAATACAATAACTGCTCAGAATTTATTTGATAAAAAATGTAACTTAATAGTGGCCCTTAACATCTAACTTAACATCAAATAAGGGGGCACAGTGGCTTAGTGGTTAGCATATTTGCCTCGCACCTCCGAGGTTGGGGGCTCAAATCCCGCCTTCGCCCTGTGTGCATTGAGTTTGCATGTTCTCCCCATGCTTTGGGGATTTCCTCCAGGTACTTCAGATTCCTCCCCTAGTCCATACATTGTAGGCTCATTGGCATTTCCAAATTGTCCATAGTGTGAAGGTGTGTGCAATTGTGTCCTGCAATGGGTTGGCACTCTGTCCAGGGTTCCAAGGGATAGGCTCAAGGCTCCCCGTGACCCTGTGTAGGATGGATGGATGGACTTAACACCAATACTGCTGTACATTTTTTAAATCAGTTCCACTGATTTGAGAAATATGCAGATTATTACTTGCAAGATTTACATATGTATTCATTAATCCATTGCAACAATTACTATCATACATATCTATTCATTTTCACATGATCAAATGTCTAATGTATATACCAGCATTACTTGTAATTAGTACATTTTCTTATTAAAAATGACAAGTCCTACTTCAGTCCACTTGTTATTGGAAATGGCAAAACATGTTGGGTTATTATTCCTTCTCAGTTAATGAGATTTCATTTCAACATTGCCATCAGCTACCAGCTCGCTAGTGTGAGTCACCTGTTTCAACAATACTGTGATGATGGGATTCAGGGCTGCAGTTCTGACACTCTACAAAGGTCATATGCTGTTTTTTATAGACTGACTCTTAGGTCTTTCATACACACTCTTGTGTATTACCACTGTCATCCCTGTCACCTCTTTCCCCAGGAAGAGGATCTATGAAAGACTAAGAGTGGAATCCATTTTAAATTTTAATTGGCTGCCTTTGTGTCTCACACAGACACACGTTCAGGCCGACATTATCCCCTCAAAGCTTTAATTACCAACTGCTTCTTGGTTTCAAAACATCAAAAGGATCTGTGAGTAAGTGAATGAATGGAAGAAGTGTGTGTGTGTGTGTGTGTATTTGTATGTGTATGAGAGAGCAAGGAAGACAGTAAGCATACATTTTGGTTAGAACATAGGCAAGGTCCATTCCTACTTACTGACAAACGATTATGATTATTTTCACATCAACCCTACATGTGGGGACCCAGGGGGCTTTACAAATCTCCACACATCTTTTGGCTGTTTGATGTCCTTTCTTCCGGAGCCTCTCATTGCCCAGCATGTAGTCTGAGTGCATCGGAATATAAAAGAATAAACATACATTAGCGGATTACCAGCTAAGCTGGCTGTAGTGCACTGCATTTAAGCCAGATGAACACACATTTGCCTCAACTGAGCCTAACATGCCAACAGATCCATCTGTCTTCCTTTATTCTTGTTAATCGTGACTGTCTTGAAGAAAAGAGGTGATAATGGCACCAAAGGGATGTACTGTTTTTTCCTCTCCTCATATCAGAGCAACTTACATAGCTTAGTGGCTTAATAGCTACCAAGCGACCTACGCCAGCATCAAAGGTTTGAGTTGTAAGCCTGAATCAAACATGTAGTATCAAACGTACACCTGTGATTAAGCTACCATTTTCTCAGCTAGTCTTAAGAGCTCTGCTAAAATAAGATAAAGGAGGCCTATCCAGTCTCTTTCTTAAAGTTTGGTTAGCAGAGGAGATAAAGGCTGTTTTTCTCCCAACTTAATGAAATTTTACCATCACCAGTGGTCAATGAATGATACAGTAAACTAATAAAAAACTAATAATAAAATCAGAATTATTTTTTAAATTAATTTTATGATTAAACATAAATGTACAAAATATGATTCACAGATGCATTTCTTGATTTATATATACACATCTGTTCACGAATATTTTTTAAAATTACAATCAAATATTTGAAATAAAAAAAAAAAAAATCTGCAAATATATATTAAAAATTACTTGCATCTGTAGACCTTAGAACATATCCAACTGGCAGTTGAAGACTGGAAAAAGACAGGATGATTTAAAAAAAAGTATTATTATTATTATTATTATTATTATTATTATTATTATTATTATTATTTCAACTGTTCAGTCTGTCTAATTTCAAAATTGCAGTCTCAGATTCATGTTCCTGGCTGACAGTACTGGAACGCAGTCTTCTGCTGTAGTAGCTTGAACCAGTGTGACCATTCTCTGACCTGTCTCATCAACAAGACATTTATGCCCACTGGACACTGTATATTTTTTGCACAAATCTGTATAAAATCTAGAGACTGTTGTGCATGAGATCAGCAGTTTCTGAAATACTCAAACCAGTCCATCTGGCACCAACAACCATGCCATGGTCAACATCACTGAGATCACATTTTCCCCATTCTGATATTTGATGTGAACAATAACTGAAGCTCTTGACCTGTATCTGCATGATTTTATGCACTGTACTGATGCTACACGATTGACTGATTGTAAAAAAAGCATGAATGAACAGGTGTATAGATGTTCCTTACAGTCCTAATTACAAAAGTTGAAAATAATAATAGATGTTTTACTTAACACTGACTGAGATATAAAAAACAGAACAAAACATATTTGAGCTATATTTCATGCTCTGTACATAGAGTATAACATAATTACCTTGTACACCAAATGATATTCAGCCACAGGAAAAAATGTGGTGGAAAGACAGTCAAATATAATATAACAAACTGAAAATACATCTCTGTCTATACATATTTGCTCATATTATATTGAATATTACATATTAAAGTAACATTTAAAAAGTAATTCCCTTTAACAAAATATGACTAAATACAATTTAGTTAAAATGACAGTTTGTAAAATATCATCATCTCATACTCTGTAATCCAGACTTTTCAAGTCTTCATTACATACAGGTCAAAGCACACAATTGGTACACCATTGTGAAAAATCTATAATTGTACAATACAATGCTATATCATTATTACTGTAGATAAATGATAGCTCACAGTCATGATTTAATTGCAGGATGAATTACAAGGACAAAAGTGGTATGTATCTACCTGGGGTTCTTAAATGAGGAGAATATTAAACCAGTAAAATGCAATTACTCTCAAGATTATGTTTAATATGTGTTTATAATGCATTCATTGATTACAGTGCAGTACTCTGTAGTGGAAACAATGCAATCTGTATTAACTTTTACAAACAATTAAATAACATTTAGAATCTATTTACCAATTATTAAATTACTACAAATTACCTGCTTGCAGCACTCTAAAAGTAATTAAGGGCCAAGTATTTATTAAATACAAATTAACACAACTGCTTAATCAAACAGTTAGCCTATACAATAACACTAAATGTAATTAATATCAAACTCAAAGTTGAAGTATTAATTATTAAGTATTAATTATTTAACAGTTCTATATACAGAAGCATGTTCCTGAGACAAATTTATTGCCTTTTGTAAAACTAATCAAGCATTAATTTTACTATTCTGGAAATAAAGCACCTTTCTTTTTTGGTGTTGATGTGTGGAAAAGTGTAGCCTATGAAAAAAAAAAAAAAAGCTAATTGGCAAACAATTTGTGTGGTATATGGACTTTGACCGCAAGGGGCAGTTGACTTTTTTTTCTTCTTAAACTTCGAGAAAGGGTAAAGAAAATGGAAGAGGTAAATGTAGGTTTTAGTGACTTCATTAATAAACATGCCTTTTGTCCTTTTGTGCCTTTCACAAACAAATGCTCTTGCTGAGGGATTATCACAGTAAATGTTCATAAAGTGCAGACTTTGGACCTGACTCTGTACCTACTCTAGCCATGTTTACTCAGATTTGCACTGACTGCTACAGTATCTGGTTTAATCTCAAGTCGAATACAGTTTTGATTAACACTTCTAGCAGCCAATAGACGTACAAGTTAGATAAATGATGAAATTGTTCAGCTTTCCATTGATCATGCAAATGTCACCTGCTATATGGGGTACATAGAGTAGCAAGTGAAAACCATGAAAAATGGAGTTACATGTTTTTAATCACACAGTGACACTATGTATCACAAACAAGTAATATATTTAGAAGTACATGATAAACTCAACTAATCAGAGCCCTATTATGATGCTTAACAAATGACATATAATAATATAAAAGTTAATAGTTAACAACTAAGCATTAAGACGACACTGGAAGAGAGAAGGTTCAAACAAGTATCATCACTACTAAGTAAATGTTTAATTATTTGCATGGCTATAAAATCCTGAAACAACACATGGGATTCTGGGTATGTTCAAGGTTATGCTTCAGGTGGTTTAGCAGAGGCTTTTCTTACCATGTACATGAAATCCTACAAAACATTCATGGTTCATGGTTCATGGATTCCCTTAAGATCGTGTTGGGATTCTTGAGAATAATTATTTTCTTGAGAAAACGTCATCTTACTTCATGTAAGACGCTGAAAGGGTGTGAACAGTCAGCAATCAGAGATGCCACTTCCAGTTGTTTTGAGTGGTGCACAATTCAAATTCACAGAACTAGAGCTAAAATTTCTGGACAGAGTGTGAGAGACTGAGAATAGACTGTAACGCATTTACAGTTTAATTCCTTCCAAAACTAAAAGCTCATCGCAGATCAATACTATGCATGTTAATTAATTAAGAACCTGATTTTTTTTTCTTCCATTTGCCAAGGGTTTACTACTACAACAGAAAAAGTTACTTGCAACGGAATCATATTGTGGCAAAATTTAGACACAGCGAACTGGACTTAAAAGTTCACTCTTCCTTTCCACTACTTCTTAAATTAAATTGTGGAGATAGTGAGCCTTTGACCCAAGCAGAAAGGTTACTAGATAATTAGTGTTTGGTGCCACCTGGCTTGGTTCCACAGACGTGGCTGGAGGCAAGGTGTTCATTAAAACGTTTCTTACTGACCTTAGGCCAGCATGTAACCTTCAGCACCCTTAATCCTCCAATCAGATGGTCCCTCCAGATCACGGCCCTTCACAAAAAGACCTGCTTCAACCTGTAGGCCATGGATCGCCATCAATGCTTTCAATCAGGAATCAGACTCTGAGCCTTTTTCCCCTGAAGGTTACATAGACCAAAGTTTCCACAGAGCTGAAATAAAGGAATTAAAGGAGCCAAAAAAGAGGTGAGGGTTTGATAGAGAAGTTATAGCTTTACATGAATTTCCTGAAGGACTAAGGCTATTGATCTAACTTGAAAACTACCATGTAACAGACTGCACACTCTGTTTGATGGAAACTTTTTTGACTCTTTTAGTTTTATTTATTTATTTATTTATTTATTTATTTATTATTTTATATTTTATTATTTTTTTAAATAAAAGTTGCAGTTTTTGTAAAAGTAAAAGCAAAAACAAACAAACAAACAAAAAAAAACAGTACCTAATGGGAACCAAATGTCCCCACACAGACAAAACTGTCAGATATTCCTAACCTTGTGGAATAGATTGGTTTCTCCAGTTTGGGGAAACTCATGGGGTTCTATGTAGAACCCTACAGTTCCCCTATCAGAGAGGACAACATGCTCAAATTTTCCATTCAAAGAACTATTAAAAGAACATTTGGTGCTATTGCAGTGCTATAAAAGACTTGAACACAAGTCCTTTTTGTTTTGTTTTTGTTTTGTTTTGACCTTGAGGTCAACAAATTCCTGACCTTGGAAATCTCCATGATGTGTGCACTCATTAAACAGAACCTCAGCCCCAGGCAACCGATCAGGACAGTGGCGTCATATTGCTTAAATTTAAATTCCATAAATCGTGCAACATATTATCAAATATGGTTAATAATTAATTAAATGTGTTGCATTAAAAAATGTATTACTATATCAGATACACTGGACAATTTATGGAACAACTCTAATATTGGTTTAAATAGCAAAGGTTTGTATTTTCAAACAATTTGTCCACCAGCAGCAAAGCTTACAGTATTAAATATTCATGATAAATAACCTTAGTAATCTTCAGAGATAAGGTTGAGGGCTTACAGCCTGGACAATAATAGGTTGAAAGGCCTTTACAGTAGGGGCAGAAAAAAAATATTGATAAATTTCACATGAATTATAACCTTGGCTGACTTTCAAAAACTTTATTTTTCCTTTGCTTGCTTTTAGGCACTATTAGCAAAATGTTAACTTTTGGTCTTGTTCCAGGATAAATCTTTTTAGACAATATACAACAGTTCATGCTAGTACTATTATGCAGTTTTTATATGATTCCAAAAGTTTTTTTTAATCTATAGACAAGATTTGCTGTTGCAGAATTGGCTGTAAATTCCTACAACAATGAGAACATAACTGGATACACCACTAGGACTTGAAAAGATACTTGCATGAAGATACATATATACAAAAAATAGGTACTTTTTCCCCAGCCTGACTGAATGTACAGTCCTGCCTTGTACATACAGTGCCCTCGACTAATATTGGCACCCTTGGTAAATATGAGCAAATAAGGCTGTGCAAAACTGTCTTTGTTGTTTAATCTTTTGATATTTTGTTCAATAAATTCACAAAAATACTCTGCTCTCATGGATATCAAACAACACAACTCAGGTTTATAAAAAAAATCTTTGTTAAATATATGTGTGCCACAATTATTGGTACCCCTATGAGAAAATATATTTGAAGTATATTCCCATTAAAATATATATATATATATATATATATATATATATATATATATATATATATATATATATATATATATATATATATATATTTTTTTTTTTTTTTTTAGTACACCTGGGTGACTAGGAACAGGAAATTGTTCAACCATGACTTCCTGTTTCACAGGGGTATAAATATGAGGTAACACCTAGGCCAATTTCCCTTAGTCATTCATAACAATTGGTAAGACCAAGGAATATAGCTGTGATGTGCGGCAAAAGGTTGTTGAGATTCACAAAATGGGAAGTGGCTGTAAAAAAATAGCAAAAGCATTGAAAATGCCCATTTCCACCATCAGGGCAATAATTAAGAAGTTCCAGTCAACTGGAAATTTTATGAATCAACCTGGAATTGGAAGTGTGTCTATATTGTCTCAACACACTGTGAAGAGGATGGTTCAGTGGCCAAAAAATCTCCAAGGATCACAGCTGGAGAATTGCAGAAGTTAGTTGTGTCTTGGGGTCAGAAAGTCTCCAAAACTACAATCCGAAGTCACCTACATCACCACAAGTTGTTTGGAAGGGTTTCAAGAAAAAAGCCTCTACTCTTATCCAAAAATAAACTCAAGTGTCTTCAGTTTGCCAGACACTACTGGAACTTCAAATGGGATCGGGTTCTATGGTCAGGTGAAACCAAAGTAGATCTTTTTGGCAATAAACACCAGAGGTGGTTTTGGTACACACAGAGAGGTAGCCATATGGAAAAGTACCTCATGCCCACGGTTAAATATGGTGATGGCTCTTTAATGTTTTGGGGCTGTTTTTCTGCCAGAGGACCTGGACATTTTGTTAGGATACATGGCATCATGGACTCTATCAAATATCAACAGATTAAATGAAAACCTGACTGCCTTTGCCAGAAAGCTTAAAATGGGCCATGGTTGGATCTTCCAGCAGGACAATGATCCAAAACATACATCAAAATCAACACAAAAATGTCATGGCCATCCCAGTTCCCTGATTTGAAACCCATAGAAAACCTGTGGGGTGAACTGAAGACGAGAGTCCACCAGCGTGGACCTCGGAATTTGAAAGAACTGGAGAAATTCTGTATGGAGGAATGGTCTCAGATCCCTTGCCATGTATTCCCCAACCTCATCAGGCATTATAGGAGAAGACTCAGAGCTGTTATCTTGGCAAAGGGAGGTAGCACAAAGTATTGACTGAAAGGGTGCCAATAACTGTGGAATATTTATAAAGATTTTTAATTTTGATAAAGCTGTGTTTTGTTTGCAATTGTTTGATATCCATGAAAGCAGAGTATTTTTGTGATTTTATTTTTAACAAAAGATCAAAGGGTTAAACAGTAATGACAATGATTTCACAGCCTTCTTTGCTCATATTTACTAAGGGTGCCAATATTTGTGGAGGGCACTGTATCTGACACTTCCATAATAGAACTGTGTACTGGTCGGCGCTACACCGTCACTTACTGAGCCCATTGTCCTGTTTTAGTAGTTACTTTACTGTCTTGTGTTGTTTGCACACGTTTGCACATGCACTTTATGTAGAAATGTGTAGGTCTTATGTGTCAACGCATGTAGTTAGTATGTTGTTTTATGTAGCACCGTGGTCCTGGAGGAATGTTGTTTTTTTTCACTGTGTACTTTACCAGCTGTACATGGTTGAAATGACAATAAAAGCCACTTGACTTGACTTGACTTGAGATATTTTCCATACTCTTCCACAACCAGAATTTCTACATCCTGAATATTTGTGACCTAAATTTTCATAATCACATGAAATTTTTTTCTTCAATTGCAAATTTTCAACCTAACTGAATTTGTTTAGCCCATTAAAGTCCAAGCTTATTATTCAAATGTGATCTCATGAGAAATTATGAGGAGGAGAGGGCGGCATGATCAATCCTGAGCTTGAGTTACTGTCTATTTGAAGATGCACATGTTCTCTTCATTTCCACATGAGGCTTCTCTGGTTTCCTCCCACCTCCCAAAAGTGTCAGTTGGTGTATTGGGTGCTTTAATTGCCCCTAGGTATGAATGCAAGTGTGAATGTGTGTTTAGAAACAAGGTCCAAAATTACCTTTCCTTGTATCTATAATGCAGGAGAAGAAGTGCTTACTTGTCAATGCGTGAGGCTAAAAGTCTGTAAACAAGTATTTATAACAAGTAACATCTTTATTCAAACACACACAAAATACAAAAATAGATGAAAAATCATTTAAATTCCTGAAGCCTGCATTCTTAAGCACCTGATAACGAAGGCTCCAGTTTACTTGCGAAGTCTTGCTCGACTTTATCCTGCCTATGTAGTCTTCCTCAAATTTTACCCAGAACCCATACAAACTGGTATTTTTACATAGGTAGGTGTGGCTAATAGAAAAACATGACAGGAATAAAAACATCAGAATAAACATACATACATATCGAAGTAAATACGGAGAAGTGTCAGTATGCAGTATTAACAAAATACAAAAGAACACTTTCAATTGGCTGTTTTTTCAAATCAACAACTAAGAAGTAAAGAAATATATACAGTATATATATATATATATATATATATATATATATATATATATATATATATATATATATATATATATATATATATATATATATACACACACACACACATACCATAAACTATGAGAAAAGCTGTTAATGCTGACTTCACTCTTAACCTCACCTTTGAAGCTCTTCATATGAGATCATGTGGATAAATATTCATCTTAATGTATAGCACTCAGTAACTACTATGAATTATTTAGCAACTAAACTCTAAGGAATAGAAAAGGTACAGGTGCAGTTCTTCGGGTGTTCTTTGAGGGTTGTTTAGATAGTTATGTGTTCCCCCTAAAACAATTCTACTTGGATTTGTCTGTGATATGGACAAAGGTTAGAAAGACCTGTAATTACAGATTTTAATTAAGCTAATGTACTTAAAGGACATCCTGCCTCCAAATTATGCAGGATATTAATTGTCATACCTCATTAGACCATTCATGAGCATGTTTTGAAGGATTTTAATTAATATAATTTAAAAGTATATGTGTGGGTTATGGGGGTTGAAAAAGCTTTCTGTTGTTTGAAGGCAACAAAGTGCAGCCACTGTTTTATTATTTTTACAGGACTGTATGGTAAACAACTTGCCAATTATAACAGTGCATTAGAGCAGAGGTTTACACTAAAATACCAGAAAACACAATGCAGTGTGAGCTGAGGCACGAACCCCGCTTACTGGCATAGTACATATATGGCATATTGTACCTGTATTACATGACTGTACACACTTACTTTGTATAATTGAATCTTGTAATTAGAATTAAAAAAAAAAAATAGGTTTAGCATAAGCTCTGATGAGAAACGTGATATTTTTATGTGAACCATACGTAATATTTTTTCTTAAATCTAACCGACCACGCATTCCATTTTTTAGCGTACGATGTGTTCAGCTACAGTATGTTGTTCCATGCAGCACCTGGTGGTTGTTGTGTGACGCACAACAAATGAATTTAAATTCTAAGAAGCATGTCTACAGGGTGCCGTGTGATCAGACGTGACGAACTGCGTGAACCCACGTGGAAAAAATGTGCATTCTTAAAGGCGACATCTGTAAGCAATGTGTGAATGGCAAAGATTCCCTTTGTGTCAACTTCTTAAAATTAGTGGATTGTTTTTGTGCTCCTTATTTTAGCGACTATTTTAGACGAGCACAAATTCATCTCTGAATGCAAGTTAATTTACCAGTAGAGGTGGTTGGGGATGCTTGAATCAGTGCAGGATAGCCTCTGTGCACCTTTTGTGCTGTTCAGTAAAAGAGAATTGAATTGATATTCACTACTATGATTATAATCAATACATACATAGGCAGCATAGAAGCTGAAATCCTTTATAGAGTGGCAATGGGTCCTTGGTGTATAGTGGGGCTTTGAAGAGCTTAACTTATATCCACATCACATTTTGGGAGGGAAGTGAAATGTACTGAATGCATGCACGATATATACCAAAAATGAGAAGGCTGGGGAAAATAGACAGTTCAGGTTCTGAAAGAGTTGGAACATATGCCAAGCTTTTGAACATCATTCCAAGTTTGACTTGGCTGAAGTAAGGGTCAGGATGTGCTTGGATTGCCTCTCCTAAACCCTGATCCCAGAAGTTCCTTCCCTTTTCACCACAAGCCCAACATCCCTCACTGATTTGTTCTAATTCAATCTGTCATCACATAAGCAGGTCAGCTGCCAAACATAGAATTGTATGTCATGCTCAGAAAATCCGAATAGGAGGAAACCGTGGGTTTCAAATGCATTGTTCTTCTCTATTTTATAACCTTGGCCATTTTGATTGTGTTTGCCAAGCTGCAGCTTGGATAGAAAAGCATGTGATGCCTGCTATCTCCACAGCCTGCATCTTATGGAGGAATTAGCCACAGTTATCTAGAGGATATTTGAAAGCAGCTCTGTTGTTTTGTGGATGGATGTCTATGGATCTCAACAGCTTTCAGATTTCTTTCTCCTCAATATCAGGAGAAGAGAACAACAGCCTGGATTAACAGAATTATATTTTTTACATGGTGTGCACATATTTTTTTTGAAGGAATGACATAAAGCACAATATATAACAGATGCCTGGCAGGGATTGATAGTCGCTGAGAGTTAATCATTTAAATGTGTTAAAGCATTGATTAAACTACCGTGCTGTTGAATTCTCATATCTAATTGGTCAGAAGATGTTGATTATTTCTCAAAAACAGAAGCTCTGACAGTAGTGCTGGCTGTAATATATATTAATGCACCTGTTCTTACATGTTATTGTTCATATAGGAACAGCTAATTCACAGAGACTTGGATGGCAGAGGCTCCACATGAACAGATGGGTAATGTTACACTTTTTTTTTGTTTAATGAACAAATGTATAATTTTAAGAGTTTTAAGAGTCATGGGAGAGTCTTCAGGACAGAGAAGTTTGTGGTTTCCAGTTTCTCAGTCACATGACAAGCTGTTTTTTTTTGTTGTTTTTTTTTAAATACATGAGAGGCTGGTGAGAGAATGACTGTAAGTAACTTACTTGTCTCATGGACATTCAATAACATTAAATGTATCTATAAACAGGTACACAAGTGTTACGTGTTATTCATGAAGGAATTAAATTGAAATTGTAATACTTACATTGAAATTGTAATACTTCAGACTGCGCTGTTAAGCAAAAGTTTATCCTCTTCGGCCGCTTTATATCGGGGCAAATCGCACCACCATGACGTGAATTATTTTTGTATTACAGCAGTCTGATGTGTGTTATTCCTTACATACCTTCCTAGAATGTCTTTTTTAGTTCCTGGAAACATAGTGATGTTGTTACCTGAACTACTCATTTTCTTTTCAAAGGGCAACCTCTACTGCTGACACCTCTATCCTTCTAACCTTCTACCCCACAAGCATTTCACTTCCTTTTTGTACTTTTTTCCCCCTAGAGGACATTAGTTATAACCTTTGTATATTTCATTGCATACCCAAACAGCATAACAACAATAACAAAATGCTCTTTCAACCCTCTTGCCCAAACCAGTGGTTCAAAGAACACGGCTGTCTTCTCTCCCCCCCTCACCCGAGTTACTGCAGGATATACTTTTCACTTCCAGCCACTGTCTATATGAGGTTCATAGGGAGTGAAGGTTGTGAAGCAGGGTTAGGCAGGATGAAAAGGGGGTTTAGGCTTCTATTCCCTGAGAGTATCCTCCCTCGTTAGCCTCTTCCCCCATGAGACATTAGCATGATTTAACATGACAGGACAGTCTTTTTCAGCCATGTTCTGGCAGAAGATTCAGTGTAGTGGAAAAGTGGAATATTCGATTAGGTAACTTTTTTTTTTTTTAGGTCATTCTCAGTCCTTGAATGAATAAGAAAAGATACAACCCTGACCCAAAAGGACATTGAACCAATAATTTACATATGCTCTGTAATACTAAGCATAATCTTTTTTTCCCCCTCCTAATGTAATGTGGGGCACAAATTCGTCTGGGGATGCTTGCGTGTGCAAGATATTGTGTATCCTGTAGAGCCTCAGTAGTCCTGCGTATGTGCTTTGCTGTCAGTTTGATTAATAAGTGAATCTGCATGGCTAGGCTCTAACGGCTGATGAAAGATGAGATTAACAGGAGAAACGGTGATGAGAAAAGGAGAGATTGAGGGGTAAATCAGATGGAGGAGTAATAGAGCAGGTCTCTCTCCTGAACTGAAGGGAGGACAGGGGTTAGAAGATGCAGAGAAGCTACTGAGAGATTGGAAATGGTCAGAGACCCACTTACTGGCAGTCTGCCCAGAAAGCAAGCCTAGTCTTGAAGGGAAAAAAAAGTAATCTGGAATTTTGATGTAACAGCAAGATATACAGTCAGCAGATAGTAGGAGTCTGAGGGGAAGTAAACCAGCATTAGAGAAAGCTGTAGGAGTAGTGTCACACCCCTCACTTGTTTATCTGGATTCCTTCCTCCCATACTATATCTATTCCCTCTGTCCATCCTTTCACTCCCTCTGCAGTCAATTCGTGACTCGGAGAAGCAACTTCTGAGGAATCGATCATGCATTCTTCTCAGGTCAAGTTTAGAATCGATTCTATTGTTTGACAGAAGTAGGGTCGACTCTGTCTCTGTCTCTCTCTCTCCTAGTGTGGAGAGTCTCTGCCTTTATGTGTTCCGAGTTTGGTTTGCTGTTTGTTTAGGATCAAATGGAGTCATTGGCATGCACGATGCAGACCTAAACAGGTTTATATATGAGAGCGCTAGGAAGGTACACTGTGTCTGCAGCTGAAAACCTCAATCACAAACACTTGTGATTAAGCAAGATGGCTATCGATCTGTTTAGACACACCAGCATGTTTGCTGCTTGTCATGATGCAGCAATTTTTCACAAAGTGAAGCATTTCAATGACTTTTTTTTAGGGATTTGTTGATTTTGTGTATTTTTACAGGTAACAGGCTTCATGTGGATATCTCTGTATGGCTGATCTGTTCTTCTTGAGTCGGAGCCTTGGGCAATTTGGGAGAAGCAAATGAAGCAATTATGAGGGATGAAACTAAACATGAAATGTAGCAGCAGGACTGGAGAACAGGAGTTGTGGTCTAAAAAGTTATTTTTAAATAATTTAAAGAAAAAGTCATTAAATGAGGAAATGTTTTAACCTGTTACCTATAGTAAATATTAATATATTATATGAATATATTTTAAACTTTATAAAATGAAAACGCACTGCTGAATTCTTTAATCTGATTGTTCAGAAAGTCTTGATGATTTTTCAATAATGGTATCACCACTGTCGATGCGCTGGTATCCATTTTCTTGGTACATGATAAGCTGCATCTTTTTCTCTTGTTAACTTTAAGAGAGAGGAAAAAAAGAGATACTGTTGAGGGATTGACTGTTTATAGCTGTCACAACATGATAAGTGATAAGTGGCAGGAACTAACTCATTAGCTTATTATCAACAGTCAAATAAAAGTGTTACCTCCCTTTCCATGATGGACGAGGTGGAGGTTGCTCATAAATTGTTCATAGTAACAGGACTACAGTCAGTAGTTGTACACCTACCAAGTGACCTATATGGCTGACACAGTGGTCAATAAGTGTAGCTCCAAAGGAAGTCTAATTAATAAACTTGCCACGGAGTGTATGTCAGTGAGTTAGTGATTTCAACTGGTATCACTAACATTTCATTTGAATAAACATTGTATAGTTTCTCTCCCTGAATGTTCACACAAACATGGATGGAATCAGTGATAAAGGGCAGACCCATGCCATGTCAGAACACACAAAGACAATGTCAGAGGTCTTCCAATTACTGCACAGTCCTTGTAATACTTACATGCCTGACAGAACACACTGCAATTCCAGCTGGCTAATAACACTGGCCAGACAGCTGTCATATGTGTCATATAAACAGCTGAATATGTTATGCATTTTTCCATGAACTAAACTTGCCATTTTAATTTGGAATTTTATTTTTAAGAAATAATAATAATAATAATAATAATAATAATAATAATAATAATAATAATAATAATAATAATATGCGAATTGGAAATTAATTTGCAGTGAAAGACTTTTACACAGTTTTGGACACAATTTTGTCACCACTTTGTGCATTATAAATAGGAATTTTAGAGTCCATTATGCCAATATGGATGCAAAACTAATCTGACAGGTTTGGCACCTTTCCCCACAATTAGGTCTTTACTTGAGCCTTTGCATTTGTACATTTCTTTAAAATTATTCATATTTGTGGCAAGTGCAAGATGAAGCAGGTGTTGCATTTTACCATTGAATTGTAACTTCTGAAATGAATGAATAAATAAAATTTATTACGATCAATACACTGACAAGTACAATATATTTGAAAACTTATTCTGTGACTAAGTTCAACATGCCCACTTCAAAAATAACCCTGTTTCAACTCACAGGATCTATTATTTATGTATATTATCTTCTTCAAAATGACACCTCAAAAGGATTTGGACTATTGACTCAAGAGTGAAAACATTTTTCAGCACCTTTTTGGTTTTTGAACCACAAAATCAGTGTGAACAGGATAAAGCTTGCCATTTTTTTTGCTTGTTTGTTTGTTTTAAATTGCACTCTTTCCTTCTAAGACAGGATTCTGAAAGCATATTATTATAATTTCTTACCTCTAATTTAGGTTGAACATTAAAAATTAATATGTAAATTTATTATTAAATTTTAATTCAATTCCATTTCATATTTATTTAATATTTAATTAAAACAATATTTCTAATACTATTGTTATAATTATTTAACCTGCCAATCCATATGGTAGTATATTAACATTAACATGCCACATGTTAATTAAGAACATATAACACACCAGGATAATATAATATATATTATATGATATATTATTATATTATATTATATTATATTATTTATTTATTTATTTATTTATTTACAAATTTGTTTCAGAAGTAGTGCAGAGATTCCCACTGTGGTGCAACTGGTTTCAGGCCCATTGAGTTTGTGCTTACTATCTGAAGTAACATTAGTTCAGGCAGTGGCTATGAGCACTCTCATATAGGAACAGCATTTCTCTGAGATGCAGTTTGTTGTTCAGCAAAAACTCCACTAAATTATGATGACGTTTGCTTTTCCTCTCGGCTTTGCAGCGCACACAGACTGAGACTCAACCGCAGGTACTGTATTTTGCTGGCTCTATATATTTTATTTAGAATGTAAAAAAACATACATCCAGGTCATTATGGTGAATTATATTTATGGTTTCTTAAAGAAAAGTAGTCAAAGTATGTTATAGACAGAAAACTCAACTTTTCATCAGTTTTGGCTGTTTGCTAGAATTCAGCCACAACAACATCTGATGGGTTTTCCCAGAGTTCCACACACAAAATAAAATCTCCTTTACATGTTACATAAGGCCTGATTTAAGGCCACAGCATAATATTTTACATAATTTCTGATGACTGATGCAATATCACACACAGGAGAAATGCTGATGGGTCACAGTGTCTCCCAGATACCCTTATGTGAAAGGGTAAGGGTTAAACCAGGGGCTCCCAAACTTTTTGGACAAATGGCCCCAAATGGACATTATGAATTTTCTGTGACACCAAGCCTTGATCATCCTATTTATTTTAAATTCCAGATTAATAATACTGTTAAGACTACTGTTAGTACAACTATTATGTCAGTAACATACATATGTGTAATGTAAGTGACCAAAGAACCAAAATGATATTTTTTGCACTGACTTACCAGTCTAGGGGAAAGTGTTGTATTGTTGCAGGAAAATAATCCATGCCGGGGTGATATGATACGGCCCGATGCAAGGGTCTGATTTATATTTGACGCATGAAGAAGCAATGTCAGTGTGAGCTGCATTGTTTACACACTCGCACAAATCTTATGTACATCTGGAAGATTTAAAAGCGACATTCATTAGATGGCACGTCAGAGCTGTAACATTCCTGTTCATCAGGTTTCCAAGTCTAACTGTCAAATGTTTAGTGATTTTACGCACAGTGATGCTAAACACACTGATAAGCTCTTTAAACTCTCTTTAAACATCGTGATTGTTGTCATGAGCTGCATCTCAAATTGAAAACTCTGACCTCATATTCAAAAGTATTGTCTATTCTAGAATATCCAGAAGGGAGGTATGCAGACCTTTCAGTAGGTTTGAAGCCACATGATAGGTTGTAAAAATCCGAACATGAACCGTAATAGGGAAAATTGTGTACTGTGTAGTACTGCGTAGTACTGTGTGTATGTGTGTGTGTGTGTGTGTGTGTGTGTGTGTGTGTGTGTGTGTGTGTACAACTGTCATATTATAGTAGTGGAAAAAACACTTTTAATTAAGAAAGTAGGGTGTTTCATGTGCTGCTTCTGCTGCTTGCCAGATTCCTGTACAGTTTTAGCCCTGAACCTGGTCAGTAAAACGTAGCGTTGCCTCTAGACACAACTGCAATCAACCAACAGTCTGTTACACTGCATATGGCACAGACATTGACTTGCTTAATAAGGAAGAAACATTTTGGAAAGTATTTACACTTGAAACTTGGCCAAGAATGTTTCATCATTTTTCACATAAGCCTGGGGAACAGCCATTATAATCTATTATATGCCACAAATCAGCAAACTTCTGGTTAGATGCTGATGTTTTTTTTTTTTTTTTTTGCTGACCTAACACTAGTTTATAAATGACAAAAATGACAGTTTGGTGCAGATGACAATTTTTATTGAGACTTTGTAAGACTTAACATATGGGCAGTATTAGGTCTTTCACAGTATGAGAGAACTGACAAAGGATCCCCACAAGTTTCCCATCTGCAACAAAGGATTAAGTCACCCATGCTCACTGACAGACTTTCCACTTTCTCCATTATTATCCTCATAAATGTTAGCATATTAGCACAGCAGTGGCATATTACTGGTTTATCAAGCCATTTATGTCTCCTGTTGAAACTAGCTATACATTTAGTTCAGTGAACAGGCTTGAGCTATACTTATCCATGCATTTTTTTGTGTCAGCGTTTAGCCTTTTTTTGTGTCTGATCTTGGGTCAGTGGGTGGCACGTCTCTCACAGGGATCACTTTACACGTCAGGATGATAAAGGCTTAACAACTAGATCTGGCACACAAAATGGCTGACAAAAATAACAGGCATTTACTCACAGAAGTCTGTCTGCTGCCTACTTAGAGCTTCTGAAACCTATTAAACGCTTCAGCAGACGCTATTAATGGAGGCAGCTTGGGAGGTCAAGGGTACAATCTCGATCTGGAATTGAATCAAGTTAAACCTTGAAATGGAAAAGAGAGAGAAAGAAAGAGAGAGAGAGAGAGAGAGAGCGAGAGAGAGAGAGAGAGAGAGAGAGAGAGAGAGAGAAAAAATTGTTCTCTGGGGTCACCTGCACATTTGAGAATAATTTAATCAGGAATGGGAAGATGGGACTCTCACTATGGCAGCAGATCTGAACATTGATTGAACTGCTGTGGTAATGATGTGTTGTCAATATGTCTCCATATGACATCTGTACATGTTCATGTCAACCCTGGAATAAAGGTCAGCGTTAACAATGTACCTCTCTGGTCTCTGATTATGCATGTAGCACAGTTACACAAACAAAATCTGACAGAGAGAGAGAGAGAGAGAGAGAGAGAGAGAGAGAGAGAGAGAGAGAGAGAGAGAGAGAGAGAGAGAGAGAGGAAGTACAATATGACTCTATGGTTGCTCTATATATCTGTAATGGAAAGCCATATTTTTATTCTGTTGTCTTATTTCTATGTACATAGGTTCTACTTAGCCATAGCTTTTTGAACCCAATAATGATTTTGTTGACATGGCTTATTTAATTTAGTCAGTAGTATTCAGGAAGAACACTTACATGAGTATAGTTTTTCAGTGAACACTTCATTTGAAGAAAAAAAAATCATCTGCAATTGCTAACGTAGTTGAGGTTTATTTGGAACATGGCCCTCTGTGTCACCCTGTTGTTCTTATTTCTCTGAGTCATCTAGCCCTTCACATATCATCCCATCAGTTTGTCCAATGTGTTTGCGATTACCATTTGTCGACCTTCTTTAGCCTGGGGAAAGCGTTAAAAATCCATCTTGTTTTCTACAAAAACTGCCAGCAAACCAAATAAGGCATGATTACTCTGTGTTCCTTGGTCAAGTCTGGGTCCTCAGCCATTTTTTAATCAATGTTTCATTAAGATTCCATTTCCAATTAGGGCTAATGCTCACTTGACAAAACCCGGGCAAACAAACAATAAATTAGGCTAAGGTATTACGTTGCAGGGGTGTCCATGTTCCACTGCTCGGCTCCATGGCTGCCTTATATGTGTGTGAGAATATATGAGAATTTTGACTTGGGAACATTTGGCTACATTTAGAGTACACAAGGAAACCTGCTTTTTTTTTAAAATTTTAATTAAAAAGCTTTTATTAAAAAAGAAACAAACAAACAAAACATAAAAGACCCAAAGATTTATTTTTGGTTTCTGATGGCATGGTTTGGGTAAGATTTGTGTGTAGCAATGTAATACAAATGTGTGTGTGTGTGTGTGTGTGTGTGTGTGTGTGTGTGTGTGTGTGTGTGTGTGTTCGTGTGTGTTCAAAGTTCCTGAGTAAACACAAAGGAATGAGTTTTGCTTCTCCAACTGTGCATAAAAAGTCCAGTTCTCATTTGAATCCAAACCAAAACTTAACCAAGGCAGCTTTTTGAACAGGCACTTTTAAAATACAAATTAAAGGAACATGTTAGATTTAGTGTTTAGGTCACAAATGAAATTTTCTAAACATATGCTACCTCTTATTTTATATCACCTTTTCAGAATCATGTCATGTGATGACAAGGATTTAATTGGTTTCTCTGTGCTGGCGATGCTAAGCGCATGCATCAACTAATGAGAAACTGTCAGCTGTGGTTTTTCAACCTGAAGGTGGTTGTTATGGGTAACCATCATCTAACATAAACTGTCACATTTATTTCTGCCTTTTATTTTGTGTGTAATTATTGGATTTATTCACAATTTAGCCACATGTACGTCTTGTTCAAGAAATAGTACATATATAATTGTACAAAAGATAGTAAAACCAATTATCCTGGATTGTCTGCAGTCTGGATTGTCTGCAGTAGTGTTATGTTTAGCATTATGCTTTATTAGATTATCACATTCATTGTATTTTACTGGCAGTTCTGAAAAAAATAAATATAGCAGGATCATGTCTGTACTTTATTAAATATATGATGTAAGTGGCTTCAATGTAACAAAAACTGCTTGTCATTTTAAAGTGATTTTTTTTTTCAACCCAAGCCAGTGGTCACAGTGTGTGTGGAGTGAATTCAGGACCACTGTTCATCCCTGATTTGCACCACACTGCTGTTCTCTGTGTAGGTGATGCTTAACCCAGACTGTTATATCATCAAGCACACATCAGGCCAAGAAGTGCAGAACAATAGCCTGCCAGTGGCCGCATAACAAAACTAAACAGCACTGGAGAATGCATTCCCCATTCTGTCAGGAGATGCCGCAAGGACTGAGGCTCATAAAAGAGCAAAGAAAGCAGTGGGAAAAAAATGCAAAACAAAAAATACGGCCAAGAAATGTTCTCATTACTGTCACTTGAAGATGCTCCATTTATGGAGGAAATGTGTATAAGCTTGTGACAGATTGAGGTCCAGAGATACAGCATGTTTTCACCCCTGTGGAGGAATAGGGAATGACAAGTGTTGTCAGGAGTGTGGCAGGAACTTTATTCTGCTGTGGTAGTGAGAAATATGCTAGTGAGGGTTTGTGCAGTATGGTTCTGATGGTTATGGGTTTCAGTAAACTGCATTGCTAATAAATATATGCACATGTGTATTGTATATATGTAAATTTTTTTATATTTATGTTTATATATTTAAATATTATATATTTATATTTATTTATATATTATTATTTTTTTATTTCCCCTACGGGGGGATCAATAAAGGTACATCTTTTCTTATCTTATCTTATGCAGATTACTGTATATGCAAATGACGTGTTGAAACAGATGGGTTGCAGTGAATAATTCATTCATCTTCAGTAACCCCTTTTTCCTGGTCAGGGTCGTAGTGGATCATGGCCAATAGTCAATCCATCACAGTAGACAATCCAAGCACACATACTGTATATTCACACCTAGTGGAAATTTAGCATAGCCAGTCCACCTACTGGCATGTTTTTGGGAGATGCGAGAACCCAGAGAACATGGATATAGAGAAAACCTGTGAAGCCTCATACAAAGAGTAACCAGTATTACATAACAAACAGTTCAGTATTGAAAATGGAGCTGTGCCACCATGCCATCATTTAATGATATACTATACTTGTACAAACACACCCACACCCACACACACATATACATACACAGCATGTATACAGTATATATACAATCTGGGATCACCATTTTCTTTAATTGCTACAGTTTTTTTTTTTTTATTTAAGAATTGGCTGTTTGCAATCATGAGACTTGATCCAACAATGAAAATCAACAGAACATTTTTTTTTTCAGACTGCCAGCCACTTTGGCATCTGCTTGTAGGCCAACACAAACTGTCCAACACTCTCTCTGTGACCTAGCAGATGCCAAGAGTAGGTGGGACATCACTACATTGGATGAGCTGCTTTGCTCTGGCAAGCAAAGAATCGCCAAAATATTGCAGAGAACAACTTCTACCCAAACTGCAAAAGAGTAGGGAGTAACTGTTGTGGTGTCTTGGGATTATTTATCACTGTATTTATTCGAGGCAGCTTGCTAGAGAATGTTACAGACAGTGTCACTAAAACATAACCAGAAAATAGCATGCCAGATTGAGAAAACAGTCTAGGCATGCGATTATGCATATTTATATTTGTTTGTGTACATATTGCGTTCTGTTCAGCACATCCCTATGCTGCTTCTCACTAGTCTTGAAAATCCAAATCATTTGATCCACTCACCATTTCCTCTGACTCATATTCATCTGACTCATGTGGTTGTTCAGCCTGTCTTATCTCAGACTCAAAGGCCAGCACCCAGGGTCATGTGCTCAGTAAGCCTTTAGCCTACAGGTTGTAGCTGTTCTCAAAGTCTTTTCAGAAGGAACATGCAGTCTGAGTATAAGGATAATACCATATCATGCCCAATCCATTCAGCTTAACATTTAGATCTAAGTTAAGGGCAAGACCTAGAGGATATGTTCTGCCTCTTTGATTGGATCTATACTTTTTTATTTGAGAAAATGTTCATATTAAGCTTAGTGCCTATCAGGCGAAAAAAATGTGTGGTTTTCCTGAAAATGATTCACTTGGTCATCTTGAAATGTATCACATGAAGTAAATCTTTTGGAAGAGTTAATGATTTGCTCAACAACATGTACCAAAGTAATGCCCACTGAGCCACAGATACATGTATACACACATGTATACATTTACAGAAACACTAGTGGTCTAACACAATGCTGATATCTGTGTCTATATCTGTTTAGTGCTCCAAATTTTAATATGTATTCAGATTTAAACCCGAAGTGGGCATGCACTAAACTGGGAAAAAACAAAACAAAAAAAACACTAAGCCCCAAGAAGCACTGCAAAAATCTCAGAAGTGGAAATGCCAGCACTGTCAGCATTGTTTGAATTCTGTCTCTAATCACTTGTGAGTAGAGTGCAGGACTGTTTTTTAATCCTGCTTAAGCAGTTATTATTTTTGCTTATACCTGCTTACAGTTTTCTAGTTCAAATCTCGTTGATTCTATTTTCCAAAATAGAAACCAGTAGCCTAATTTAAACCACCACAACCCTGACCAGGCAGATACTAAAGATGAATAAATGAATGCTAAATGCACAGTGCAGTGACGCACATTCACATTAATGAATGTGGTGTTTCTTTGTCCTGCATATCTGCGTACATATCGTGTGGCACTTTCCCATCACATGCCACTTGTGCCAGGTTTCTCCCTGACAAAGTGAACTAGTAAGCATGAGACACAGTTGAATGGCAACACTCTTCCAAGCACAAGTGTAACAATAGTTTGTAGTGACAATAATGTGTAGTGAAAGTAATGAGGAGCAGATTTTCACTTAATGGCTGCCCACACACCCGAACACAGCAAAGTCTGCCAAAGTATACTAATCTTTAGTGAAAATAGAGAGGAGTGCAAAGCTTACCATATGATGTTAAAACACACACACCCAACACACACACAAACACACACACACACACACACACACACACACACACACACACACACACAGAGTAAATGTAAGTCTACAATTTTTGTGAGGGCAGCTGGTTGTGTCTTAAGGCTCGTTCACACCAAGGGCGATAACTATAACGATAATGATAAAGATATAGTTCTAAAAATTGTTCTAAATATAAAAGAATAGCAGAATCCACACCACAACTATAACAATAATGGCATAGAGAAATGATATCGTGGGAATCAATAAAGAGCTCAAGCATTTAAAGTGGCAGATAACATAACTGCAGCGTGTGCTTAGAATAAACAGAATGATATCGGGCGTTGGTGTGGACACTAATATAGTTTTCGTTATAGTTATCTTTACAGCTATCGTTCTTGGTGTGAATGGGCCTTTAGACTCCATTATGTTACTCTATTTCATATATGAGGTGCGAACAAAGTGAACGGAAAGCCATTTGGGAATTTGCCCTTATCAGAAAATGGCAGATATTGCTTGAATCATGAAGAAGAAATGTCAGATCAAGCTAAATAGTGATTAAAAAAAAAAAAAAAATCCTTTACTGTGGGTAAATAAAATTGAAAAAACAAAACAAACAAAAAAAACAAACAAACAGAAATATTGATACTGAATTGCTGTTTAAAACTGATTAAATGATTTAATTCACTGGATTCTTAAATCCAACAAAAGCATGAGAAACTTCACAAGATATTATTCTAAATACTAGCCTACTACTGAAGATTTCTGTGCTGTTAAAAAAAGTAATTCCAGCCAGAGTCCTTAATCAGGACATCTGTGTGACTGCGTTTGATCAATTCAATGGTCTGCACTATTTTTAGCTCCGCCCTTATTATCTCAGCTTGGCTCACGTGGAAACTGGGCAAGAAACTTAACCAAATTCAGCACTAGTACTTCAGTACAGCATGGCTTGTTTGGTGGTGGAAATGGCAACATGGAGGATTATGGGTAATTAGCTGAGCTACACAGCCCCAGAATTCAGTGGAATTAGAGATACTTTGGAACACTTGTCCATAATTAAAGCCCAAAATGATGATTTTAAATATCTGTTCCCAATGCTGTCACACTCCTAAAATGGCCGTTTTGCATCTGAGTGACACAAATGAAGGAAGAAAAAAAAAAAAATAGGCCTGAAAACAGGAACAAATACTCCTGAAAATAGAACATGACATGTCTTTGACTGTAATTTCTACAGTCTTTTGGGGGGAAAAAATGAGGAACTTAGGTGGAATTTGAATACAGAATACATTTAGGTGTCAAACAAACCTATTCCTCTCACACATCTCTATATGACGATGATGATGGTAATCTTGCCAATTCTTAAATATTAAGCATACATATCACAGTTTTTTTTTTTTTAAATAAAGATGAGTTATTAATAAACTATTGTAAAGTAAAAATAAATATTCCTGAAGTCCAGAGGCTTATCGTATCTTTGTTTTCGTATTTTATTTTGCTTTGCTCATGTAATCACCATTATGTGATTTATGTGACATATCAAAAGTGCAGTGAGCTACAAATTCACACATACAGCAGCCTGAAATCTGCCTGAAAGTGAAGCCAACTTGACATCAAAACTGACAAAAGCAGTTTATATTTGTGTTATGCATTTATATATGTGTATGATCAGGATGAACACTTACAATGTGTTTCTCAACGAGGACCCAATTAATATAATGTAATGGATTTAAACTCAATCATACATGCAGTGCAAAAAAGACAAGGCTGCGTTCTACATCACAGCAAAAGCTTTGCCATATGGAATGTAAGAAATCGAATCAGTTACAGTTGTACTTGTTCCTGGTACCTGAAAAAGGACAGACTGTTTTTGAAGTTAGTGTTCAAAGAGTAATTTACCAAATACAAATGCATGCCTTCTTCAAAGTCAAATGGAGTTCTTCCTCCTTTTAGAAATGTCTCCAGGAGAAAGTTTATTATTTAGTGCTTTCCTCTTGCCTACACCTGTCCATTCTTTCCATTACTATTCATCTCTACTTTTGTTCCAAGGAGTGGCACAAATTTCCATTTTTCAGTAGCTACTTCTCCAAAACGCAATATATAATCATAATAAACACATTTACTGCTGAAACTCAACCAAAATGAAGCCTATAAATCAGTTAAAGCATGGTGTTCTGGGTGATTGAGTGGATTATTTTGTGTTTAAGGACAGCACATAAGGATACATATTATAGCAGCTGCAACAGATGCTAAGCCCATTTCCTTCTTGAAGTCTATGCATCAGTGCCCACCTCTGTGGACCACACAAGGGCACATGTACACACACATACACACACACGCCCACAACTCATTGAGAATAGCCACTGAAAATTGTCTCAGATGACTACTATTAACATGCCAAAAGACAGATGTTAATGGCTGGTTTGCTGCTGTGGCATTTCGCATCGTGTTATTACCACAGTCCAGATGTCAGAGGGAGAGAACACTCCTATAGCTCACCTCTCTGTCTCTCTCTTGTGCTCTCTCTTGTGCTCTCTCTTGTGCTCTCTGTCTCTCTGTCTCTCTCTCTCCCTCTGTTTGTGTTGTGACCACTGCTATAGCCTCCCATTTTCCCTGCTTATCCTCTGCTATAAGAGTACATCTACTGTATTAGTAATTTACTTTGTCCCTGATGGCATTGGAAAGATCTACAGTGGGGGAAAAAAGTATTTGATCCCCTGCTGATTTTGTACGTTTGGCCACTGACAAAGAAATGATCAGTCTTTGATTTTAATGGTAGGTGTATTTTAACAGTGAGAGACAGAATAACACCAAAAAAATCCAGAAAAATGCATTTCAAAAAAGTTATAAATTGATTTGCATTTTAATGAGTGAAATAAGTATTTGACCCCTTTGACTTAGTACTTGGTGGCAAAACCCTTGTTGGCAATCACAGAGGTCAGAAGTTTCTTGTAGTTGGCCACCAGGTTTGCACACATCTCAGGAGGGATTTTGTCCCACTCCTCTTTGCAGATCCTCTCCAAGTATTAAGGTCTCGAGGCTGATGTTTGGCAACTCGAACCTTCAGCTCCCTCCACAGATTTTCTATGGGATTAAGGTCTGGTGACTGGCTAGGCCACTCCAGGACCTTAATGTGCTTCTTCTTGAGCCACTCCTTTGTTGCCTTGGCTGTGTGTTTTGGGTCATTGTCATGCTGGAATACTCATCCACGACACATTTTCAATGCCCTGGCTGAGGGAAGGAGGTTCTCACCCAAGATTTGACGGTATATGGCCCCGTCCATCGTCCCTTTGATGCGGTGCAGTTGTCCTGTCCCTTTAGCAGAAAAACACCCCCAAAGCATAATGTTCCCACCTCCATGTTTGACGGTGGGGATGGTGTTCTTGGGGTCATAGGCAGCATTCCTCCTCCTCCAAACACGGCGAGTTGAGTTGATGCCAAAGAACTCGATTTTGGTCTCATCTGACCACAACACTTTCACCCAGTTCTCCTCTGAACCTGTACATGTGCTTTCTTGAGCAGGGGGACCTTGCGGGCTGCAGGATTTCAGTCCTTCATGGCGTAGTGTGTTACCAATTGTTTTCTTGGTGACTATGGTCCCAGCTGCCTTGAGATCATTAACAAGATCCTCCCATGTAGTTCTGGGCTGATTCCTCACCGTTCTCATGATCATTGAAACTCCACGAGGTGAGATCTTGCATGGAGCCCCAGACCGAGGGAGACTGACAGTTATTTTGTGTTTTTTCTATTTGCGAATAATCGCACCAACTGTTGTCACCTTCTCACCAAGCTGCTTGGCGATGGTCTTGTAGCCCATCCAGCCTTCTGTAGGTCTACAATCTTGTCCCTGACATGCTTGGACAGCTCTTTGGTCTTGGCCATGGTGGAGAGTTTGGAATCTGATTGATTGATTGCTTCTGTGGACAGGTGTCTTTTATACAGGTAACAAACTGAGATTAGGAGCATTCCTTTTAAGAGAGTGCTCCTAATCTCAGCTCGTTACCTGTGTAAAAGACACCTGGGAGCCAGAAATCTTGCTGATTGATAGGGGATCAAATACTTATTTCACTCATTAAAATGCAAATCAATTTATAACTTTTTTGAAATGCGTTTTTCTGGATTTTTTTTGTTGTTATTCTGTCTCTCACTGTTAAAATACAACTACCATTAAAATTATAGACTGATCATTTCTTTGTCAGTGGGCAAACGTACAAAATCAGCAGGGGATCAAATACTTTTTTCTCTCACTTTATATAATCCCACTCCAAGACCTAAATGCACTAAACTGTACTTTGAGCTGTCGTACCATCAAGGGTACATCTTTTGAACCTTTCAATCTTGGTTCATTTCCAGTTGAACTCTAGCATGGTTCGAGTGCAGTGAGAAAATATTTTTAAAAATTCGACCCTGAAGCAACCCAACTGAAGCAATTGAACCAAATATGCAGTGTATGCTGGCTTGTGGCCTGCATTTTTCTGTAGATGCAACCTTTTATATGCACACTGAGACAAAGTACAGAGCTGTAGTGCTGCAGTAATGCAGTGTGAGAACATAAATGTTGGATGCAATACACAAAATGTTTTAAATTAGTTAGGGGTCCAAGCACGAAATGGCAAAGTTTTGTTTACCTTTCTCCATCATCATGCTTCTGACCGGGGGCATGGTGGCCTAGTGGTTAGCACGTTTGCCTCACACTTCGGTTGGGGATATGAGTCCTACCTCCACCCTATGTGCATTGAGCTTGCAGGTTCTCTCCATGCTTCAGGAGTTTTGTCTGGGTACTCCGGTTTCCTTCCTAGTCCAAAGACATAAGTTGTAGGCTGATCGCCTTTTCCAAATTGTCTGTAGAGTGTTAATGTGTGTGCGACTGTGCCCTGCAATGGGCTGGCCCCTGTATGGAAAATGGATGGATGGATGGATGGATGGATGGATGGATGTTTGTGAATAATGAATGAAAGGATTTTATGAGGACGTTTTCAGCCGTACATGCCCCTCAGCTAGTGTTGGTTTGCTTTTTGGTTTGTTTAATTAGTGTGAAACTAAACCAAGCTAAGTAATTCAATTCACTCTGACTCAGGCTCACCAAACTGACTAATAGGTATAAAAGCACCCTTAGTTGAACGTCTCTTTCACTGGCTACCTTAGTTCAAAGTCCCTATCTGTTTTTCTTTACTTTTAATTACTTTTAATGAGAGTTTTATGAGTTACACATTTTTCCTTTTTTCTCTTTCTCTCTCTTTGTTTAATATACAACACTACTGTAATCCCTGAAAATTTTGATGGTTTGATGAAAGATTCATCCCAGCCCAGTGTCTGTGAAGTGTTTAGAAAAGGTTTGGTTGTTCGTAGCCATGGCCGGCAGCGCTGTAAGAATCCCTCGGCTAGGCAGAACTGAATCAGTTTGTTGATAACAGAGAGTAGAATGAGATTAGGCTTTACATTAGTGACTTCAGAGTGATGCTTCTACCCACAGCTCTGGCAATTGCCTCTGGCAATACAGCCTCGGTCTTGCTACACACACACACACACACACACACACACACACACACACACCCTCTCACACACACACACACACACACACACACACACACACACACACACACACACACACACACACACACACACATCCTGTGCAGTGGCATCATAACATTTTGGAAGCATTCATTCAGTATGGTTGCAGGCCTGAAGCTAAAAGTGCTGGTTTGTTAATACTGGAACTTTTTTTCCCCACTTTGCCATTATAGAAAAATAATGGCAGGAATCAAGCACAGGAAGTTAAGGCAGCATTCTGTTCTACATACAAATCTATATCCTTTGAGGCTGTACATACAGATCTATATCGAATCAAGCAGTCTTTGTCTGATTGATTCATACATGTTTATAAACCTATGTGCTCATTAGAGCAACACATAATTACAATTGTTAAATCAAGCAATTATTAGTACAGAAACCTTGTACAGATATGAGGCTTACATTCTGCACTGTAATGTACAAAAATGCACTACATTCTGATATTTAACTGATGGAAAGAAGAGGAAGCAGCAGCTAAAACAATGCAAAAAAAAATAAAAAATCGCATGCTATGGCAGATGGCACAGTGTAACCTGTGGCCCTGACAGATTGCTGTCTCTCCTCACCCTCCCAGTTCTGTCTCTTCTTCCAAGTGAGTGTGTGCGTGTGTGTGTGTGTGAGAGAGAGAGAGAGAGAGAGAGAGAAAGAGAATAAGAGAAGTTCAACTCACAGCCAAAGAATGTTAAGACATTTCTCCAACTCCAAAATTAAAAATAAAAACACAAAACATGAAAGCAAAAAAATTGTTCTATCAAAGCCCAAACAAAACTCACACACAATTTAGTTGTGACAAAGCTGATAAATAAAAAAAAAGACTTCCTGTTAGCAAGCTGCTAATTATGAATGTTGTCTTCTGATAGCTTGTCATTTATAATTCAGAAGCTAGAGGAAGTGAGAGGCCGTAATTAGCCGTGCAGCGCTGTAGTATAACCTTGCAGCTCATTGTGCATTGACGAGAGACTGCTTTTGGGGCGACTTGACACCACTGGCATTTCAGCTGGGAATGACCAATTGTGAACAATGACAGAGCTCTGCTTGCTCGAATTGAGATATCATTTAGCACTACTCATCAAGAAGTCACAAGTAGGAAAGTGGATGATTGTGAAAGTTGGGGGAGGGAAGTAGTGCAGTGATCTTTTCATGCTTATTCCTAAAGCTTAAATGTGATGTACATAATTTGACTTTTTCTTTATTCAGGACAATATGATAATTTATTATTTTCTAAAAAGGTTTGAAACATCTATGACTCCTGATTAATTATATATGCATAATGCATTATAAAGGTATGTATATCCAGTTATATAGCATACTTTTTTTTCTTTTAAATGTCTGCTGTCCAGTTAAATAAGTATATGGAACAAAACACAACTGGATGTGCTGTTATAGGAAAATAATCAATTATGAATTATTGTGATTGATACTACCTCAAAGATGTTTATTTTACAATAACAGTATGTCCCAAAGTGTTTTATTCCTTTTAAACCACAGTAACTTGCTAGTGTTATCATTTTGTTATTAAATAATGACATATTTCCATCATATTTTTAACCAATTTTATGTTACAAAGTACTGGCACTGGAGTGTCCTTCCAATGTAAATGTAAATGTATACCTTTTCCATA
Source organism: Cranoglanis bouderius (assembly GCA_023630585.1). NCBI lineage: Eukaryota > Metazoa > Chordata > Actinopteri > Siluriformes > Cranoglanididae > Cranoglanis > Cranoglanis bouderius. Next base: position 13,335,133 of record CM042568.1, read on the forward strand.
CGGCTTAAAATGGGAACCAACCCATTGCAGGCCACAATCACTCTGAACAATTTGGAAATGCCAAACACCACATGTCTTTGGACTGAGGGAGGAAACCCCCAAAGCACAGGGAGAACATGCAAACTCAGGGCACAGAAGTGCGAGGCAAACATGATAACTACTAAACCACCATGCCCTGAATGTCCTTCCAAAAATACAAAATAAATGACTCCTCACAGAAAACTTCACAATGTCAACAATTACACATTTTTAAAAATCAGTTTATATGAATGAGCCACCATATAAGTAAATAGTTAATGTATAAACAATCACATATTTAAACAAACATACTTGATTATAGTATAGAAACATAATTAAAACCTTCTCATCAATAAGATTAGGGAATTCAACAGTGTTATGGTATAATGTGATATAAAACATGGTATAGTATGTATACTGCAAATATAATGCAATATACACATTGCACTATACAGTATAGTATAATGCATTACCAAACACCTTTGAAGTAATAGAAGTACATAACATGATATAGGATTATGCCAAGTCATTACAGTTTTACATAAAGTGAGCTTTTAAACGTTCTAATGTACAGATATTAAAACATGTTATGTATGATTTTATAATGTAGTCATATATTTTCATGCTTTTTTAAATTGTTATGCATGCAACTATAACTACTTATGATCATTTATGCAGTTGATGCAAAATATTATAATGCAATATGCATGCTGTACAGTGATTAGCTATAATAATAATAATAAAAAAAATATATTAAAACCACCTGCCTAATATTGTGTAGGTCCCCCTTGTGCCACCAAAACAGCTTTGACCTCTGAAGGTGTGCTGTGGTATCTGACACTAAGTCGTTAGCAGCAGATCCTTTAAGTCCTGTAAGTTGCGAGGTGTGGCCTCCATGGATCGGACTTGTTTGTCCAGCACATCCTACAGATGCTCGATCAGATTGAGATCTGGAGAATTTGAAGGCCAAATCAACATCTTGAACTCTGTCATGTTCCTCAAACCATTCCTGAACAATCTTTGCAGTGTGGCAGGGTGCATCATCCTGCTGAAAGAGGCCACTGCCATTAGGGAATAATAGAAGGGGTGTACTTGGTCTGCAACAATGTTTAGGTAGGTGGTACGTGTCAAAGAAAAATCCACATGAATGCTAGGACCCAAGGTTTCCCAATAGAACATAAGAATATAGGAATCATTGAAAGTATTACCAGAATATGTTTTCTACGTTTGTTTACATAATTCTATATGCAAGAACGCAATAACCTTATGTTATTAAAGTAAAGAAGAGAATAGAGTGAAATAAAAGTCAATTGCTTTTATCAGGCTGTATGATTTTCTTCTCCAACATGCCCTGAGATCCTCAGCAGTAATGATAGCTGGTAGTTTCTGGATCTATACCACACGGGATGAAAGCACTTCTCAGAAATCAGCTAGTGGAATAAGTAGATGAGTTAATACTTGTGTGAATTTCTTCAATTGCCTTGCTTTCAAAAATGTAAAATGGATCAAAATGTTCTCTGCTGTTTAAATGATTATGTGTGTGCATTTGTAATATGTTTTTGATTTAATAGGACACTCAGAAAATCGTGAAAATTCTCTTCAGCTCTACAGGACCAGAACTACTCACCATACTGTCAGAGTTCCACGAAATAATGATTTAATTTCTATTAAATTTTTTCACCAATATTTTTCCTCTGCAGTGTACTCTGGATAGCTTGTTCTCCAAGTACAAATGAAAGCTATTTTTGGTAGGATGATGTTTAGAATAAAAGGAATATGAGTCTATTAACATCACTGAAAAGAAAGTCTGCTCTATTAATTAACAGAGTAATGACACTAAAAAGTTTTCATTTCCGTCAATCTGCCACAGAGGACCTAATACACACATAATAAAGCTTTTCTCTCCTCTGTCTCTATTGTCATTCACTGTTCAACTCTAATTGGATTTTGATAATGACTTACATTACACCGAGATTGTGCTCAAGTGACTCCTTACTGTTTTAAGGCTTTAAGTGATTATTCTGAGACTCTATACATGCAAATCTACACATCTATACATATACATGAGAGTCAATAAATCTCATGTAGTGTTGGGGATATTGATGTAAGCAACATTATTTCACACTTCTACATTCATAACTCTCAAGAATCAATTAATTCTCAAGTGATGAAGGTTAAGGATAGTGTTTGTAACTTTTCTTAGGATTTAATTCACACTAAAATTCAATGCAATCCAACTGCCTCATACTCATACTCATATTTTCATCAGGTAGCTGTTCATAAATGCTTAAAACCATGTTATTCAGTGCTTATAGGTTTGTTATGAAGTCTCTATTTTCTCTTCCCTCAATATATTCAGCTTACAAAAGACTCTGTGTAAATGTCAGAATATCTATATTCATGAAATATTATGTAAATATGTTGCTAAATAATTACGTGTGCTATGAGGTCTTTATGAACAAAGCCATTGAAAAAAAATAATACTGAATTGTTGTATATAAATAAATGCATTTGAACAGTGAAAACTCATCTCTCCAGAGCTATTGAATGCTTGTATTTCAGTCCTCAGACACCCAAGGCTTCTTTTTAGTATTTTATTACTTGTATTTAGTAGAGTACAACCTCTACTATATGTCTATAAAACCAGTTTTGACTATGCCATCCTTAGAGAGAGCCCTAAAATGTACATATGAATAGTGAGTGTACAGCTTGTATACAGCTTATAACTTTTCATGGAACAACACTGAAGAAATGACACTTTGCTACAATGTAAAGTAGTGAGTGTACAGCTTGTATAACAGTGCAAATTTGCTGTCCCCTCAAAATAACTCAACACACAGCCATTAATGTCTAAACCGCTGGCAACAAAAGTGAGTACACCCCTAAGTGAAAATGTCCAAATTGGGCCCAAAGTGTCAATATTTTGTGTGGCCACCATTATTTTCCAGCACTGCCTTAACCCTGTTGGGCATGGAGTTCACCAGAGCTTCACAGGTTGCCACTGGAGTCCTCTTCCACTCCTCCATGATGACATCACAGAGCTGGTGGATGTTAGAGACCTTGCGCTCCGCCACCTTTCATTTGAGGATGCCGCACAGATGCTCAATAGGGTTTAGGTCTGGAGACATGCTTGGCCAGTCCATCACCTTTACCCTCAGCTTCTTTAGCAAGGCAGTGGTCGTTTTGGAGGTGTATTTGGGGTCGTTATCATGTTGGAATACTGCCCTGCGGCCCAGTTTCCGAAGGGAGGGGATCATGCTCTACTTCAGTATGTCACAGTACATGTCACAGTACACTCCCCAGTGCCAGCAGCACTCATGCAGCCCCAGACCATGACACTACCACCACCATGCTTGCTATAGGCAAGACACACTTGTCTTTGTACTCCTCACCTGGTTGCCGCCACACACGCATGACACCCTCTGAACCAAATAAGTTTATCTTGGTCTCATCAGACCACAGGACATGGTTCCAGTAATCCATGTCCTTAGTCTGCTTGTCTTAAGCAAACTGTTTGCGGGCTTTCTTGTACATCATCTTCAGAAGAGGCTTCCTTCTGGGACGACAGCCATGCAGACCAATTTGATGCAGTGTGCGGCGTATGGTCTGAGCACTGACAGGCTGACCCCCCACCCCTTCAACCTCTGCAGCAATGCTGGCAGCACTCATACATCTATTCTGCAAAGCCAACCTCTGGATATGATGCTGAACACGTGCACTCAACTTCTTTGGTCGACCATGGCGAGGCCTGTTCTGAGTGGAACCTGTCCTGTTAAACTGCTGTATGGTCTTGGCCACTGTGCTGCAGCTCAGTTTCAGGGTGTTGGCAATCTTCTTACAGCCTAGGCCATCTTTATGTAGAGCAACAATTCTTTTTTTCAGATCCTCAGAGAGTTCTTTGCCATGAGGTGCCATGTTGAACTTCCAGTGACCAGTATGAGAGAGTGTGAGAGCGATAACACCAAACTTAACACACCTGCTCCCCATTCACACCTGAGACCTTGTAACACTAACGGGTCACATGACACCGGGGAGGGAAAATGTCTAATTGGGCCCAATTTGGACATTTTCACTTAGGGGTGTTCTCACTTTTGTTGCCAGCGGTTTAGACATTAATGGCTGTGGGTTGAGTTATTTTGACTGGACAATAAATTTACAATGTTATACAAGCTGTACACTCACTACTTTACATTGTAGCAAAATGTCATTTCTTCAGTGTTGTCCCATGAAAAGATATAATAAAATATTTACAAAAATGTGAGGGGTGTACTCACTTTTGTGAGATACTCTATACAGTACTGTGCAAAAGTTTTAGGCACATGCAAAGAAATGCTGTAGAGCAAAGATGCCTTCACAATAATGAAATTAAATGTTTCTACATTAAAAAACAAAACAAAACAACAAACAAACAAACAAAAAAAACAACGTAAAGAGCAGTAAACAGTAGTAAATGAAACAAAGTCAATATTTGGTTCTTATTTTTGCAGCAAAACCCAGCAGCCTTCATTGTTTTTTTTGCTGAAAAGTGTCTCTTATGTAATATGCTACTTTCTTTAATGACATACAAACATTTTTCTGTAACATTTAATTTTGTGTTGAAAACTAATGTTTGGGAATCTAAAATGTTTTTTGTACTGCCTTGATCATGTAGAAGTTATAAAATAAGTTTGTACTAAAAAAAAAAATAAAAATAAATAAAAATAAATAAATAAATAAAATAAAAAAAAATAGGGTGCCTAAAACTTTTGCACAGTACTGTATATATGTGTGCCCAAAACAATAGTTTCACCCCAAAAAACAGTCAGGCAATAAGACAAGAATTTCAAATAAATGTCAAAGAAGGTATTACTTTAATAGACCATTTGAATAAGAAAATTGATAGTCACTAATCACTTTTTAAAAGTAGCAGCTTAAAAGGAAAATAACTGAAAATGAGAAGGTCAGCTCTGCCTGCATGTGCCAGCTCAGTAGAGTTCCTGTGTCGGATGAGAGAGAGATGTACAGAACCTGACACCATATACACAACCCAAAGTGGATAAGATGCACTTTGATGAAGATGTTAATTAAAATGTATGACAAAGCAGAGGGTTTTCTTGCACACACACCACAGTAAAGGCCACTCAGTTCAGTCCCAACAGTCCCAGCAATCAAGTGAAAGCAAAGTCAGCTTTGTACAATTCTGGACAACAACAGAAGACAAAGAGGGCAGCAGAAGCATCAAATGAAAGTATGCAGAATAGAATTAATATAATTCTTGAACCTGTCAAGGGAGGTGAATTCTCTCAAATCGGTACTGAAAAGATAAAAATAAATAAATAAATAAATAAATAAACAAAAGGGAGGGAGCTATGATGTATTAAAATGCATACAACTGTCAGAAAACATTAGACAAAAGCAGCAAGAATCCATCATTTAGAGACAAAAGAATGTTAATCACCAACAAAAACCATGACAAAAGGGGAATAATCTATCTATCTACCTATCTATCTATCTATCTATCTATCTATGAACAGAATATGTGTTACTGTGTGATGCAGTTACAGCATCCTTAGTAACTGCCTGGTCAGGGTTGTGACACTTTAAATTAAGCTACTAGTTTATTTATCCTTCTGGAAATATAACCACCTGAATAAAAAAAAAAAAAAAAATCACAACAGTTACAAACAAATATAAAAACTATGTGATCATGATTAAAATCACTCACATCTCTAGTTGAGACTGTATTTGATCTGTCTGTTTGTCTGTCTGTCTGTCTCTTATCTTTCACTTTATACTTTTGACTGATTTTTATTTATTTCAAGAAAAATGAAAACAGTCTAGGTTGTAATTGAAAAATTAATTTAAAAATTCTCAGAGGAATTGATCATGAGGGAATGCATCAGATGTTGTGAAATGTTTGAGTTTGAGGACCAAAGAATGGCACAAATCAATATGAATTTCAGTACTTTCATAAATGTGCAGCATTATCAGGGAGGTAGCTGAGGCAATGTATTACTGTTCAAGGATGATTTAGCAACATCACCAGCATCAATCATTTCTGTCTGCAGTGCCACAATTCCATCATCTACAGATGCATCAAACAAGGGTGAAGTGTGTGAAAATAGGGAATTAGGGAGTTTATCAACATATTGACTACTTTGGGAGGGAGAGAAAAGAACAAAGAAAAGCCTCATGAGAGCACTTTGAGGTCTAGTCTTTCTCTTAGTGTGAACTGAGAGGTAAACTTTACCCTTAGCCTTTTATCACTTTGTAAAGAAAACACTATGTATATCATCATCTCTAATTAATGAGTAATTGTGTGTCAGTATGACTCAGTTTGCTGTTTTGATTCTGTGCTGATTGGATTTGAAGGAAGTGATGTGGTT
>CM042568.1:13346515-13629015 GCA_023630585.1 Cranoglanis bouderius
GACTTGGGACGAGTTAGTAGTCCATAGGTGATCTGCTTATCATCAACAACCTTAAACCTTTGACATATCATTTCAAATGAGCTGACATGCTGATTGATGTCAGTTACCTGACAGGTTGTCAACAGTTTATAGATATAGATTTGTTCACTGTGTGTAGCATGTCCACTTTAGATTATTTAAATAGAGTGTTGCTTTTTTTAACATCAAGTTAATTATTTTTATGTGCATACTAGGTAAGTCTAATTGTAAGTATAAGGTCAAAATTTATTGAAAGAAATCATGCTCATGCTGGTTTTTCTTCCTGCGCTCTCAGCAAGCTCTGATGTAATTAAAGCTTGTGAGTCTATATGAGGAATTTTGATGCAATATGTGACGGAGGAATGTAATTACCCTTGTGAATAAGTGTGACCCAAGGCAGTTATATTATAGTAAAAAGCACCAATTACAGTATTATCCATAGTACTGGGAATTTTCAGAAATAAAGACTTTATGTTGTAATGGATACTTCCATTGAAGATGGGGAAACTGAAGATACAATCTCTAATTGGAAGTTTAATAGTGATTATTAGTTACATAGATTGTCAACATGTTATATGAATTCATGCATTTTCCATGCAGAAAAGCTGCTAGATAAACTTGCTTTTGTTTAATATTATTTGAAATGTAGTGAGGTAAACATTATATTGAATTTGATTTGTTTAGACGTGCCTGAGGCAAAAAGATTTACTAATCAGTGATATATATGGTTTTATTTGAAGATATAATATTTCCTTTTTTGGCTGAAGTACTGAAAACACTTCACATGTAAATTCACGAAGGGAAATATATACAGCATATACAGGACTTTAACGACACCCCTCACACCCCTAGTGAAAAAGCATAAAATTCTGGCATATTTTGCTTAGAAGTGGAACTTTATTTTCCCATTTGTAAGATTTCTCACATTTGAGAAGTTTGATCTATAATAATTCATTCATTTAAAGAAAAGCCCAAAATTCAGTTTCATTTCACAGTACTTGTCTAAACTTTCACACATTTTCTTCTAATGATGATGTACATGATAATGTGTTATTATCTTGGAACAGCTACAGATCTTCATGGATGTTGTTGGAAACATTTCTTTGAGATTCTGGTTCATGTTGACATGACTGCATCACATCTCCCATTCTTCCCAGAGGTACTCTATTGGAGATCTGGTGACTCGGGAGGCCATTGATTTACACTGAACTCACTGTCATGTTCATGGAACCAGTTTAAGATGACTTTGTTATATGGTGCATGGTCATGCTGGAAGTTGGTCATTACAAGAAGAGTAAACTGTGGCCATAAACAGATGCATGTGGACAGAAATATGTGTGCAATGAAAACATTCCCCACACCATTATACCACCACCAGCAGCATGAACTGTTGACACAAGGCAGGTTGGGGCCATAGATTTATGCTATTAGTGGCAAAATCCACCATCTGTATGTCACAGGTGTAAAGGTGTTCCCTGTAAAGTTGCTGATGAATGTATGTCTTAAGAAAGTAACAGCGAACTGTAAAAATCACACCAATATATAAAGTTTGCTATATAAGTTTTGGCACTGCCCTATCTTAACTCACCTAATTTAAACTTAAGGAAGCTTGGATAATACTTTCAATTAGTTAAACAGATATGAGACCTCATATCTCTAACTTTGCATTCTAACTTCTTGAGTTTGTCTTTGGAATGTTTTCTTCATGCCTTCAGCAGTAAGGGTATGTGAAAGTGTGGGACTCTTGACTGCTTTCTTCATGCCCGAGGCAGTAAGTACTGTGTCTGTATGTTTGACTGTAACTGTCTGGGCTACTGTAGGGATTTAGCTGACATTAGTCCAGCCATGGTGTTACAGTCTGAGAACAAAATGTCTCTCATGACTCATAGAAGACCACTGATGTAAACAGCAAGGGAAAAACAAAACAAAACAAAAAAAAAAGACCTTCGTTCAGCCAAACCAGAGACAGAGAGAGAGTGATTGAAAGTGTGAGAGAGAGATGCTGTGATTATGTTATGATGCAATATTCAGTTTAAGCAGTTTTACATACTGCAATATCCCATTTTGTTATTCTTTCATAGTAAAGGGCCTATTCTCTTAGAAAATTTACAGTGTTTAAGAGTTCTTTGGTTTTCCCTATGCTGGAAAACTTAATGGTTCTATGTAGAACCCTACTACAGAGTGTTTTCTTATCGGACAGTATTCCAAGCAGAACGCTTAATTATCCCATAAACCAATCACTCAATTTGCACTATTCATTCCATGTGCAGTCTCAGTTGTGCAATAACTTTTCTCCCATTATGTGAACTCTCTTTTCTTATGTTGCTGTCTTGTATAATGTCTCTGTCCATTTGTTGTATGCACTTTATGTAAACTGTATGGGCACACCGCTGTAGCACGAGAATTTCTTTGTTTCTTGTTAACTCTGTATTCTGGAAACATTTGACAATAATGCGAACTTGAACTTGAATGCTTGAAGAATTCTTTTCCTGAGTGTCTATAAAACACACTCAAGCAATATTGACTCTAAAAATCATGGCTATACATTTTTAATACACTTTTTTGTAAAATGTCTTTTTCTGCCTCTCTAATGCACAGCTTGTTTTCACTAATACCTCCCACTATTCATTAATATTCATAAAGCAGACACCTCATTTTCATTAATATTAATTAGTCATCTATAAAGGGAGAAAAACTTTGCATCTCCTCACTGGAAGCAACATTTGGTACATTTTGTTGCACGTTTAAACTTAGGAAGAAAAATGCTGAATGTTACTTAATGGCATTAAACCATGTTGGATGCAGTCATATGGACTGGCACATTGGAGTCACCTTGGTGTTTTGATGATGGTGGTGGAGAGGCTCTCTAAAGGCTGTTCAAAATCTCCCACAGATGTTCAGTTGGGTTGAGAGCTGGTGACTGGAAAGGCCATATCATATGATCTGCATCATTTTCATACACATCAAACCATTCACTGAGCCCTTGTACCTTGTGAAATCCCATCAGTTTTGTCATACAATAAAGGTGAGTAGTGAGAATAACTGAATTGATGTGCAATGACTCTTCCATCTAAGGGAATAATTGGATCCAAACCATGCTAGCAAGAATAAACACCCTCTATGGCACAACAACCAATATATTTGTTTCCTTTAATTTGTCACTGTATGTACGTCATAGCAGTGATTTCCTTTACATCCACAGTGTTCTGCTGTATTTCATTTCCATCTGTCGTCCTTATGAATAAACAGGTGACCTCCTCTCCATCTGATGTCTCAGTGTGATCCAATTACTTTCCATTGTGTAAATGTCACAGTAATTCCATATGCAAAGATGGCCTTGCTTCATATGAAGCCAGTAGTAAAAGTCTCTCCATTACTTTCATGATTACTGTAGAAAGTAGATCCATAGGACATAGAATAAGACACAGAGGGTGGTATTTTCCTGACTTATTATAAATAAAATTCTTTAAATTTTGACAGGCTAATTTTAACACCAAATAAACTGTTTAATTTCTATGTATGGTGTTATAAACACAGAAAGACAAAATAATTCAACAAAACATAGAGAAGATGTATCTTAAAATACATCTTGAATATAATGTACTTAATATTTAGCCTCTAAGGTACCTTAAATGTTAGCTAATATGAACATCTTATAAATTATGTAAATCCTATTTACTTACCTCAGTTCACTCAGTGAAGTTATCATCTCTCCCTGAAACACAGATGGTAAATTTGGACTTAAGCTACGAACGGAAGGTGTATGTTTGATAAGAATTGTTATGCATGTATGCATACAGGGTTCACACTCGATGACTGTGGGAATGCAGTGGTAGGAAAGCAAAGCTCTCTGGCTCCACAAAAGGGAGAGAGAGTGCGTGTTAGAGTGATGGTGGAGAGGTAGATAGAACGATGATGGGAGATGTGATGAAGTCTGGCAGTCTCGTCACGTCTTTACAGGATGTGAGGGAGTCGACAGGCCACCCTAAGCCCACGTTTCTCCCAGTGCTAGCTGAGGTGTTGCTGCAGATCTTTCAGCGAGATTTTTTTTGTTAACCACAAATGTCAAACACACAAACCACATGAGACCTCAGGCACAATGAAGTGAAGTGAAGGCATTTACATTAAACAGAATATAATATGTATGAAGGTTTATTAGAACAGATGATATACTACGACCATTTTTTAAATTCTTTTCCACCAGATTGATTAAAATGCAATAGTATGGCTACTAATCTGAATTCAGAACAATCTATCAGTTTGTCATCACATAATGTTACCCTTGAAAGTAACCACATACCAAAATTCTAAATATAAAAAAGTCCCAAAAGTCTCCATACATGGTGGAAACGAACACTTTTTATCAAAATGTCTTCCAAAATATTTCATGCTTAGTTTGTATTATATATATATTTTTCAGATAGCCTTTAAGAATGTCTTTTACAAAAGAAGAACATATTGGTGTACCAGGAAAAGAAACAGCACGAAGATCATTTAAAGGAATGCATTCGAAGTGCATTTACATGCATAACACCAGATGTGTTAACACAAGTTCATCATGAGTGGGAGAGATGAGTCCATGCGTGTTTACAAAGAAATGGCAATCATGTAGAGGATGTTTTGTAAATAAAGTTACATTTTACCAAAAACTGTTAATTTCCCCTATGTATGGAGACTTTTGGGACATCCTGTAGTAGGCAACAATATAAAGTAACAAATTGTGGTACTATTTTGATTACCTCAGTCTTGGATGCTCTGACCACGACCCAAACTTTTTATAAACCAGAGGAAGACTAGAGGTAATAAAAGGTCATGCCATTCCAATAGTAAAACCTATTCCAGAGTTTTGTTTTAAATATTATTATTATTATTATTATTATTATTATTATTATTATTATTATAATAATAATAATAATAATAATAATAATAATAATAATAATAATAATAATAATAATAATAATGGTGAGTAAACAAAGTAATTTTGCATGTTTGCTAACATGCACCAGAAAAACTCTTTAGTGTACACTCTAGACTCTAGTAGACTCTTTAGTGACAGCTAGAAATCTGTCAGTTTGAAATACAGCAGTAATGTGTTTTTTTAAAATGGTAATTATATGACTTGAGCAATGATCAACAATCAATGATCTGCTATTTCTGGTTCTATTCATATGCCCCTGTTTGGTATCCTTGGCAATGATGGGAAGTAAAAACAAAAAACAAAAGTGTGATTACAGATATATTACTCCAACAGTACTATAAGACTTTTGTCGCATTTTAAGACACAGGAAATTGTAAGGTTATATCTAATGCTTTTGGCAAACATGAACTAATGATATAAATCTGTTCGTTAGATGCCACTGACTATACTGTATGTGAGTATATTAGTTATTGCTTATAAACGTGAAAAATGCTTAAAGGTATTGAAAATGACCTGAATGAGGAATCCTTATGGCTCGATATATTTAAATCACATAATAGTCAGATACAACCTTGAAATTCTCACAGTGTTGCTATACTTTCAGACAAATAAGCTTCTGATCTCTTTCCACACACCTGAATAAGTAATTGCAATCAACCTCTTTCAGCTTTCTGACTCTTCATAAATATTCTAAGATATCTGAAACAGAAAAAAGCCACAGTTGCCCTTGCAGTGCATTTGAAGGGTATTGCAGAGAAAGAAAGAAAAAAAAAAAAATCAAAAACACTTTAGTTTCCTCAACTGCAAGGCAGAGCTCCTCTCATGGGTGAAGCAAGGGATGGTTCTGTACAGTTAATTTTACTACTAGTATTGATTAACTCCCATCACGAATCTGAATTAGACACATGATTGACAAATAATCAATTGCTATCTGACATAGGCATTTATCTTCTTTCCAAAAGGAATTTCTTCAACTTCTAGGAGATTTGTAATTTTAAGTAGAGGACAGTGAGTTGCTTATCAAACTCTCATCTGAACAGTGTTAGACTACCTGCCCTCTCTGTGACTCTCTGTGAGTTTGTCCCTTGTGTCCTTTCTTTTCCCCTCTCTCTCTTTTAGTTGTTTGGTAAAAGTGTGAAAGAGTCTGAGAAAAAGTGGAGGATCTGCCATATTTTAGGGACCAACAGTCCAAGGTGTTGCATCTAAAAAAAATTGAATATCGTGGAAAGGTTCTTTTTTTTCATAATTTTATTAAAAAAGTGAAACTTTCATATATTCTAGATTCATTACACATAAAGTGAAATATTTCAAGCCTTTTTTGTTTTAATCTTGATGATTACGGCTTACAGCTCATGGAAATAAAAAATCCAGTATCTCAAAAATATTAGAATAAAGAATTTATAATACAGAAATGTCGACCTTCTGAAAAGTATGTTAATTTATGCACTCAATACTCGGTCAGGGCTCCTTTTGCGTGAATTACTGCATCAATGCGGCGTGGCATGGAGGCAGTCAGCCTGTGGCACTGCTGAGGTGTTATGGAAGCCCAGGTTGCTTTGATAGCGGCCTTCATTCGTCTGTATTGTTGGGTCTGGTGTCTCTCATCTTCATCTTGACAAAATTCAGGTCAGGCGAGTTGGCTGGTCGATCAAGCACAGTAACCAGTTACTAGTAGTTTTGGCACTGTGGGCAGGTGTCAAGTGCTGCTGGTAAAGGAAATCAGCATCTCCATAAAGCTTGTCAGCAGATGGAAGCATGAAGTGCTCTAAAATCTCCTGGTAGACGACTGCATTGACTATCAAAAACACAGTGGAGCAACACCAGCAGATGACATGATACCCCAAATCATCACTGACTGTGGAAACTTCACACTGGACTTTAAGCAACTTGGATTCTGTGCCTCTCCACTCTTCCTCCAAACTCTGGGACCTTGATTTCCAAATGAAATGCAAAATTTACTTTCATCTGAAAAGAGGACTTTGGACCACTGAGCACTGGTGTTTTGAGTTAATTAGCTGATTAGAGTCTTCTCAGGTCGACATTGCTGTATTATAAATTCTTCATTCTAATATTTTTGAGATACTGGATTTTTCCAGTATCTCATTTCAATGAGCTGTAAGCCGTAATCATCAAGATTAAAAAAAAAAAAAAGGCTTGAAATATTTCACTTTATGTGTAATGAATCTAGAATATATGAAAGTTTCACTTTTTGAATTAAATTACAGGTGCATCTCAATAAATTAGAATGTCATGGAAAAGTTCATTTATTTCAGTAATTCAACTCAAATTGTGAAACTCGTGTATTAAATAAATTCAATGCACACAGACTGAAGTAGTTTAAGTCTTTGGTTCTTTTAATTGTGATGATTTTGACTCACATTTAACAAAAACCCACCAATTCACTATCTCAACAAATTAGAATATTTCATAAGACCAATAAAAAAACATTTTTAGTGAATTGTTGGTCTTCTGGAAAGTATGTTCATTTACTGTACATGTACTCAATACTTGGTAGGGGCTCCTTTTGCTTTAATTACTGCCTCAATTCGACGTGGCATGGAGGTGATCAGTTTGTGGCACTGCTGAGGTGGTATGGAAGCCCAGGTTTCTTTGACAGCGGCCTTCAGCTCATCTGCATTTTTTGGTCTCTTGTTTCTCATTTTCCTCTTGACAATACCCCATAGATACTCTATGGGGTTCAGGTCTGGTGAGTTTGCTGGCCAGTCAAGCACACCAACACCATGGTCATTTAACCAACTTTTGGTGCTTTTGGCAGTGTGGGCAGGTGCCAAATCCTGCTGGAAAATGAAATCAGCATCTTCAAAAAGCTGGTCAGCAGAAGGAAGCATGAAGTGCTCCAAAATTTCTTGGTAAACGGGTGCAGTGACTTTGGTTTTCAAAAAACACAATGGACCAACACCATCAGATGACATTGCACCCCAAATCATCACAGACTGTGGAAACTTAACACTGGACTTCAAGCAACTTGGGCTATGAGCTTCTCCACCCTTCCTCCAGACTCTAGGACCTTGGTTTCCAAATGAAATACAAAACTTGCTCTCATCTGAAAAGAGGACTTTGGACCACTGGGCAACAGTCCAGTTCTTCTTCTCCTTAGCCCAGGTAAGACGCCTCTGACGTTGTCTGTGGTTCAGGAGTGGCTTAACAAGAGGAATACGACAACTGTAGTCAAATTCCTTGACACGTCTGCCTGTGGTGGCTCTTGATGCCTTGACCCCAGCCTCAGTCCATTCCTTGTGAAGTTTACTCAAATTCTTGAATCGATTTTGCTTGACAATCCTCATAAGGCTGCGGTTCTCTCGGTTGGTTGTGCATCTTTTTCTTCCACATTTTTTCTTCCACTCAACTTTCTGTTAACATGCTTGGATACAGCACTCTGTGAACAGCCAGCTTCTTTGGCAATGAATGTTTGTGGCTTACCTAGTGAACCAAACTGAGAGACCATTTTGAAGGCTCAGGAAACCTTTGCAGGTGTTTTGAGTTGATTAGCTGATTGGCATGTCACCATATTCTAATTTGTTGAGATAGTGAATTGGTGGGTTTTTGTTAAATGTGAGCCAAAATCATCACAATTTAAAGAACCAAAGACTTAAACTACTTCAGTCTGTGTGCACTGAATTTATTTAATACACGAGTTTCACAATTTGAGTTCAGTTACTGAAATAAATGAACTTTTCCATGACATTCTAATTTATTGAGATGCACCTGTATATATACGTACGTATGTGACAGAAAGTAGATGTGAAGAAGCATTGAAGTTAGAACATCCAGATCTATTAAATCCCCCTCCCTATTCCTGTCATCTCTACCCCACCAAATCCTGCAGGAGGCCTCCAATCTGCCTTATCTCACATGCTCTCATTCTCATATATTTGTAGAGAAATATGATTTGCTCAGTTTGGGTTGTTTTAGAATGCTAATCTATCAAACATGAACAGAGGATGATCAAAATCTCAGAATTCTCAGAAGCAGTATTTCACAGAAATTCACACATTTTCAGCATCTGAACGTGTTTGAGTTGCAATTTCACGGTAATGCTTTTCCCCAGCCACCTCCACATTAGAAATCTTCTTAAAAATATGTTTCCTACAGAAAACTTATGCACATCCTTTGGGACCGAGGAGGCTATTTTTCTAGCTATTGCATTCAAGATTGTGAAGATGGACTTAATGTCCAGAGGCTATAGCCAGCCAGAGAGGAGGGGACTGTCCGATGAGCCGCGTAATAGTGTTTACAGACATGCACACCGGGACACAGTTATTGTCTCTCTTTCTTTTACTGTTTTTTATCTCTCTGATACTTTCTCAACTGCCTCAACTTTCTCAATTGTCATAATAGGGGTAAATGCAGTTAAATAGTAGTATAATCCACAGTGAATTTATATATACTTGCTGTAATGTAGAGGAAGTGAAGGGCAATAATACAGTTAAACTCAAACAATGTATGTGTGTTGACTTGTTGCCTATTCTGCCAAGCTGCTGCTGTGTGAATGGACGAGCTCAGATGCTAATGTGAGTGGATAGCCCGAGCTTGGTTCTGACAGCCTTTGATAAATGCTCCTCTTTACATTCTATAGCTTAAAATGATTAAACTGCTGCCCCTCATTTGAAGGTGATTATTCACAACAACAAAGTTAGATTTATTGCTCAAAGCCATTTCTTTTACATGAATGTGCTTTAACTGCTCTATGTAACATTCATACATGACATTATAAGGTAAGATTAACATGATTATTGTTTAAATAGTGGCTTCAATTGAGCTGTCTAATCATTATGTAGAATCTGTGTATTTATGATACCATTTCAAGGTATATACTGTAAATCAGGCCTGTCCACCCTTAACAGTATTTAGTTTGATTGCTCTAGCCTTGCTGAATCATGTCCATATTTCCCAACTTGAAGGTTGTTTGACTATTCTGACCTAGTGCATAACACGCTCGGTCACATACTCAGCCCAAACTAATTGAGACAGATGGGGTTTACAGCAGTAGCTTCACAGTGAGATGAAACATCTGCCCAGAATATTAGTCTGAATTAAGCAGATTAACTGAAAAACATACTGCCCGAACACTGGAAATGAAGAACAAGTTTCCAGAATTCTTCATCACAATCAGAGGAAAGGTCAATTTGACTACTTTGACTTTTAGCATACTCTTTCACACATTCCTTCACAACATTTATTGTCTCATTTGCTATCAGCACGACCAAAGTGGGTTGCTGCCTTTGAAGCTAGCAGCATTCATTTCCTCTTGTAGTCCAAACGTTATTGATCTCATGTGACGTCACTGTTGGCTAAAGCCAAATCATGCTTCTCCTTTCTGACTGTAGCTGATCCCATCGGTTGTATTTGTCTGGGCGTTGCTCCAAAATATCCATTAGAAGTTTGGTGCAGAGGCCTAGCAATTAAACAAGTAACATAGCTTGCGCAAACTGCTGACTCGACATCTGCACTCGTGTTGACTTTTAGTGCATGCGGACCAGTTAAATTTTAGGCTTAATATGTAATCCTTGAATTATATTCACAGCCCATAAAAGCACAAAAAATAAAAAGGAAAGTAAGTTACTACTGGCATTTTATAGGCTGAAAGGCTTAAAATAGTAGTAATTGTGGGGCATTCAGAAGTGAAAGGAGTATACAAATCTTCACATTTCAAATGAAACTTATGAAAAACTTTTAAATAAACTATGTGTATATATATATATATATATATATATATATATATATATATATATATATATATATATTATATATATATATATTATATATATATATATATATATATATATATATATATATATATATATATATATATATATAAATAAAATTTATCTATTTATTTATATATATATATATATATACTATAAAGTAAAAAAACAGTATTGACCCCTTTCTACCCCTTTCTATAAATTAACCAATGTATACTTAATGAATGATAACTCCAATATGAATGGCATCTCAAATGTCCAGAAAATAACATCCATTAGAGTGTGTTATCCAAACGTGTGTGAAAAGAAATATTGATCATTTCATCATTGTCTGTATATAATGCTATAGTGCATGCTCATTATCTTATAAATTACTCATCCCATTGAGTATTTCAGTCTAATTACACTATCTGATTGCGTTTGGAATAGTGTTGTGAACTAAGAGCCCACCCCATAACAAACAAACAAACTGTCCAAACAATGCAATCGGTAGTGATGATGTCTCACATGCACAGCCAATAGTTTTTTGTTTTTTTTTAAAGTCTTGTAATCTTGTTTTATTATTTTGTTTGCATACTTTGCCAATTTTTGCTTCTAGAATTCTCCTAGATTTCTTGCTTTGCTTCTGAGTTTTGTCCAGTTTTAAATGTGTGGGAGAACCTAAGAAGAAGGTTTCCACCTTTAATAGCTTTTTGTCAGGTGGAATTTGTAGTGACATGACATCTGATGTTTAGCCAAGATGATTCAAAAAACAATTTTGACCAAACATGATCTACCGATCTGCACTGAGCAGTTAGTTGCAGCTGAAGCCTCAGCTTGAGCATAACATGTTTAATCACATAAATTTGTAAGATGGTTTACTTTGCTACTAATGTTTCAGCTAGCTCGTTAGCTAACTGTGGCAGTGGGAGCATGGTCGAGCATCAGCCGTGGACGGAGAGGAGATTGGTTGAACCGGCAGGTAACATGTAATGATTCTTACCTGTGTCTTATTGCTGCCAGAGAGAGAGGGAGAGAGAGAGAGAGAGAGAGAGAGAGAGAGAGAGAGAGAGAGAGAGAGAGAGAGAGAGAGCGTGATATAGCTGGTGGCTAAAATTCCGCCTGCCTCCCGAGTCTTCCTCCACACCCTCACACACCAGATTTCTACACTAACCTAACTATCTATCCAACTAACATGAACTCAAATTTTTCTTTAACAATTATTGAACTAAATAAAATTAACAAATGTAAAACATAATTGTGTGATAATGATGCCACCCACACTGGGGTTTCTTTTGCCCAAATTGATGAAATACAGTCTGGAGTTTGCTTTGCAGAGAGCTCAGCAGCATGTCACACTTCCTAGAATGCTACATACGTCAAATAGTTTTCTGTTCATGTTAATTTACTTTCTTGCCCCAAAGAATAACCCATATTATTGACAACTGTAACTATTTTTGTGTTTGGTAGCTAGGTAATGAAATGAATATATGTTAGGTCTCATCTCCTCCAGCTCTCGCTACGCTGCAAGGAGTAGCGAGTGGCATACTTCCGCATTCCACTGCGCGCATTCCAGCGCTATTCAAAAACTCTCCGATGGACGTTTTATTCATGAACTCATGTTTTGTTTACCTCTGCCATGTGTTCTCATGTTTTTGTTCATGTCATGTCTCCGCCTCCTGTGTTTCCCCATGTGCTTATGTTTTGGTCTGTGTCATGTCTCCGCCTCCGTAACACTTATTGGTTCATGTTTGGCTCATTCATTCTGTGTAGTACGAGTTTCAGCTGTCATTGATTTGGACATGTGATTAATATGTGTTTAAATACGCCACTCTGTTTCCGCTTCGGGGCGGAGTATTAGTTTAGTTTAGCTTAGATGTGTTTAACATTGCGTGTTTTTTCCTTAGCTCTTTGTTCCGTGGTTTCCAGACCACCTCCTAGCCTTGCGCGTTTATTTCCGTAGCTCGTAATTCGTGGTTTCCAGACCTCCTTTCTAGCCTCGCGTACTTATTCCTTAGCTCGTATTTCGTGGTTTGCAGACCACCTTCTAGCCTAGCGTAGTTTTCCCTGTGTTTTCTGGATTTACTACCCGTCGTGGATTACTATGTTTCTTGTTTGGATTACTGTACCCTTTTTTGGATTACTGCCTCTTCGGCTAAGTACAGTATTATTTTGGATTACTGTGACCTTTCTGTTTATGGATTTATGTTGGATGGAGTTTTTTATGTTCACTTATGTTTGAACTGTTCCCAATAAACTGACCACTTTCCCCTGCAAGTGCATCCTGCTTCCTTTACCCCACGGGTCGTAACAGAATACTCCACCAAAAAAAATGGATGCAGCGGGGAAAACGACTCCATGCCACGCCACGCCATACCACGCCACGCCATGCCATGCCACAATTAAATTAATTCTATGTTTTTTCCTCAGTGGACTTTCATCTATCCTCCTGATGAGTTTGATGGCTTTGCCACTTGGCCTCAATGTTTTTTTTTGCAGGCTCAGATTTATTTTTTGAGTTTGGAGGACCCCAAACCCGACGAAGAGGAATGGTTGGGGTTCCTCCTCTCTCGTCTGGTCGGCTCTGCTCACCAATGGGCGGAGCTTCACCTTGTCAGTAGATCCACGAAGCTCCAGACAGTTTCGGGCTTTGTGGATCTACTGGTCCAGGTGTTCGGAAGCCCAGACTTCTAACCCGACCTCAGGACCTTTTTTGGGAAGGACCGTCTGGCCGACCGACCTAGTCAAACATTCCTGGAGTACTATGAGAGTAAGAGGGCTAACATGGTGGCCTACACCTCTCATCCCCTTACCCAGGAGTGTGCCACCGAGGGATGCACCTGACCAGCCATCCTGCAGTGTCCCACCTGCAGGAACCAGGGAGTAAGGAGCAGCTACTTCTGCTCCCAAGGCTGTTTCAAGGGCAGCTGGCGGGTGCATAAGCAGCTCCACAGGAGGGCACCCTCAGAGCTCCAGCCGGAGACCCAGCAGGAAGTCTCCTCCATGGAGCTACAACTGGAGGTTAACGTGGCGACCTCCAGCCCCGAGCTCCAGCAGGAGGCCCAGCAGGAGGTCTCCACAGGGGAGCTGCACATGGAGGTTAATGTGGCGACCTCCAGTCCTGAGCTCCAGCCAGAGGCCCAGCAGGAGGTCTCCACAGCGGAACTGCTCATGGAGGTTATCATGGTGACCTCCAGCCCCGAGCTCCAGCAGGAGACCCAGCAGGAGGTCTCCACAGCAGAGCTACACCTGGAGGTTAACGTGGCGACCTCCAGTCCCGAGCTCCAGCCGGAGGCCCAGCAGGAGGTCTCCACAGCGGAGCTGCTCATGGAGGTTAACATGGTGACCTCCAGCCCCGAGCTGCAGCCAGAGATTCAAGAGGAAACCTCCTCTCCTGGCCTGCTTATACCAGAGGTCCACGAGGAGACCTCCGCCCAAGCCATGTTCTTGTCAGAGGTTCGAGAAGAAACCTCCACTCCTGCCCTGTCCATGTCAGAGACCCATGGGATGGCCTTTTCTCAAGCCCAGTCCATGTCCGAGGTCCAAGGGATGACCTCCGTTCCAGGTCCTAGCCCATGTTTTAGCACAAAAATTGAGTCCATGTCCAGGTTCCTGCTCTAGTTCTAGTCCATGTCCATGTCCATGTCCAGGTTCCTGCCCTAATCCTAGTCCATGTCCAAGTCCATGTCCAGGTTCCTGCCCTAATTCTAGTCCATATCCAAGTCCATGCCCAGATTTTTGCCCTATTCCAAGGCCAATCTCTGATCCAGTTCCCAGTCAGGTTCCCAGTCAGGTTCCCAGTCCTGTTCCCAATGCTGTTCCCAGTCCTGCTCACAACCCTGTTCCCAGTCCTGCTCCCGTTCCCAGTTCCAGTCCAGTTCCTTGTCCAGTTCCTAGTTCAGTTCCATGTCCAAGTCTAGATTCTGACCCTGTTCCTAGTTCAGTTCCTAGTTCAGTTCCATGTCCAAGTCCAGGTTCCGACCCTGTTCCTAGTCCAGTTCCTAGTCCAGTTCCTAGTTCAGTTTCATGTCCAAGTCCAGGTTCCGACCCTGTTCCTAGCCCAGTTCCTAGTTCAGTTCCATGTCCAAGTCCAGGTTCAGGCCCTGTTCCTAGTCCAGTTCCTAGTCCAGTTCCTAGTCCAGTTCCTGATTTAGTTGCTAGCTACATTGGTTTAGTTTCTGGATTTGTTTTTGCTCTCCTTCTCAGTTCAGAGGCTGATGTAACTCCCAGCCCCGGTTCCAGCTCCAATTCCAACACAGCTCACTCCTCTGTCTCCTCCTCTGTCTCCTCCTCTGTCTCCAATCCTGTGTCCAGCACTGTCTCCATCCCTGTCTCCAGCCCTGTCTCCAAGTTAATTTCCAACGCTGTTTCCAACCAAGTTTTTGATTTTGTCTATGGTTTTGGGTCTAACCTAGTTCTCTGTCCAGTTTCAAAGTCTGTTTCCAAGTCTTTCTCGAAGTCTGTTTCCAAGTCTTTCTCGAAGTCTGTTTCCAAGTCTTTCTCGAAGTCTTTTTCCACGTCTTTCTCGAAGTCTGTTTCCACGTCTTTCTCAAAGTCTGTTTCCAAGCCCTTCTCGAAGTCTGTTTCCACGTCTTTCTCAAAGTCTGTTTTCAAGTCTTTCTTGAAGTCTGTCTCCAAGTCTGTTTCCAAGTCTGTCTCTG
Organism: Cranoglanis bouderius; assembly: GCA_023630585.1. Taxonomy (NCBI): domain Eukaryota; kingdom Metazoa; phylum Chordata; class Actinopteri; order Siluriformes; family Cranoglanididae; genus Cranoglanis; species Cranoglanis bouderius. Next base: position 13,361,818 of record CM042568.1, read on the forward strand.
AGTCTGTTTCAAAGTCTGTCTCTGATCCAGGTGCCAAAGCTGTTCCTGATCCAGGTGCGAGAGCTGACTCCGATCCTGGTTCCAGAGCTGACTCCGATCCTGGTTCCAGGTCAAGCTTCGGGTCAAGCTCCAGGTCAAGCTCCGGGTCAAGCTCCAGGTCAAGCACCAGGTCAAGCTCCAGGCCAAGCACCAGGTCACGTGCAGCTCCGAGATCCAGGCCCAGCACCAGGTCACGCGCAGCTCCGAGATCCAGACCAGGCATCGGTTCAAGCACCAGTCCAAGTTCTTTTCCAAGTTCTCGTCCAAGTTCTCGTCCAAGTTCTCATCCAAGTTTCAAAGGAAAACCCGACACGCTCTGCTCTGGTTATGGGACACTGGACATAACCAGCCTCAGGTCCTGGAGGGCAGAGGTTAGGATCCTGCCCAGTGGCCCAGGTCCACCAAAATGGATGGAACTTGCGGTGCTTCGGGAGCCGCGCCTTAGGGGAGGGGTCTCTGTTAGGTCTCATCTCCTCCAGCTCTCGCTACGCTGCAAGGAGTATCGAGTGGCATACTTCCGCATTCCACTGCGCGCATTCCAGCGCTATTTAAAAACTCTCCGATGGACGTTTTATTCATGAACTCACGTTTTGTTTTCCTGTGTTTCCCCATGTGCTTATGTTTTGGTCTGTGTCATGTCTCCGCCTCCGTAACACTTATTGGTTCATGTTCGGCTCATTCATTCTGTGTAGTACCAGTTTCAGCTGTCATTGATTTGGACATGTGATTGATATGTGTTTAAATACGCCACTCCGTTTCCACTTCGGGGCGGAGTATTAGTTTAGTTTAGCTTAGATGTGTTTAACCTTGCACGTTTTTTCCTTAGCCCTTTGTTCCGTGGTTTCCAGATCACCTTCTAGCCTTGCGCATTTATTTCCGAAGCTTGTAATTCGTGGTTTCCAGACCACCTCCTAGCCTTGCGCATTTATTTCCATAGCTCATAATTCGTGGTTTCCAGACCTCCTATCTAGCCTCGCATACTTATTCCTTAGCTCGTATTTTGTGGTTTGCAGACCACCTTCTAGCCTAGCGTAGTTTTCCCTGTGTTTTCTGGATTTACTACCCGTCGTGGTGTATTATGTTTAAAAACATTCAGATATAGGTCATTAACTATGCTTGCATAGCCTCAAGGTTGAGAGTTTGCGTGAGGTCGTGTAGAGTTCGCTGGTTCGTTGTGCTGTTTGAAAAGGCATGAGCCGTGAGGCGGTTGCATCCTTTGTCCGGGAGAGAGAGGTCCTGGCTTCCTCTTCCCGGGGCACGTGGCCCCGGGGGAGAGAAACCAGAAGGAGTGTAGAAGTGAAGGTAAAGAGACTGAGAAGTGAACTCCAACTCGAGTTGAAGTGTGAAGAAGAGCGTGGTGTTGTTTGAAGTTGGATTTGCATGTCCGGATGAACTCTCTTTGTCTGGTCTCGGGCCCTAATTTAAATGTCCAGGGAGGAGCTGGTTTATACCGTGTTATAAATGAAATTAAGAGAAAACATGAAATAATGTATCCCATTGCAATATGATATACATAATCAATCCGGGATATCTCGAGACGATTAACTACATACCAAATTGGATGGACTTGTAAAGAATATTACAAATAAAACCTGGTTACAGACATTTAAAATGATATCCTAAATTAAACCTATCTAAAGTCATTAAGGTTAGTTACATAAACACACAATATATGTAAACAAGATAACATCACACTATTTAGGCATCGAATAATTACATATAATTACACGTTACATTGAAAAGAGAGAGATTTCTCCATTGTGTGTGTAAGGTAAGCTTGTGTGTGTGTGTGTGTGTGTGTGTGTGTGTGTGTGTGTGTGTGTGTGTGTGTGCGCACGTGCGCGTGTGTATGTCCAGAAGAGGGGGCTGGCGTTTTGGTGGACCCCTGCTGATGAACTAATCGTGAAGTTTCCCCAGACGTTCAGTCATCAAAGGTTTCTTTTATTGCAGGGGTAAGTCCTGTGTGGGTTCCAGAGAGACTTTTGCATTCCAAAGGGTATCTGGCCGCAGGAGGCCTCTCGGGGTTATTCTCGGTCACCTGAGTGACGAAATGTCCCGTCTGGGTTAATTCAGAAATCAGTTTGAGCATAGTCATACGCTACAGTGGATTACTGTGTTTCTTGTTTGGATTACTGTACCCTTTTTTGGATTACTGCCTCTTCGGCTAAGTACAGTATTATTTTGGATTACTGTGACCTTTCTGTTTATGGATTTATGTTGGATGGAGTTTTTTTATGTTCACTTATGTTTGAACTGTTCCCAATAAACTGACCACTTTCCCCTGCAAGTGCATCCTGCTTCCTTTACCCCACGGGTCGTAACAATATACATACAAATTTTAGTTAGCATTAGTTACTAGCTAGGCTATACAGGTATATTTACAGAATGTGCTGTTTAGTTGTTTGTAAACAGCGAAAGAAGATATGCAGTCAGACTATATCTGCTGCTTAGCAAAAGATTCAGGTTGTTGTTTGGTGAAATGCCACAGGTTGTAAAGGGCTAGTGGTGGCCAGAGGATTTGTGTCAGTGAATTCCAGTTGACCAAAATACATTTAAGCTGTATAGTTTCAATCTAAATAAAAGCCAGGAGCAAATGAGGAAATCCAAAAGGAAAATTTGAACTTCAAAAAAATCACAAACAAAAAGTAAAGGATAATATAATATAATACAATATAATATAATACAATATAAAATAATATAATATAATATAATATAATATAATATAATATAATATAATATAATATAATATAATATAATTTACTGTAATGTAATATAATAATTATTAATATTGTAATTTTCATTTGTGCAGCTTGTAATTCTTTTCCACAAAATTAACTCCATAGGTTCTTTTCAGTACCAGAATTACCAGAGGTATAGAGAGAGGAATGATAAAAAAAGAAGAATATAATGAGGATGGAGTTTTTAGTTGATTGTAGCTCATTGACGGCTCAGGCCAGTGTATGGTTTAGATTAGTATAGAGGATAAAGGATAAAGGATAATTGTGTAGTTTGGGAGCTATGAGAGAATCTATAAGCCTTAATATATATTTTTAGATTACTGATTATGGAAATACTGATCAAAATCAGTTTCAGGGAGAGTAGGAAAATTATGCACATAATGTTATTGAGACTGTGGTGTGTTAGCACAGTTTCACACCTTAAAGTGAGGAAAGATAGAGTTGAAGAAGGATACGGAAGGATGTGAGGATACAGAACCATATTAAAGAAGCATTTCTTTCTGTACAGAGCGAGAGAGAGAGAGAGAGAGAGAGAGAGAGAGAGAGAGAGAGAGAGAGAGAGAGAGAGAGAGAGAGAGAGAGAGAGAGAGAGAGAGAGAGAGAGAGAGAGAATTGAAAATGAGAGAGGCTTCCAAAAAAGTGCAACAAATCAGTATGTTCTGTACTATTCTTACTTCTTTGCCAGAGACCCAAGTGGAGAAGAGAGATTAAAAGTGGAAAGCTGAAAAGGAGAGGAAAGATGCTCATGAATGAAACAGAGATTATAGAAAACTATGAGCAATGTGGCAGGAATAAGCTTATGGATGAGAGCGAGTGTGTGCAGGGTGTGTATGTGAAAGCAAAGATGAGATGAGACTGAGAGTGTAGGTGTGTATGTGCGTGTGTGAGTGTTTCTCCAAACCACCTGACTGTCCGTTAGCAGCTGGGTCTCAGGAGATTAAACAGAGTGCTGAGACTGCAGCCAGCAATGATTAGTGGGTTGCAGTCAAGCCTACTAATCAATCTCAGCGCCACACAATTTCCTCCTCCCAATTCCAGCTTTGATCAGAGGGCAGGGAAAGAGCGGCTGGCTAAAGGCATAATGGAGTTTCACACTAATGCGGCTGGAGCTGCCTGTCTATGAACTGGCAACTAAGTGTGTGGGACAATGAACCAAGAGGAGGGCGAATCAGGGTGTGTGCATCCAGCTTAGTTAAAATCTCAGTGTGGAGTTGCAGAGTAGTTGTGTGTGGTGTATTCATGTGTAAGTCTGTATATATCCATACATACACATTCATATACACACATGCAGTATGTATACAGACAGACAATGAATTAAACAGGAACAACAATAATGGCTCTGTTATGCTGTGGATGGCATTTTGCTGGCATGGTTTGGGTCCAAGTCAGCCAAGAAACCTTAAAGAAATGCATGAATCTTATGCTATGTCCCATCCACAGGATATAAGGGCTCACTAAATGGTTTGATGAGTATGGAAATTATGTAAATCATATGCTATGGCTTTCACAATTGAAGACCTATGGGAGATTTTAGAGCAGTGTGTAAGACAGCACTCTGCACCACCATCAGCAAAACGTCGATTGAGAGAAGATCTTTTGGAAGAATGGTGTTCAATACGGTTCTCCGTACAGTTCCAGAGACTTGCAGAATGCCAAGGTGCATTGAAGCAGTTCTGGTATCTCGTGGCACCTCAACTGTCAACTGCTCTTGGAACTACATACAATCAAAATCAAACATACTTAATTTCCCAGCATCCTCTACCAGCCTCCACGTCAGCTGAAAATCCAAATCGCACACCAGATTGCACTGCAACATTATTAAGTCTTTCTCACTGTGATTGTTTCTGCACCTGTGTTCTCATATGTTGGATTTGGTTTTAATTTGTCATGTACGTGACATATGACATATACAGTGAGGGAAAAAAGTATATGATCCCTTGCTGATTTTGTACATTTGCCCACTGACAAAGAAATGATCAGTCTATAATTTTAATGGTAGGTGTATTTTAACAGTGAGAAACAGAATAACAACAAAAAAAATCCAGAAAAACGCATTTCAAAAAAGTTATAAATTGATCTGCATTTTAGTGAGCGAAATAAGTATTTGATCCCCTATCAATCAGCAAGATTTCTGGCTCCCAGGTGTCTTTTACACAGGCAGCGAGCTGAGATTAGGAGCACTCTTTTAAAGGGAGTGCTCCTAATCTCAGCTTGTTATCTGTAAAAAGACACCTGTCCACAGAAGCAATCAATCAATCAGATTCCAAACTCTCCACCATGGCCAAGACCAAAGAGCTGTCCAAGGATGTCAGGGACAAGATTGTAGACCTACACAAGGCTGGAATGGGCTACAAGACCATCGCCAAGCAGCTTGGTGAGAAGGTGACAACAGTTGGCGCGATTATTCGCAAATGGAAGAAACTGTCAGTCTCCCTCAGTCTGGGGCTCCATGCAAGATCTCACCTCATGGGGTTTCAATGATAATGAGAATGATGAGGAATCAGCCCAGAACTACACAGGAGGATCTCGTTAATGATCTCAAGGCAGCTGGGATCATAGTCACCAAGAAAACAATTGGTAACACACTATGCCGTGAAGGACTGAAATCCTGCAGTGCCCACAAGGTCCCCCTGCTCAAGAAAGCACATGTACAGGCCCGTCTGAAGTTTGCCTGAATGATTCAGAGGAGAACAGGGTGAAAGTGTTGTGGTCAGATGAGACCAAAATCGAGCTCTTTGGCATCAACTCAACTCACCGTGTTTGGAGGAGGAAGAATGCTGCCTATGACCCCAAGAACACCATCCCCACCGTCAAACATGGAGGTGGGAACATTATGCTTTGGGGGTGTTTTTCTGTTAAGGGGACAGGATGACTGCACCGCATCAAAGGGACGACGGACGGGACCATGTACCATCAAATCTTGGGTGAGAACCTCTTTCCCTCAGCCAGGGCATTGAAAATGGGTCGTGGATGGGTATTCCAGCATGACAATGACCCAAAACACACAGTCAAGGCAACAAAGGAGTGGCTCAAGAAGAAGCACATTAAGGTCCTGGAATGGCCTAGCCAGTCACCAGACCTTAATCCCATAGAAAATCTGTGGAGGGAGCTGAAGGTTTGAGTTGCCAAACATCAGCCTCGAGACCTTAATGACTTGGAGAGGATCTGCAAAGAGGAGTGGGACAAAATCCCTCCTGAGATGTGTGCAAACCTGGTGGCCAACTACAAGAAACGTCTGACCTCTGTAATTGCCAACAAGGGTTTTGCCACCAAGTACTAAGTCGAAGGGGTCAAATACTTATTTCCCTCATTAAAATGCAAATCAATTTATAACTTTTTTGAAATGCGTTTTTCTGGATTTTTTTGTTGTTATTCTGTCTCTCACTGTTAAAATACACCTACCATTAAAATCATAGACTGATAATTTCTTTGTCAGTGGGCAAACGTACAAAATCAGCAGGGGATCAAATACTTTTTCCCCACTGTATATGTTTGCATATGTATAGGGTCATCTGAATGCACTGCAGCCATATGCATTTCTATAAAAATATGCCTTTTTTGAAATTATTTTTCAAATTTAAGTTGTTGGTATGTAGTTGTATGAGATAGGAAGTGTGGCTTTTTACTGTTAACAGGTATCCCACTGGAGTTGTTGACATTTTTATAATTTAAAAAGTTATTATATTACCTTGATGGTGGGAGGAAGGAAGAGAAAAGGGAAAGGGAGGATGTTTCGCCTCTCCTATGTTTAATGTAATTATGTGATTCATTCAAGCAGCATGGCGTCCCAGTGACTGTGAGACACTGCTTCTCTCAGCATGCAGTATGCGATTACATTGACTCATCCCTCCTCACACCAACTATGTTACACAGATTTATGCATTTAAAAGTCATTCTCTGCACTGTATTATCAACATGGTATTAAAGCTGATCAAGATATTTAAATATTGAATATTTTTGTAAAGCAGAGAGAGAGAGAGAGAGAGAGAGAGAGAGAGAGAGAGAGAGAGAGAGAGAATGGATCATGATTGATGGTCAAAAAGTGATGCACCCTAACTCTGTGCAGTGTTCATAGGACTAAATAAATGTATGCGCAAGCCCTTGCCAAAAGCTGACATAAAACAGTGCCTGCTCTGATCTTGATATCAATTTGATAAGAGTCAAGTGATATATTTTCATTGACAGATAGGCGTGTATAATAACTCTTAAAATAGTGTCATGGCACTGCCTTAAAAAACCTTATAAGCTGAAATATACTTGGATATACCAGAAGTACACTGAGCTACAAAACAAACTAAAGTGTCTTAGTAAGGTTTTGGGCCAGCATGAGCCACCAAAACAGTTTAAATTCATGTTGTCATGGATTCTACATGTCTCTGGAACTGAACTGGAGCGAAGAACATTATTTTTCCAAAAGATATTCTCTCAGCTGCTGTTTTGATTATGATGGTGCAGAGCTCTGTCTATCACTTCCAGTCCAAAATCTTCCTTAGGTGTTTAATTTGTTTGAGATCTGGTGCATGTGAAGGACTTAGAATATGGCTTACATTATTTTCATATTAATTAAAGTTACTCATTCAGTGAGCTCTTGTGCCCTGTGGATGGGGGTGGGGTCATCCTGGAAGACACCATACCCATGAGGAGAGAAATGTTTCATCATAGGATAAAGGTGATCAATGAGAAAAAAGTTTGTGTTGATTTGTAGTGACTCTTCCCTCTAAGGAGATGAGTAGACACAAAACCATGCCAGGAAAATAAACTCCCCACACATAAACAGAGCCACAGTTTTTTTTTTTTTTTTTTTTCTTTTTCTTTAATTTGTCATCCATCTGTAAGAAAGTCAGCCCAGAAAATGCCATAACACAAGCTTATGTAAACAAAATTCTGTCACTTGACACCCAAATTGACTAAAGCAAACTTTATGACAGCTGATGCCTATTGTAATAAGCCTTTATATATGGGTCATGTATATTTATGTCAATTGTCATAAAGGACTTATGTAGGTGTCATGTAGCTCTATCCTTAGGAAAGTGTTACTGAAATTCCTAATTCATAGTTATTGCACCATAAAACATGTCCAATACATGATAACTACCTCTTCACATCTCCAAGTATTCATCTGGAATATTTATCTAAGGTTTTCATTTACCAAACAATACTGGACTTGTCATTCAGTCTTTAAGCAATGATAGAAAATCTATAACCCGCTTTTTACGTTCCTGTCATACATTGCACCAAAGAACTTGACATTTATGCAAGGGAAATACGCTTTGATTATGTGTCATATATTTTGCTGAGTTTTTACCCTTGTCAATAAAGGTGTAACCCTCTGTTTTAAGAGGAGAATAAACCATATAACTGGCAAGCGTGTAAAAATATAACAGGCTCCGTTTGAGTGCTTTATTTCTCATGTTTACAGGCTGCGAGTCAGAGAGTAAGGACTGCTATTGGAGCATCTGCAACAGAGAGCAACAGAAGACTGGTCTATAACAATCAAAAATGGGGATCCAGGCCAGTTAGGCCCATTGCCAAGCCTCGTCTGGAGAAACACTGTGCTGCAACCAGATTAGAAAGATCACACTGAGACCCAGCAGCCAAAATCAAGCCTATCAACAAAACTCCAACAAATATGTCCTGGCATGAACCTGCAAAGTAAGAAAAAAGAACGAGGATCATTACTATGTCTTTTTTTTCTTTCTTGTTATTCCTCTATGTGAGGAATTATCACTGACATTTGTTACACTTGCTGTTTAAGGCTGAGTGCTGATGCCAGCCTTTCGGCATCTCCATCCATCTTGGTTTAACAAGTTTTTCTTATTTAAGTTTAAGAGGCCTGTTTATAGACAGAGGCATGAAGAAGAGAGTAGTGTTTCCAAGGCTTGATAACACAGTCTTAAACAACATTCAGTTAAGCCAAAAAACAGAGAATGCCATTGATGGGAGGCTGAGTCTAATAAAATGAAGGAAATTGTAAGGAGTAGCAGATGGATAAAGAAATGAAACGTGTAACAAAAAGGGTGAGATCGAGAGGAAAGGAGATAAATAGAAAGAGTGATGGAAAGAGAAGGGAGCAGAGGAGAGAAGTGCTTTGAGTGGATGTGCTGGCAGATGGTGTTCACAGAAGCGTGATCATTTGGCATTTGTTCGCCAAAGTGTTCATGGGGAAAGCAAGAGAGAAAGAAAGAGAGAGAATGGCAGTACAGTACTGATGTCTCGCTCTCTCTCTCTTTCACATGGGGGCATCACTAGCTGGTGTGTTACCATATAATTCACTGCCTCTTTATTTGATGTGTGCCCTACTGGCAGATGCCCGAGTCAGAAATCACATGTGCCACTTGGCATGTCTACAGACTCACTCAATCTACTGGAAATTGTCATGCAGTCATCAAAAATGACTCAAATGCAAACGCCATGGCTAAGGTTCATATTCAACCAATTCATTGCTCCATTGACTACAATATGCCCCCTAAAGTGTTCTTTTCTTGAAGGATTTCTAATGGATTTCTGTGCATATATGGGAGGATGATTTACTCTCTTTCTGCATTTTTAAACCAGCTCTGACTCTGGCCCGCACCCTACCCTTAATCATTCATAACTTTACATGTGAGTTAGCTGGTATGGGTTTTTACAAATTTGCAGTCACCGGACCGGATTATATTACCCTAAGAATTTACTTTATTTTCATTGTGTACTGCAAGATTATGGTCCATAATACATAACTATGTGACAATTACATAAATGAAAACTGACATAAACCCACATAGCATTTTAAACAGATTATTTTAACAGGTACTAGCTGCCATAATGACTGCTTTTATGAGTTTTCATGCCAAGTATACAGTGTCTTGCATAAGTATTTACCAATCCCCTTGTACTTTTCTATTTTGTAGTGTTACAACCTGGAACTAATAAATACAAATAAATAAAATAATATAAGCTGTGCTTGCATAAAATCAAATGGCAAAAATCCATTTCACTTCTAGGTTGTAAAAAAACTTATGTACAAAATGTGGTGAGTTCAAGAGCACTGTACATAACACCTGGGTCATAGAATTTTGTTTGATAATCTTTTATTATAACAATTTCCAAGGTGATTTTGTAGCCCAGCATATTTCTGATATGTCATGTAGTGGTAACGATGTAAAACACAAAACATCAATCATTACCAAACGTTCTCTAATTTGAGGTCTGTGTAATACACATAAATCTGTCTTACAGTTTCTGTCATGACAGAACAGTCTCAAGCCTTTGGTAAAGATCCATCCATCCATTTTCTGTACTGCTTATCCTACACAGGGTTGCCTGGAGCCTATCGCAGGGGACTCGGGGCACATGGCAGGGCACACCCTGGATGGGGTGCCAACCCATCGCAGGGCACAATCATACACACATTCACACCCCATTTCACACACTACGGACAATTTAGAGATGCCAGTCAGCCTACAATGCATGTCTTTGGACTGGGGGAGGAAACCGGAGTAACTGGAGGAAACCCACAAAGATTGGGGAGAACATGCGAACTCCACACACACATGGTGGAGGCGGGAATCAAACCCCCAAACGTGCTAACCACTAACCACCATGCCCCTCTAAAGATAGTTGTATAAAGCAGAAATATAAAATATACTGTAAATATACATAAAATATACATAATGCACACAAAAACTGTTGTTATTGTGTAACAGTCTTATATAGCAGGCTGTTGTGTTCATATTACATACAACCAATTAACCATACATAGGAAGCTGCATCACATCCTACTCTGATATACCAGTAGTACACCCACTGTAACATGCAATAAATCCTCCCAGAAAGTGTCCCAACTATAACAACATCATGTGTCAACAAACATATATGTCACAAGAATCAGGTGTCATGTCAACCCGACTCATTGAAAATGTGGTCTTTATGGCAGCTGGCAATGTGGGATAATCCTATAACACCAAAAAAGTCAGATAGAACCACACAATTCCAAAGTCTCAAAATGTCATAGATGTCATGTCAGTTGTCATAGAGGGCTTGTGTAGGTGTTATGACCAACACCTTTGAGGAAAAAAAATAACAATCTACTCTACTGTGTCTGCAGCTACGCTGTATTAGATGCCCATGGTTATTCTCTCATTTAGCTGCTTTAGTATAATATCTTCATAATAATATTTGTTAACCAGTATCACTTCAGTTTTCACAGCAGCACCCATGAAGGTCATTCTGTACAATCAGACATCTATCAGAAAGAGTGTGTCATGATCAGAGCTGGCTCCTGTGTTTCAGCTGCTTCCGTCTCACTGATAGAGACACACACCTGCTTGAGAGACCCGTCTGTCTCTGAGGCTAGCAGTGCCGTTAATGCCTCTGCACTGTGCAGACTAGAGAGGGCTTATTAAGAGTGTTCTTCAAAGAGAGGATAAGCACAGCTACTGCTGAGTGTAAAATATTGCTGAAATACAAAGAGCCAGTGCTGCATTAGCTAGTGTGTTTGCTGAAGCTGTAGGGGTGCGGTGACTCAACATGATAACAGATCAAATTGATAATGGTCAGACATGAGGAAGATGAAGTGAGCAAACCAAGGGGATGTGCATGTGATTTTTAAAGATCAATATATTTTTGAGGAATAGTGCTTCTGGTGACTGGGGAAAAGTTAAACCATGTTAAAAATGGGTGGATTTGGGCAATGGGGGTGCGTAGCTGTACACATTCAATTAGGTTAGGAAAAAATGTAATGTAGAAAACAGTGAGCAAGGTGAGACCTGAAATATTAGAGGACTTGCCGAATTCCACACATTGAGCAGTCATGACTCAGAGTCTTACACCAAATTGACTAGAATTGTCTCAGCTATTCTTTTCATACATTATGCATTCATTCGTATTCTTTCTTATTCTCCTGTTCTCCTCTTCCACTGCCCTTAAGCTTCAGTGCTGAGATCATATTCTGTTCTCCAGACTACAAGTCTTTCTCAGTCAACATGGAGAATCAGGCAAATATCAACATACAGTGAAGCTTAGTACATTTTTTATTTTTAAATCTAACAAAATAACTTAATAACTTTCTTATTCTTCTTTGTTGGCATATTTTACATTATATATATATATATATATATATATATATATATATATATATATATATATATATATATATATATATATATATATATATATATATATATATATATATATATATGAAATCCTACCACAGTTCTTAATTAGAAGTCTTAATCCTTCTTAAGCGGTTAGTTCAATAAAATAGAAATCGTGTTAATAACTTTCACTAAAATGAATCAGGGAAATTATTATTGTGCTCCTCAATACAACTTAAATGGATGACTGTGTACTCAAGTGTACTATTCAGATTTGCTGATTTAAGTTCAACACCTACGTCAGTATTTTTGCAGGAAAAGTTATTTGTATTCAGAGTATGGTTACACACGTACTTAAGCTGATATTATGGGTGCATCCTTCAGTTTATTAAAATAACCTGAGTTTAGTTTACGCCTCTGAGGTTGCCAGAATAGAACTGTGATGGAGTGTTTCAATAGTGTCTAGAGAACCACCTTAAAACACAAGCCCTTGGCTTAAAGGGGGAAAATGGGAAATGAGCCTGTGTTGTTCATAATTTTTACCCATAAAACATTCATTCCTTGAAATAAGCAATGTCTCAAGTTAAGATGCCATCTCCTGTGCTGTCCTCTTTGTGGAAAGAATTGACATATTTATATATTTAATATTGGCCTCAAAACCCTCAATTTTTTTATTTTATTTTATTTTATTTTTATTTTTAGCATATTTACTACCCAAACATAATTATCAGCACAACATATTGTGGTTACATCAAACTGTCAGTGGTGCTGAACTTAATGCTGATCCTCACATACGTATCATGCAAGAAAAATCTATGTCTAAGGTTAGAATCACATGTAAATGACAACTCTGTTTCAGGAAAATCACCCTGCATACATAACTCTCACATAAGTCCATAGTATCTCTGAGGTCTGAATATTGATGTGCACAGTTTTAGTGGTAACTCCTCTCTACGCATGTGTAACTAAACTTAATAGATATTGAATAGATATTCAAATTTACCCGAATCACTGATAACTTTCATAAATGCTAACACAAAAGGTTAATGTTAACACAAAAGGCAAAATACAGGGTAAAATCCCCAATCTTCTAAACAGTTCTCAAGTTCCTTCTTTTTTCCTAAATGTTTTTTATTTATTTATTTATTTTTTTGCCTCTTTACACTTTGACAGCTTGAGTGTTGTGTGTGTGTGGCAGGAGTTGGTATCCCACCATGGTGTCAGCCTGGCACAGGGATTCTGGGAGAAGTCCTGTCAGAGAAGAGCGTTGGAGAGCAACCTCCTTCCAGGAGTCCAACCGTCCTGTGATGTCAATTGACTTGTTGATCCATCGTGTTCATCTTCCTAATTGTGACATTCCGTTTCTAGAAGATATAATGAATACTGAATGAATACTATTAAGCTGTATGGTTTAAAAAGAAGTTTGTTGAGGTGAAATGGTGATTTTAGGGGACAAGTTTTGTAGCCGGAGGTTTGTGGATGGTAAAATATAAATATAAATACATGTATCACAGAGAAGTTATGTTGTGCCAACTAATGCATCATAATCTTTTAAGTTGGAGCATTGTAGTAATGTATTTTTTATGCCACAGTGCTATTGAATTCTTAAGTCTGATTGGTCAGAAGGTGTTGATAATTTTTCGAGAATGGTTGTAATTGAAATCACATGCTTTTTCTATAGTGACAGCTCATTCACAGGGACATGTATAGTATAGTGGAAGCTCCACATAATCCAACCCTAATAATAAACCAATTAAAATAATGTATTGTTATTTACCAAAGAAAATATAATATTTAATATTGTGAATTGTTCAAAGAGATGTTTTGTAGCATTTATGGAAGGAATCTTTGGTAATGGTCGGTAAGTTATTATTATTAACTTCAAGAGGGAGATACAAAAGTGCCTCATTAGAGAACGACTATAGCTGCTATGATGTAAGTGATAACAGGAGCTAACGTTCCAAAACATTAAATCTAACTATAAATGGTGCAAAAGTATGTTGTGTCATTCCTTAACACATTAAAATGTGGTAGAAAAGGAATAAAACACTTTGGGATGTGCCATTATAGGAAAATAATCAACTACTCTAGGATTGTACAGCACATCCCAAATTGTTTTGACTATCCAACAGAGTGACTGTTTTATCACATATTATTTTGAAGCACTTCTCCCTTTGGACACACTTTTTGATCAGATGGGGAGAATAAATAATTCTCAGAGTCGGTCATAATACCAGTGGGCAACTGCTTATAATTCATCTTAGAAACTGTTTTTTTTCAGTTTGTAATCAGTAATAATAGTGGTGCATGATGAATTATTGTGTGCACTGAAATGTTGCTAGTAAGGAAAAAAAAAAAAGAAAAAGCTACACGAAGCTTCTTCACCCTTAAACATGTGGAGACACATGCTCACCCACTCGCAACCCAAAATCAGCAGATACAAATTGCCTTCTTGGCTCTCATGCATCTTCTGTTAATAATTATTTCTCCTTGTCATCAGCACAAGCACATTGCAGGCTTCCCGCCACAGCTGTACTGACGCCAATTGCTTTCTCTCTCTCCTCCTGCTTTCTCTCTGTGTGTCTCTCTCTCTCTCTCAACCCCCCTCCTTCACCCTCCCTTTCTCTCCGTCTGCCTCTGGAGCTAAAAGCCAATTATTCTCCACAGATCCGCAGCAACATTTCCCTCCATCATTCCCTTATAAATTCAGCCCGTGCCAGGAAAATTAAATTCATATTGAACTCGATAAAGGGCAAATTATCAGTGCTTTGTGGATTTCCTTATACTTTTGGTCGCTGGATTTCTTGCAATTTTCCCCTCCTTTATTGTGTCTGATTTTTCAATTGGCAATTAGAACTTGTTTTGGCACACGGGTACAGCACCTGTGTTGGCAGCGTTTCTGAGAATGAAGAGATCAAACACACGCAACCATCGTTTCACACACATGCATACACGCCTCCGCACACACACACTAACACATTATTGTCAGTGTCATCCATCTCCCCTGCATGGCATCGCAAAAGAGATTATCTTCCATCAGCTTTGGCTTGCTTTCCACTCTCATACTGAACAACAGTCAGCAGTGCTCTGGATTTCAACAGGATACATGAATAACTCCACTTTATATAAAGTGCCAAATACTTTACATTTCCTATGATTGCATTTGCACTGGTATACTATGTTTACAGTAGATTTACAGTAACATTTTTAATGTACGCATATACACACACACACACACACACACATATATATATATATATATATATATATATATATATATATATATATATATATATATATATATATATATATATATATATATATATATATATATATATATATATATATATATATACATATCCATTACTGTTGCTACATGACTCCCTGGTGTTTAGGCTCTTTCTGGCTAGTTAATGAAGAGGTTAGAGGTCAGTACTAACAGCACTCTGGACCCTCTCACCATCACCCCTCATGATTGACTGCACCGGTGCAGCCTGACTGGCTATTATCAGCTTCAAAGCCATCATGCTGATAGACGTTGCCATGGCAGCGTTTTGTTGAATGGCCAGATTTGACCCAACAGAGGAGGTTGGTGCAGACACCCATGGACAGGTCACATTACAAATGGATTTTAACTAGCTGTTAAGGAGATCCAGAACTCATTAATGAGATGTTTCCTTTAAATGATGGTTGTAAATTGATGAGTTGTTGCAATCACATGCAGGTGAGTGAATGTGCTTTGAGTTGCATGCTGTCAAGACACAAACCCTACGAAACAACTGGTAAAATATATATTGTAAACACTTCCACTTCCTACAACAGGACTCGCTCTACACTGTCAGTATGGAAATTTTGATTAAAAAGGTAAAAATTTATCGATTGTTAGGTCGCGCCACAACTGCGACTCTATTTCCCACCATGCACGGCGGCCTACAAACATGGCCGCCCCGGACTACACACCCCATGACACTCCCACACTCCCACATTCACAGTCACCCACGTTTTAAGCACACACCTGTTGTTAATTTCAGTGTTCATTTACTGCTACATTATTTAAGGACTTTTGTTTGTCACGTCCACCATGAAGTATTTGTGCGTTCACCTCGTTCCTGCAACTACCAAGCATTATTTCTCTGGACTGTGTATTCTGGTTTTGAATTTTGCTCACGTTTTTTGGATTACGGATTATTGCCTTGCCCATGTGATTACTGCTTCTGGTTTTTTGAACTCTTTGCTACATTTTTGGACTTTGTCTAGCCAATGAAAACTCTGTTTGCCGGTGTTTATGAACTTTGCCTGTTTTTGACCCTGCTCAAGTCTCACGATTTTGAACTGTTCCTATTATTCTGCCTATTCCTATTAAAGTGACTATTTTGCTCCTCACTTGCATCCAGTTCTCCCTGTGTATTTTAATATCGATTCTGTTGAATAAGTAGAGACATAACAACATTTTAAATGGTCTTAATCCAGCATGAGCTCACTCAACATACATATGCATAAACAATTTAAGCAGTGTTTCACAATGGCAAAATTCATTTATTTTACATGATCACTCAAATCTATGTGCAAACACACATGTACACGCACATCTATTTACACGTAACTGCCTGTAAATAGTGTTACTGTAAATGTATTCACTTTATACTTTATACTATTAATACTCCAGTACTGCACTGACACTTACACATGTACTCACAAGGATATACTCACATTATATCTATCTATCTATCTGTCTATCTGCCTGTCTGTCTATCTGTCTGTCTGTCTGTCTTTCTATCTATCTATCTATCTATCTATCTATCTATCTATCTATCTATCTATCTATCTATCTATCTATCTACTCTAATCCTCCACATGACATTGCTTGATAACTAACCTTTTTTTCATTGTCAATTCCCACCTCACTAGCTAGTTCTTTTTTATTACACAACAGCTACCAGCTGGGCAGGGCGAGGGCTAACACGTGCTTCCTCTGAGACACGTGAAGCCAACCAATGTTTTTTTTTTTCAGACTGCTGCTCATCCTACATCAAAGAGCAGCTGAGAATAATCTGAGAAAAGCACTAATATACTGGTATTATACCAATGTTCTACCCTCTTCCGTATACATAGTTTTGCTCTAATTGACAGTGGGGAGACCATGAAGATAGCTTGAACACTGTTTTTCAGTTGTGCATCTCAGGGCCCTCTTAAGTTACCTTCTATCAAAAAACATTAATGACCATTATACCACAGTGCTGTTGAATACTTGGTCAGAAAGTGTTGAAATGTTCTATGAGAGCAGCTTTGACAATAGTTCTGGCAGCAAATTTATATTTAATGCATTAGTTTAAATATTTGATCTTTTCTATAATAACGTACAAAGTGACGTGTATGGTGGATGCTCACATAAACAAATTTTAAACGTGTAAAATTGTTGATATCGAGAAGTTTTCTGGGAGGACACATTTATTTAGCATTTATGGAAGGATTCGCCAGTGTCAGTGCTTTCTAACTGAGGTATAGCCGTACCATTAAGTTTCCAAAACAGGAAAATAGTCAGGACAGAGGGCTTTGTGGTTGTGGTTGGCAAGAAATATTCATTTTTGTCTTATTAACAAGGTTTCCAGGTTTCAGAAAAATTATATAATATATAAAACTTTTAAAAACTGCACAAAAGGCCATAAATTAGCCCAGAAATCATTGGCAAAATATGAAAGAACAGGGACAATACAGTTCGTGTTTGTTGATTCATTGGCTGACAAAAACACAAGTAATTTTTTTACTCACCTGACTTGAAAATGAATGAACATCCTACTTCTCTCTGCTGTCTTCTTGATGTCCCATCTTTCTTAATTAAAAATAAAACAAAACAAAACAAAACTATGTCCAGTCTTTGACTGGATTTAGACTATAGTGCTGTCCTCAGTGTGACAACATAGCTACCCTACTTACAGTATGCCTATCTATGTACAGCATAGATATTCATATTAACGCTTTCCCTTTGTTTGTCATAATCTATTTTTCATGGAAATTCATTACATTTACTTTTGATTACTTTAAAATATGCATGTCTTATTAGTAGTATTTTTTTTTTATTTTTTTTTAATGTGACTATAAATAAATACAAGGCATATGTCATTCTTTAATAAATAGGAAATTGAATTTCTGTGATATACTGTAAGAGGAGTACAACAGTATGGGACATTCTATTTTTGGAAAACAATGAACTTCATATAACACCCTCTTCATTAAATATTTTCCTCTTATAGCATGCCCTGTTGTGTTTTACTCCATACATACCTTTATCCGAGTCCTTATATGGTAACAGCCGATGGACAGTGTGATGTAATCGTGGGCGGGTCGACCATAGAAAAATGTTCTGAGAACTTTTTTGCCGGTAGAACACATCCAAGTAATAACCATTAGAGGCAGTGAGTGCGTTTACATGTACAAAATAATCTGATAACTGCAGAAAATCTGATTTTGCTAATAATTCAATGAAGACATTTACATGCATTTAAGTAATGTAATAACAGAGAAAACTCTCGGTCTACATGAGCCAGTCAGTAGTAGCATCTCGACAAATAGCGCAGTGCAGTTATTAGTTTAATTCAATTTTCCAGTACTAAGGTGGGAGTGTCGCCACTTTTTAAAACAACTTAAACTATTTTATCGATCCAGTTGCAGAGTAGGGCTGATAAACGTTACAGTATATCATTTCATTTTATTAATGTACACATTCTATATTTAAAATCCATCATGTTATATACTTCTTGTTCGCTGGTTGAAAGCACGACTGAATCGAAGTTACTGGATGCTACGGATAATGATTTGTTTTGGAAGTTTGGTTGTTTGCTCGATGAGCGCTATTATGGAGTTTGGCAATTTAATAAACCATGGTCCTTACCTCTAGTGCATGGTGATGTTACTGCATGTGCCTTACACTTAGAGGCAACATACATTTTTTTCAGGAGATACCTTGTTGAAAGTACTTTCATTTCGTCTAGATTATAACACATGTTCATAATAAAAGATAATGCTTCATGTTGTGCTTTTATTACATCACTAATTTTGTTCTTTTACCAACCTTCTTTATTCATTCTTGGATGTACTGTTTGTGCATGTCTAGCATGTCATTATAACTTAACCATGATGTGCTCACTTCAATTTGAGTACAAGCAGAATTAATTAGACAGTGATGGTGAACTTTAAACAGCATCAATCTCCTCCAGTGCACTCTTCTCTTTGGAGCACATAAATTCTGCTTTTTAGAGCTTTTAGCACTTAACATTTAGATGTTCACCAGCATCTTTATAATGCCAGTTCTGCTATTAATAGAATGTGTATGTATATGAAAAACCAAAGGGAAAAAAAAGTGTCAGTAATGTCTTGGGCCTCCATTCTAGAAGTCTCTTGAGGGATGAACATCAAAAGATGTTTTTATGTATTTGTATTTTGATAATATAATGTATTTTGTGTTTGTATTTTGATAATAGTGCTGGAGTGCACACACAATACAACAGTCTATAATCTTCCAGATGTGCTCAGTTGGGTTGAGATCTGATGACTGTGAAGGAAATAGCATATGATTTACATAATTTTCATACTCATCGAACCTTTCTGTAAGCCCTTGTGCAAGTTGAATGGTGGGCGGAGTCATCCTGGATGAGGCCAATTCCATAATGATGGAAATATTTTATCATATGATAAATTTGGTAAGTCAGAGCAACTTTGCATTGAATTGGAAGGAGTGTTTTAAGGGGACAAGTGGACCCAAACAATGCCAGCAAAATGTCCCTACAGTATATATTGTAGCTACCATACATCCTTCAATTTACCACCTATTTGTGTGTGACAAATTGTTCTATGGCATATGTAAATTTGTATGTCATGGAAAAAAATACATACATTAACATATTTTCAATTTATTTGCTAAAGTCTAACTTTGGAATCAGAACCAGTTGAATCTGTCCTTAATGAACCCGTGGATAACAACTGTTTTCTTCTTGTTTCCTCTTTCTCTCTCTATAGATATATATCTCCAGACTGAGGCTCTGGCCATCTGCTGTGATATTTCTCCAAGGATGAGGATGCCTTCAGCACAACCTTGGCATCTGGCGTAAGTTCGGATCATGTTAAAACAGCGTGTACTTTCTGAGGAGCCACAGATAGGCAGGACTTCAAGAACTCGCATATGAGTGGTCTAAGGAGGATATGAAAACTGATAACAATCCAGGAACAGTCTGACCTGTAGAGATGCTTTAGTGAGAAAAGCACATTTAAAAAATGTGTATTTTATAGGCCTGTAAGCCTGATGCTTTGTCTTATTGCTCACTCGGTACCCATATTTTCTCTCTACACAATAGTTCTGTCACACACATTTGGCATGATACAGTTGCAAGTATCAACAGATTAATCATGTTCCCATGGTTCCTATAATTCCCACTCATTGGTACGTGTGTCAAAACCTTATAATTCATTCGTCTATCTTCTCCGCCACTCACTGTAATCATTCGCTGCACTGAATTGGATTGTTTATTGAATGCACAGGAACCCATACACATACATGATCTTTAACTTACATTTGCACACACCTCTCGTGTTCTCTACACACCTCTTAGCTGAGCAGCGCTAGGAGCAATTTTCCTCTCCCCTAATTTGCATATAAACATTTTTCTTCTGCTCCCATAAATTTGCCAGGAACACTTGCTTCAGCACAAATGTAAAATATATTGGGCACATTAAAGGTTAGGGCTAAAAGTCTTCATCAGCACTCTGTCAGTGATGTGGAAGTCCTGTGTGCCTTAAAACCAGGCTCAGTGTGTAATTAAATACACACCTGTTTTTATTGTTTTCCATGCCCACAAATACAGACAATACTGCACTATTTGCATATGCATTAGTGTGTTTACTACACCAATGTGACTTAATCACTATCCTTGTCTGTTTCAGTCCCCTTCTTGTGCACAAACACTATAATAGAAGATACTGTATGTACATATATCTTCAAATTTTTTCCTGTAAAAAAATAGTTTTCTATAAAAGTACTATTTTTTAAGAATATATTTCTTTTTCACCCTGCATGCTAAATTATAAATGAGTAAGAACTCCAATCTACTTGTATAAGATCTCATTACTGTATGGATGTCAACAACATTTTTTGTACTGTTTTTCTCTGTGTGAACACAGCAGGATCCTTTCCCATGAGCAACCACAACAACCACTGCATGAACCAAATAAATGGCTTTAATATGACACATGGCTCCCATGCTAGATACGCTATTTGTGACTCTAAACCCAGACACACATTATCAGCAATTGACTGACAATGAAAATGTGTGTTTGTGCATGTGTGTGCACATATTAAGGTGGCTTAAAAATAATTTGTAGAATTGGGATTTGCAGACATGTCCATTAAACATGAATATTCAGATTATTTTTTTCTTTCAAAGGTTTGCAAGAACACAGTTAGTGAACTTCATTGTATGAATATATATGTCCCAAGGTGCCAAGAAACAATGTAATAGCCCATCAATTTATTTTTGTATGGTTCCCTAATAGGACCTAGGATGTTAGTTGACAATTTCACAATGTCCCAATAGCATCTATGGGACCTTCTTGTGGCAGTGAAACAGCTGACTAAATAATAAATAAATAATAATTAAAATTATATAACACTAGACTGCCTCAGTTGCCTCGTCTGTTCTCTGATGGGCTGCTCCACACTCTGCATCTGAGGAGGTTTATTGATCTCATGGGGCCCAACGGGATATTTTGCTGCAACGGTAGCAACATAAAAGTACAACAGAAAAAAAAAATGTACAAACAATTCAAACAATATCTTAATGCAATAGAATACCAAGTGCAAAATCATTTTATTATACACAAAGCAGTAGGGATAAGAACAGAATAGTTTAAAAAGAGCCACAAAACTTCCAGGCCAGCATTTTCTTTATGTGTTTCTGATAGTCCTTAAGCAGATGTGGTCCCATTGTGAGAGCAAGTAAGGCTTGAGTTAGTGTTCTACATTCAGAGCTAGTCCATTGTATTCTAAATAGCACTACATAGCCAACCACAGAATTACTCAGTAGCTCAATAATGATCTCTAATTTTGCCAGCATCCTTTTTTTCTGCTTAGAGAAAATTAACTCAGGAATAATTTCATGATGCTATTGGTTAAACCACTATGGTCTAAAAATATGTCCTTTATTTTAAGCCATTGATGCATTCAGCATCTTTGTGAATACTTTACATGGGTTCTTACAGAAATATGCTAAAGTCTCAGTGTTTTCTCCGTTGTCTCCCATATGGCTGCACTAATAGCAAGAGGTCAGCCATTGCCAAACTCAGAGCAGTTCGCCAGAGGGATACAGACATGACCTTTATAATGGAAATGCATTACTCTTGTTCCAAAAATCCAATGTTAACTTTCTCTTTCTCTGCTTGTTCTCACTTTTTTCACATTTTTTTTTTTATTATTATGTGGAGAGTTTTATTTATTTATTTGATGTAAAACTATTCAGTACTGAAATCTAATTCTAATGCTTATCAAAAACATGTGCCATTATAGACCATAAAAAAAAAAAAATTGTAATAGATCAGGGTAAAAACTAACATGATAATGGATGAATAGATAATACACAGCATAGTGGAAAAGTTTACATTCAGTAACACAGCCCAGATGTATAGACCACTGTCAAAATATCACATATTCTCATTGATTTAGTTGAGGCAAATTAGATTATAAGTTATAGCTATGTAATATTTCTTCTAATACATTCTTCTTCTTCTTCTTTGTTGTTTGCCCTCTATTGCACAACAGCAGTGCGAATAAGAATGTTACATATGTAACCATGGTTCAACAACTGGCTGGAGTGGTTTCCTTCAGAACTTGTTCAGTATTCCAGTTTGCACTTCCTTGCTGAGTACCAACATCACCTAGTTACTGTGACCCCACATAGGTTAAAAAAATTAATAAATAAAATAAATAAATAAATCAAACATCCAATAAAAGTCCCCGCTACATCACTCTCATCCTCTAGCCATTCAACCCAAATGACCCAGTTGGCCTGGCAGTCCTCTATTCAGTCATGGAACTATACTTACATACAGTACCTAACTTTCAATTCAACTAATTTTACTTTTCTTTCCAAACCACTGCAGGAAATACTGTAGGATAAGGAGCTAGTGAAGTTCATATATCAGAGTTATCATGATAGTTTGTAAAATGTCCTAATCGTGCATCTTGCCAAACAATAACAGACAGCACTAAAAAAATTGCTGATAATAACTTAATTAACTTAATAACTAATTGTTGCTTTTTTATTACCCTTTCTTGAGAAGAAGAATAACTAAAATTACATGCTGGGAAGAAACATTCAATCTGTAAAATCTGGCAAAGGTAGATGGTAAGCTCAACTTCGCCAATGTCCACGAGTGACATTAGTGCTGCCCAGGAGGTAGTCATAGCACATGTCAAATGGCTCTTGATGCCTTTACATATGCTTCTTTAATCATGTACTACTGGTACTTGGCAAGGAATTAAGCAAACAGGAAAACTCTACTAGTTCCAAAGAAAACAACTCTGGTGGTCCTGAGTGAAAGGAAGTAGAACAGGATACATGTTCCAGATGCAACTCACAAAACAGCAAAAGGTCAAACTTGGCATGATGGCTAGTGAGCCCTTAAGTAAGTGAAAATCACTCAAATGTGTTAACTATGCAAATATTATAATGCATTGCTTTATTATTAATAAATAAACATGAAAACAAATGATTTATTAACCCAGTAGTTAAAATCAGATAAGGTAAATTAATTGAATGAACAGATAGATAAACTAATGGTAAGCTGGGCAAATAATCGATATGAAGACTTTACACATGTGGAAATAATTGTTTGACTTTTAATTAATTCCTCTATGGTCTGGTTGTAGTATCAATAGGTATGGGTAGCACTGATAAGACTTAGAAATCCTAAAAAACAAGTACATATGCTCAGCATGATTACTAAGGTAAACTAAGAACAGTGGAACAAAATAATAGAAAAAACAACCAATGACTCAGCAAGGACAGAATCAAAGCAAAAAACAAGTATGGAGAAAAGGATTAGTGAGGAGAGTGACATTTTTATTTCATGATACCTGATAGGTAATTAATGATTATACATTTTATACAAACACTTTAAGAGTCTACTAAGTAATAATTTCTGTTTCTTTAATTCTAGCATCCTGAGACATATTGCCAACAAACCAAATGTCACATAATTACAACAAATACTGTCCCATCATCTAAATTGGAAATAAGCCTTGTATACCCCACAAATGTTAAGAAAATGGTTTTCTCCTTGAGAGACTGCATATGTGTCATTATTAATCAACATTTATTGTTCTCCATCTGTTAATTTGCTTGTAAATCTTAAGCACTTGAAATAAAATTTACTGCACAAGCAGTAATTAGTCTCTACATAGCTAGTGAAAGTTTGATTTGATGGCAAGTCCTCAAAAGCACAGACATATCTGTCTTTATTTTAAAGTTTTACAATGACCTAGGCAAGCTGTAGAGTTTCACTGGCTGCCCTATACATTAGTCTCTTTGAAACATATGGTTCAGACCTAATACAGAAAAAGTAGAAGGATAATTAAAGGAGAAAGAAGATAGAAGAAAAGATAAGAAGCTTAACAAAAGTGGAAGGACACAGTGAAAAGTAAAGATAGATGTGAACTTTGGCAAAACTGAAATGTAGGGAGTGGGTAACCACTTTTAATTGGCCTTTTGTTCCTTCCTTAGACCACTGGTGTCTTGTGAAACTAATCCACATTCACACAAAGACACAGTGACATGATTCAGGGACTGGCGGGATTTTGATATAGGTCAGAATTTCCTCTGCTGGTTTGGCAAGTGCAGTATGTAATCAATATCCAGACATTAGCGAAGCTTATCAAATTATTATTTACTATGAATATATAGTCAGTTAGAGATTTTGAGCCCTGATTAAAGCTGTAATGGAAGAATGGTTTTGTGAGATGGACAGATGGATGGGTGGACGCTGTAGTGCAGTGTCGCAGGAGTTGAGAGCAGCCCTATGCCAGCACTGCTCTCCTAAGCAGAGGAGGAAATATGGGCTGTTTTATCACTTTCCTATTGCACAGATGGGATCTTTTAATTTTCACTGTATGAAGTAACAGTGGTGATTCTCCGTATGTCAGATTCTGTGGTTTCTTTTTTCCCCTTTTCTTTCTTTTTGTAATTTATTTATTATTATCTATTTATTTATTTATCTATTTATTTATTTTTACATTTTTTTATTTCCTGCATCCGTTCTTTGTTTCATTTTGTTTCTACATGTAAGTGTGTGAGAGAGGTCACTTGAAGCTCATTGCTAATCACCATTCAAGGGGTTTTGTAAAAGCTGTTTAGCAGAGGGTTTGAGTCAGTTTAATACCTTATCCATGCACTTATCTGGCAATAAGAGAATAAGCTAAGAATAGGATAAGCTAAAGATTGCTGTGGATGATCCCACACGGATGCTTTATTTTTGCACTACTCAGAAACAGTTTATACCCAAATCTCACCCTTTCATTAGTGGATAATCTCACTCGGATACTGGACATTTGTACCGAAGAACTGCGGCTGTAATCATAAAGACTGAACATCCTTTCAACACACAACGTACTGTTTGATTTTATAGTATACAGTTGGGGAAGTGTAATGATTTATACTCAATGGCTACTTTAGGAACACCTGTACTACTGTAAATTCATGCAATTATCCCGCCAGCAGTGCATATACTCATGCAGATACAGGTCCAGAGCTTAAGTTAAACATCTGAATGGGGGGAAATGTGAGCTCAGTGACTTTGACTCATTGGTGCCAGATGGCCTGGTTTGAGTATTTCAGAAACTAGTGATCACCTGGGATTTTCATACATAACAGCTTCTAAAGTTTACATAGAATGGTGCCTTCATTGTGTTTTTTTTTGTCTGAAAAGTGGTCTATTATGTAATATGCTGCTTTCTTTAATGACATACAAGCATTTTTTGTAACATTTTATTTTGTACTAAAAATAATAGGGTGCCTAAAACTTTTGCATAGTACTCTCTCGCTCTCATATATATATATATATATATATATATATATATATATATATATATATATATATATATATATATATATATATATACAGTATCTCACAAAAGTTAGTACACCCCTCACATTTTTGTAAATTTTTATTATATCTTTTCATGGGACAACACTGACTTTGCTACAATGCAAAGTAGTGAGTGTACAGCTTGTATAACAGTGTAAATTTGCTGTGCCCTCAAAATAACTCAACACACAGCCATTAATGTCTAAACCGCTGGCAACAAAAGTGAGTACACCCCTAAGTGAAAATGTCCAAATTCGGCCCAAAGTGTCAATATTTTGTGTGGCCACGATTATTTTCCAGCACTGCCTTAACCCTGTTGGGCATGGAGTTCACCAGAGCTTCACAGGTTGCCACTGGAGTCCTCTTCCAATCCTCCATGACGACATCATAGAGCTGGTGGATGTTAGAGACCTTGCGCTCCTCCACCTTCCGTTTGAGGATGCCCCACAGATGCTCAATAGGGTTTAGGTCTGGAGACATGCTTGGCCAGTCCATCACCTTTACCCTCAGCTTCTTTGGCAAGGCAGTGGTCGTCTTGGAGGTGTGTTTGGGGTCGTTATCGTGTTGGAATACTGCCCTGTGGCCCAGTTTCCAAAGGGAGGGGATCATGCTCTGCTTCAGTATGTCACAGTACATGTCACAGTACACTCCCCAGTGCCGGCAGCACTCATGCAGCCCCAGACCATGACACACCCACCACCATGCTTGACTGTAGGCAAGACACACTTGTCTTTCTACTCCTCACCTGGTTGCCGCTACACACGCTTGACACCATCTGAACCAAATAAGTTTATCTTGGTCTCATCAGACCACAGGACATGGTTCCAGTAATCCATGTCCTTAGTCTGCTTGTCTTCAGCAAACTGTTTGCGGGCTTTCTTGTGCATCATCTTCAGAAGAGGCTTCCTTCTGGGACGACAGCCATGCAGATCAATTTGATGCAGTGTGCGGCATATGGTCTGAGCACTGACAGGCTGACCCCCCACCCCTTCAACCTCTGCAGCAATGCTGGCAGCACTCACACGTCTATTCTGCAAAGCCAACCTCTGGATATGATGCTGAGCACGTGCACTCAACTTCTTTGGTCGACCAAGGCGAGGCCTGTTCTGAGTGGATCCTGTCCTGTTAAACCGCTGTATGGTCTTGGCCATGTTCTGCAGCATGTTCTGCAGCTCAGATTCAGGGTGTTGGCAGTCTTCTTATAGCCTAGGCCATGTTTATGTAGAGCAACAATTCTTTTTTTCAGATCCTCAGAGAGTTCTTTGTCATGAGGTGCCATGTTGAACTTCCAGTGACCAGTATGAGAGAGTGTGAGAGCGATAACACCAAACTTAACACACCTGCTCCCCATTCACACCTGAGACCTTGTAACACTAACGAGTCACATGACACCGGGGAGGGAAAATGGCTAATTGGGCCCAATTTGGACATTTTCACTTAGGGGTGTACTCACTTTTGTTGCCAGCGGTTTATACATTAATGGCTGTGTGTTGAGTTATTTAGAGGGGACAGCAAATTTACACTGTTATACAAGCTGTACACTCACTACTTTACATTGTAGCAAAGTGTCATTTCGTCAGTGTTGTCCCATGAAAAGATATAATAAAATATTTACAAAAATGTGAGGGGTGTACTCACTTTTGTGAGATACTGTATATATATATATATATATATATATATATATATATATATATACATAATATATATATACAGGTGCATCTCAATAAATTAGAATGTCGTGGAAAAGTTCGTTTATTTCAGTAATTCAACTCAAATTGTGAAACTTGTGTATTAAATAAATTCAATGCACACAGACTGAAGTAGTTTAAGTCTTTGGTTCTTTTAATTGTGATGATTTTGGCTCACATTTAACAAAAACCCACCAATTCACTATCTCAACAAATTAGAATACTTCATAAGACCAATAAAAAAAAACATTTTTAGTGAATTGTTGGCCTTCTGGAAAGTATGTTCATTTACTGTACATGTACTCAATACTTGGTAGGGGCTCCTTTTGCTTTAATTACTGCCTCAATTCGGCGTGGCATGGAGGTGATCAGTTTGTGGCACTGCTGAGGTGGTATGGAAGCCCAGGTTTCTTTGACAGTGGCCTTCAGCTCATCTGCATTTTTTGGTCTCTTGTTTCTCATTTTCCTCTTGACAATACTCCATAGATTCTCTATGGGGTTCAGGTCTGGTGAGTTTGCTGGCCAGTCAAGCACACCAACACCATGGTCATTTCACCAACTTTTGGTGCTTTTGGCAGTGTGGGCAGGTACCAAATCCTGCTGGAAAATGAAATCAGCATCTTCAAAATGCTGGTCAGCTGAAGGAAGCATGAAGTTCTCCAAAATTTCTTGGTAAACGGGTGCAGTGACTTTGGTTTTCAAAAAACACAATGGACCAACACCATCAGATGACATTGCACCCCAAATCATCACAGACTGTGGAAACTGAACACTGGACTTCAAGCAACTTGGGCTATGAGCTTCTCCACCCTTCATCCAGACTCTAGGACCTTGGTTTCCAAATGAAATACCAAACTTGCTCCCATCTGAAAAGAGGACTTTGGACCACTGGTCAACAGTCCAATTCTTCTTCTCCTTAGCCCAGGTAAGACGCCTCTGACGTTGTCTGTGGTTCAGGAGTGGCTTAACAAGAGGAATACGACAACTGTAGCCAAATTCCTTGGCACGTGTGTGTGTGGTGGCTCTTGATGCCTTGACCCCAGCCTCAGTCCATTCCTTGTGAAGTTTACTCAAATTCTTGAATCGATTTTGCTTGACAATCCTCATAAGGCTGCGGTTCTCTCGGTTGGTTGTGCATCTTTTTCTTCCACAATTTTTCCTTCCACTCAACTTTCTGTTAACATGCTTGGATACAGCACTCTGTGAACAGCCAGCTTCTTTGGCAATGAATGTTTGTGGCTTACCTAGTGAACCAAACTGAGAGACCATTTTGAAGGCTCAGGAAACCTTTGCAGGTGTTTTGAGTTGATTAGCTGATTGGCATGTCACCATATTCTAATTTGTTGAGATAGTGAATTGGTGGGTTTTTGTTAAATGTGAGCCAAAATCATCACAATTAAAAGAACCAAAGACTTAAACTATTTCAGTCTGTGGCATTGAATTTATTTAATACACGAGTTTCACAATTAGAGTTGAATTACTGAAATAAATGAACTTTTCCACGACATTCTAATTTATTGAGATGCACCTGTATATTAGATGACCTTTAAGAATTTGTTTGACAAAAGAAGAAAGAACGTATTGAAATCATTCTCATGGCTGAATCAGGAAGCTGTCGCAAGGTTGTGATGAACATGCAATTATATGCATAACACCAGATGTGTTAACATGAGTTCATCATGAGTGGGAGAGATGACTCTGTGTGTGTTTAAAAAGAAATGGCAATCATGTAGAGGATGTTTTGTAAATACAAGTTACAATTTTGCTAAAAAAAAATTTTAATTTCCCCTATGTATGGAGACTTTTGGGACACCCTCTAGAAATATCATGCTGTTCTTTCTTTTCTTTTATACAACCTTCTGAAGTCAGTCACGGAGCTCCTGGTAAAGGGAGTGGCTGATTAATCTTGGCTACTCTAATAATCATGTTCAATTTAAGATCCCAATGGGACATAGTAGGACAGTCCTGATATGAGGATGTGTTTCTGTTTGTTTGCTTAATTGGAAAATTAAATCAAATGGCTGAGGTCATGTTTATGATGATGATGGTGATGATGATGATGATTATTATTATGAGTAATCAGATTAGCAAAGAATCAAATACTAATAGACTGCACATAGGTGCAGGTAGCAAATAAAAAAACATGCCTTCCTTAAGGAGTGGGATCAATCATGATATACTTCATTTCAACAACACACTCTTGACAGGCAGTAAAATGTTTTTTTTTTTTTAAACATTAGTTCCAAAACTGAGGAACCCTGAAACCTGTGATCATTGGAGTGATATCACTTTATAATTATCTTTTGAAGGGTGCTTGAGGTTTACATATTTATGTTGGAATCTGTCCATGCTAGAGGGAAGTGTTAAAGGTTTTGCGCTATTGATCAGAACATTGTGATTTCAAATCCCAGCACTACCAAATTTCCACTGTTGCACCTTTGACCCTTGACCCTCAACTGCTCAGTAGCATCCTGCCTTAATTATGAGTTGCTTTGGATAAAACTGTGAACCAAATGAGCAAATGCAAATAAGGTACAGAATAGAAGCACTGTTTCCTATGTTTAAGTATACTATTAAAGACACCAAGTCAGTTAGCTGGCTTCTGTTGGTTGTAGCAAAGTTTTGCATGAACTGCTTTCTGCACTATAAACATATGAATATGTCTGCATGGGGAAATACTGATAGCCACAATTAACTGCCATTTTTCCTTTAACCAGATCTCTCTGTAATGTGATATACTCTCTGCTGCAGGAAACAGGCTTAATTAAGTGGAATCCCTTTTTCATGACATTGTCCATAAGTGAATTAGCCACGAAGGCCTCCGCCAGGCAGCATTTGTTTTGGTTATCTTATTTGTGTCTCTTCTGCACAACTACAGTGATTCAGCTCTGTGTTTAAGCAAGTTAGTTTGTAAAAAAAAATCACAATGAGATTTTAATAAAGTCTCATTTCTCTGTCTCTTGTTTTTGTCTGTGTAACTGTGTTGTCTATGTGTGCTGGGTGTGCTTCTGTCACTTTTTTGATGTGTTATATTTACATGTCTCTATATAAAGTGTGCACGGTTTGAGTCGGATTTCAGGGTTTTTTTTTTTTTTGTGTTGTTGTTTATGGTGACTTTATATGAGTGCATGCACATGTAAATCTGAGTTGTAGAAGCCTGCAGTTTTTATAGCCCTGTTAAATCTAAGTGAGATTTACTTCCTCCATAATGAGAAGCTGGAAGCTGGAGGCAGGGAGAAGGCAGAAAGGCTGACACTACCCCAGCCTCCTACTCTCATTACAGCCATATGCTATAAATATCGCCCCGTGGACAGTAAGTCCATCTTCACGTACTGCACAGCCCATGACTTTTGGAGTTAGATTTGACCAGCAGTGTTTCATTTGCATTTCTTAATATAGATATTTTTTTTCAAGTAACTGTCACAGTTATTATTGGTTAATTTGGTTCTGGAAATGTGTTCATTATAGGGTAAAAATAATTGCGTTTGAGCTATATAGCACAGCTTTAGAAAAAGAAATAGAATTTCCGTTTTTAGATTAAAATAATTATGATGTCGGATAAAAGAACCGCCAAATGCCTGACATCAGGAATCACAGCAATGCTGGAAACCGGTATAATATTTTCCTTATAAATTCATGTTACTAACTGTCAGGTACGGCTTAGCCCAGGCTGTGAGGTAAGCTAAACGCTATTGGCTATTTATAAAGGGGGTGGAGTTACTCGATATGTCCTACCATGACTTCCTGTTTCAGTGGAAATTACATCAACACATTGAATAACGCTGCACGTTTCAAGGCACTTCACGGGGACTTTAAGATGACTGAATGATGAATGAATAAATCAATCATCCTACAATCACTGCAAGTGTTTCACTATCAGAAAGCATTCCAAATGAAATTCTTTTAGGAAGCTGAGAACCCTTACCCTACATTTCCACTCACAAGTGACAAAGCGACAAGCAACCATTAAATTCCTAAGTACATGCAAGATACATGGCTATAATTTCAGCAACATCAGCAAGCAACAAAGCAACAGCATAACTGGTGACATTTGAAATCTAAACAATTTATCTATGACACATAAGCAACAAATCCTGACTGACTTGAATGATTCTTCAGGCCAGTCCTATGATGTGTGGTCCAAAGTTTCTTCAATTCCCTAGTCATGACTTTAGCTCCTACCTATAAATAGTACATATTTACTCAAATGCTTCATGCCCACATGAGACAAGCAACACATGACCTGTTGCTTGCAAGTTTGAACGTAGGGATAACTATCCAAAGAACCCTGTAAGATGGGATCTTCAGAGTGTAATAGAGTGTTTCATAGGGGTTTTTCTACCTTGTTATCTCTATTTCTCTCATATAATATTAATAGAATTTGAACATTTAGGCTGCATTCACATGCTTCAATGTCCAAATCCAATCTTGATGGATTACATTCATAACTGTAAGTGACTCATATCTGTTTTTAATGTGAATTCAACTTGCCCCCTTGAAAAGCCCCACACGTGTGCACATCAATATCAGTGTTTTTTTTTTTTTTGTTTGTTTTGTGTCAGCTCGTCAGCTGTACATGATCAGTTCGAGAAGTTAAAAAGAAGGCCCGATGGCTAGCTTTTGCTGTTTTTGCAGCGTTTGCTGGCACTGCTGCACCGAGTGATGTGTGGGTACAGTAGAGGAGCCAGCAACAGTGGGACCATGGTGTAAAGGGATTCACAGAATATTTATACAGTAGAGCTTTTCTTTGGCATTGTAGCCACATTCGTTATTTGGGCAACTGTTTCAAACACTCTGTAGCAATCGATTAATTTCCCTAAATACCAAGTAAATCACTAGTTTCCCCATCCTTCTATTGAATATAGTCACTGCTGTTGCTGTCCTCCATTGTTGTTTTGCCATGGTGTGGATGATGTCCAGAGTGTGCTAATTAATTTTAATATTTAAGGCTTGATTACATAATAGTGTACTAAATAGTAAATAGATCTGGGTGTTGGACATACAATCACTGAGCACTTTATTAGGAACATTATACTATACTGCAGTGGTCACCAAGCCTGTTCCTGGAGATCTACCTTCCTGAAGACTTTAGCTCCACCTGACCATGTAATCATTACCTTAAGTTCTTGATCAACTAAAACAGGTGTGTTAGATTTTGGTTGGAGATGAAACCTGCAGGAAGGTAGATCCGCAGGAACAGGGTTGGTGACCACTGCTATACTTGATAGGGCCTCCCATTGCTAGAGATCAGCTAGAGACTGTTGTGTGTGAAAATCCCAGGAGATCAGCAGTTATAGAAATACTCAAACCAGCCTGTCTGGCACCAACAATAATGCCACAGTCAAAATCAATAAAATCACATTTTCCCCCCATTCTGATAGTTGATATGAACATTACCTGAAGCTGATGGCCCATATCTGCATGATTTTATGCACTGCACTGCTGCCATACAATTGGCTAATTAGATAATTGCAAGAATGAGTAGGTGTACAGGTGTTCCAAATAAAGTGTTTAAGTAGTGTATATTTGGTTTGTCATGGCTGCCTAAAACTAGTTTAGATTGTGGTATGGAGGATATAGACATGATAAAGGGATCATTTGAGGTTTCGAGGATTTATCCTAGGTATGGGAATGTAATCTTGTCTTGATGTGAATAGTTGGCATTTTGACTACCATTTTGATTTTTAATAATCAATAATTTATTTATTAATAATTTAATAATAAGGAATAAGCCATAGAAAGACTTGATAGTTTGTGATCCAGTTCTCAGTCCTCATCTTATACAGAAGGCCTGGCGAAACTTAAAAGACAGGCAATTACAAAGACTTCTTTTGCTATTTCTTTTTCCCTCTTCCTCTCCTCAGATAAGAGTCATGTTCATATCTGGTTGGCAGACTGCATCTGTCATATGAGCCCTCAGGCAGAGAGCGTGCGTGAGAGGTCAAAGATATAAACTGCCCCAAGTCTCAAAGCATTCAACTGAAAGAGTTCAAGAGTTTCATTTTTTTCCTTCATGTTACACCCTTAGTCATTGCTTCATAAAACATATTCACTATATTTCCGACTAAAATATAGGTTGCCTTCTGGCATTCCTCACTGTTGTAGTCTGTGCCTGTCTAATATATGCTGCCTCAGCCTCTGCTTCTGACTTTTTCAGGATGGAAAACCCCTGTCCCATCAAGCAGTGTAAATAATATGTTCATGTACTTTTCTACTGCCTTCTGACAGACAAGCAATCATCTCCTTTCTTCATGTCGTTTTTCTCCTCTGCTTTTCTCACTCCAGACAAAGAAACTCTTTGCAGAAAATATCTTCTCCATTAAGAACAATTCTGGGGAACTACATCAGACAGCTTGGAGGAGCATTGTGTCATTGGATCAATCCTCATGTCAATCCACTATGACGATGAAATCCCAGTAAATAGGAAAAGCATGGCCAGATACCAGATATGGTGGAAATATATGCAAAAGCTAATTTGCCTCTCTTCAAGTAAAGTAACATATGCCACATTGTAATCTCTCTCTCTCTCTCTCTCTCTCTCTCTCTCTCTCATGCACAGACACACACAGAGACAAAGCTAGAAAGCCACTAATTCTGGTTGCAGTTGTATGATGGTTCATTATTCAGATCTTTGGAATCCATTCAGACACCACACTGTGTGAACCAGTGAAGAAGACAACAAAGGTTACAGTTGGTATTCTGGGTTTAGCCTCACTATACAGCCCACATCACTGTGACATTTAGCTGCTCGTCGCTTGCATTGAGCTGAAAAACGTCAGGCTGCTTTGTTTTCCCTGTAGACGCAAAACCTATAATTGGAGTGCAGCAGTCTTTGTGGTAGAAGAGAGTATTGTCTAACAAAAAAACAAACAAAAATAAAAATTCAGTGTGTCATTACTGAGGGCAAAAAAAAAAGCAATGCAAAGTTTCACATTCTAATAGACTGGCAATTGTTGGCTAGAATTTTTTAGAGGCCTCATTATTATCATAATATATCATTATTTATACCACAGCATTGTTGAATTCTCTAATCTTATTGGCCAGAAGATGTTGGTTAATTTTCTATAACAGTAGCTCTGTGTTAGAGAACCCCTTGTGCTGTGCCGCTCGTGAAGCCGGGCGAGTGGCTTACTTCCGCATTCATTCACAAACTCCGCTGGACCGAATCATTCAGAGACTCATGTGTGCTCACTTTGCCATGTGCTTTTGTTTTGGTTTATGTCATGTCTCCGCCTCCTTATGTTCACTGGTTCTCTGTTCTTTGGTTTACGTCATGTCTCCGCCCTTGTTCATTCATTGGTTTCCCGTTTATTGTTTCATTATTAGTTTCAGGTGTGTCTTGTTGTCTTCTTATTATTTAAGCCACTTTTTGTGTTCACTTCGTCACGGAGTATTGAACTGAATTGTACCTAAGTGTAGTGGATGTATGTTCATTGTTTTTCTCTGCCCTCGTGTTTCCTGGACACTGGATTTATGCCTCGTTACTTTGTGGATTTATGCCTCATTACTTTGTGGATTTATGCCTTGCTAATTTTGGATTATTGTTTGCCTCCCAAGCTGTTGTGTTCCATTATTTTTGAGTATGTCCCTAATAAACTGACTTCTCCCCAGTGCATGCATCCAGCTCCCCTGTGTGTTTTGTAACAGAATACTCCCCCTAAAAATGGATGCAGCGGGGAAATTTAGGGCATGTCGCGTGAAATTTTTTGTTCCCCCCCACGATTCCATTTTTTTTCCCCAATGGACCTTTATTTATCCTCCCGATGCCTACGATGTTTTTTCCGTTTGGCCCCAATGTTTTCTTTTGCAAGCCCAGCTATATTTCCTTAGTTTGGAGGACCCCAAGCCCAACGAAGAACAGTGGTTGGGGTTCCTCCTATCCCGTCTGGTTGGTTCCGCTCACCAGTGGGCGGAGCTTCACCTTTCCAGTGGGTCCACGAGGCTAGATACAGTTTCTGGCTTTGTGGATCTACTTATCCAGGTGTTTGGAAGTTCCGAGTTCCACCCCAACCTCAAGGTCTTCTTAGGGAGGGACTGCCTGTCTGATCGGCCCAGCCAGCCATTTATTGAGCACTATGAGAGGGAGCGGGCGAATGTGGCAGCCTGCACCTCTCAGCCACGGACCCAGGAGTGCGCAACCGAGGGCTGCACCCGGCAGGCTAGTCTACAGTGCCCCACCTGTCGAAAACAGGGGAACAGGAGCTCCTATTTCTGCTTGCAGGAGTGTTTTAAGGACAGCTGGCGTGTCCATAAATGGCTCCATAAGTGGGCACCCCCAGACCCAGCAGGAGGTCTCCCCAGCAGAGCGCCACCTGGAGGTTAACGTGGCAACCTCCAGCCCCGAGCTCCAGCCGGAGACCCAGCAGGAGGTCTCCCCAGCGGAGCGCCCTCTGGAGGTTAATGTGGCAACCTCCTCCCCCGAGCTCCAGCCGGAGACCCAGCAGGAGATCTCCTCAGGGGACCTCTGTTCCTGTTCTGTTCCTGCCGGAGGTTCACAAGGAGACCTCCGCTCCAGCCTTGTTCCTGTCGGAGGTCCACAGGATGACCTCCTCCCAAGCCAAGTCCATGTTGGAGGTCCACGGTATGACCTCCTCCGAAGCCAAGTCCATGTCGAAGGTCCATGGGATGACCTCCTCCCAAGCCAAGTTCATGTCGGAGGTCCACGGGATGACCTCCTCCCAAGCCAAGTCCATGTCGGAGGTCCACGGGATGACCTCCTCCCAAGCCAAGTCCATGTCGGAGGTCCACGGGATGACCTCCTTTCCAAGTCCTAGCCCATGTCTTAGTCCTAATTCATGTTCTAGTCCAAGTCCATGTCCAGGTTCCTACCCTAGTCTCTTTCCATGTTCTAATCCCAGTCCATGTTCTAGTCCTAGTCCATGTCCAAGTTCAGGTCCAGGTTTCTGTCCTAACCCATATCCAAGTCAATGTCCCAGTCCAGGTCCATGTCCTAATCTGGAGTCATGTTCCAACCCATGCCTTAGCCCATGCCTCAGTTCAGGCCCAAAGTCACATCCAGAGTCTGTTCCAGTCCTGTTCCCAGTCCAGAACCCAGTCCGGTTTCTAGCTCAGTTTCCAGTCCAGTTCCTTTTTCTAGTTCAGTTTCTAGTTTCGGTTCCAGTCCAGAAACTAGCTTTGTTCCCAGTCCTGTTCCCAGTCCTGTTCCCAGTTCCGCTTCAGGTCCAGTTTCCAGTCCAGGTCACAGTCCAGTATCCAGTCCTGTTCCCAGTTCCGCTTCAGGTCCAGTTTCCAGTCCAGGTCACAGTCCAGTATCCAGTCCTGTTTCCAGTTCTGAATCCAGCCCTGTTTCTAGTTCAGTTTCTAGTTTGGTTTCCAAATGATATAATGTCAAGAGTGTGACCACCATTATGAGTGGGTCCTATTGCATTCTGATTGACCCCTACTGAATCTAAAATAGACATAACCACTGTTCTCAGAGGATCTTCCGGGATATCAAAATTAATATTAAAGTCATCGACAATTAAATTAATGCCTTATCTAGAGAAACAACCAGGTTCGAGATAAAAACTGCGAATTCACCAAGAAAATCAGAATATGGCCCTGGGGGTCTGTAAATAATAATAAGTGGAATCGACTCAATAGACTTATTTTTAGTGGTTACATATGTTATACTAGTATGAATAACTTCAAAGGAGTTGAATTTATGGCTGGGTTTTTGTGTGATGCCTAGATTTTCATTATAAATGAGTGCTACACCTCCCCCTCTGCCAGTTAGACGGGGCTGATGTATATAACTATATCCAGGAGGACTGGCTTCATTTAATGCTATGTACTCGTTTGGTTTAATCCATGTTTCTGTTAAACACATTATATTAAACTCCTGATCAGTAATGGTTTCATTAACAATAAGTGCTTTACATGTAAGAGATCTAATATTTAACAGTCCTAGCTTCAGATCAAAGGTGCTGGCTGTGCATTCAGTATGGTCTAATTTTATGTTAATTAGGTTACTCAAACAAACTTTCCGAAAATTTCTACATATTTGTTTATCTCGGGGAACAGACACAGTCTCTATAGGATAAACTCCAGATGTTGTATTGTAATTTAAGTAATTTGAACATTGACTATCATAGCTGTTATTGTTATTTGAATTTGTTCTTACGAGTCATATGGTGTGTAGTGTCTTGGAGAGGAGATCCGCTCCGAGTCTGCTGGAGTGCAGGCCATCAGTGCGGAACAATCTAGGACGCTCCCAGAAAAGATTCCAATTATTTATAAAGAGCAGTTTCTGTTCATTGCACCATGACATTAACCATTCGTTTAAAGTGAATAGTCTACTGAACCTTTCAAGTCTACGTCTGTATGTGGGGAGAGGTCCAGACACGATGATCTTCGTCGTGGGTGATGCGTTACGTACCGTCTCTATCAGGCTGCCGAAGTCCCTCTCCAGGATTTCCGTCTGCCGTAGCCTGATGTCATTCACCCCCGCGTGCAGCACAACAGCTCCGGTGTTCTTGGCATCCTTCAGGATCGCAGGTACCTGCGCAGCGACATCAAGAACATGAGCACCAGAAAAACAGTGGGAACCTTACCTTTAGTTGAGGTGACACGGACGTTCCGAACAATGGAGTCTCCGATGATCACGGCGTTGGGTTTGGTCTCGCAGAGAGGGGTGAAGCGGTTCCAGGTGGAGATCTCGAACAGTGCAATTTGATCGCACCATACCTCACCAGACCATACCATACCAACATGACTTCAACCCATCATGTTTTATTATTATATACAGTATGTTTATTATAGACAATACACTTTGCCTGGATGTTAAGATAATTGATTTCCAGGTCTATTTCTATCTGAATCAGAAGAAAGATATAAATGCATTGAATTTGCACATGCTACATAACGACGCGTATTCCAATAGCTATGACCAAATTCATTTTTACAACTGGCTCTTACTGAAGCCTAACTAAACTACAATTATCAGTGTTCTTTTCAGCCAAAATCGATGCTATTGAAAAAGCTTAATAAAGAATCATAAAGTTAGTCCTTGTAGATGAATGGTGTGTCGTGGCCATGACATATGTTTCAATACATTGATCCCTGTTTGCATGATGATTAGACTGTATCCCTGTGTGAACGCATTCCATTAAGTATTTACACAATCAAATTTTGTGTAGTGATTGTTAATGTATGAGTAGAAGTCCCTGCTAGGTTTTCATAACTACATCAAGAAAGAAATAAGATCTATTTTGATTAATTGCATGTTACTCAGATTCATTAGAACACCACGATAGATAGATCGGTAATATTGTACTTAAAGATTAAAGTGCTTCATGACACCCACATAAGCTCTTCAGCTCTTAGAAATGAATAAACCTACATAAACAATTCTAAAGGCTTATTTTAACTTTGAATTCAAGTGACAGAGATTTTTGGCATAATGTCTGTCTGATAAAAGAATTACTTTTAAAATCATTCATCTCAATTAAAAATGGTCTTACAGTACTAGGACATTGTTACAGTTTGTAAATATGTATGCTTTGTGTCTTCTCCTAAACATATTTACCATATCTGACTCATGGCTCACATGACTCACTAACCATATTCACCAACTGTTGCTCCAAGCTGTCATTTGGAGTAAATGGGAATGAGGGGCAGATGCACATACGTCAAGAAGCGTAGCACAAAATGTAACTTGTGTGTTCACAATGCATCTAAAATATACTAAGGCTTTAGCTCATTATGTAAATTGCATTTGAAACTGCCTAGGCTCTCTATGAAGTGCAAATTGTGTCTTTAAAGCTGCCATGAGATGTATGGTCAACTGCCAAAAAGCTCAGGATTAAAGAGGATTGAGTGATCAATGAATTATCTTCCAGAGTAATGAAGATAATGCATTAATAGCTGAACTTCTTGTTAAATGAAGAAAATGGTATGGATGGCATAAATGTGGCCACTGACTACTAATTAGTTTTAATGAAAAAGATACTGTGTACAGTACACAAAGATAGTGTGTACTGTATGCAAGCTTTAAGCTATTGTTTTGTTGTTGTTGTTGTGGTCATCTGGCAATCTCACAAAAGTCTTGTTTAATGTGTTAAATTTCTTTGTTAGAAGTGAAGAAATTTATGTTCAGAACATGTTCCTGAGGTGTGTGCTATGACTATTGTTTCCAGATCTGCATGACAAAAGCAGCCCAATTTACAAGCACACATATTTTGCCTGTATAGATGTTTCAGCTAAAATGGTTGTGAATTATTACACATTTTGTGTAACAAAAAATAAATAAATAAAATAAAAAAAAAGCTATGAAAATGAATCAAAGCAACACATGATGGCATTTCAAAAATAGACCAATTATGAAGGTAAACCACGCACCTGGCAACCCTGCCAACACAACACTCAGCAACACGTATGGTGCTAATTTAAACCTGGGTTTGGAAGATGCACAAATTCCAAAGCCACTGGTGATTGCCCAAAGTTTAGAGCATTGAAAGGATATGTGTGTGCAATCAGACTCACTTTCATTCCACCACCTTTTTTTTTTGCTTTGACTTCTCACCTTTTGCGCGATCCTCCCTTAAATGCATATATACATTTGAAGAGAAGAAAAATTTGTGTGTTGCTGTGTGCATGGTGCTTAAATGTTAGGCTCATTCGCCATTTTTGTACATAACCAACAAGGTTTTTTGCATAGAAAGCAGCCTAATTATGCCTGAAAACAGCAACAAAAAGCTTAGTACAACTGGTCATGATAAAACATAATAGATCATGATTGCTATGTTTAGAGGTGTGCAGTTACAGAGCAATGAATTGCATGCTTGGTCTCTGTCTCTAAGTTGGCTAATGAAATGAGGAGATGAGTGACAACATACTAACAGAACAAGTGACGTGATTTTCAAATAGATCTGTAATGATATGGTTACTGACAAGGCAATAATGCTTAATTGTTGAGGTTTGATCCCCACGACGTGTGGGTTATTTTAGCCAGCATATTTACATTAGAGTAAATAAGACTCGGTGTTCTGAGAGACGGCTTTGCTGTTGTTTTTGCTGCCTGTTTTCCCTCTAGTGGCAAAATCCTTGATAATTGGTCATAAGGGAGGGAGTTGACCTTTGCTAAGGCAAATGACTTTGCAGGTCCCTGTGCAACTCGACACAATGTCCGATGCCATCTGCTGCATTTATCTGTGTGTGTGTATGTGTGTGTGTGTGTGTGTGTGTGTGTGTGTGTGTGTGTGTGTAAACATTCAGCAAATTATGAGCAGTATACAAGTCAGCAGTTCTACTGCCAAGACAGGCAGAGTGATTCCCCCAGAGCACACAGCATCATGGGGTTAGCTTTAAATGTCAAAGATGATAACATAATATTCAACATGTCCTTATACAGTGGGTATAGAAAAGAATCACCCCCCCTTTAAAATAATCACATTTTGTT
Source organism: Cranoglanis bouderius (assembly GCA_023630585.1). NCBI lineage: Eukaryota > Metazoa > Chordata > Actinopteri > Siluriformes > Cranoglanididae > Cranoglanis > Cranoglanis bouderius. The sequence continues at coordinate 13,402,883 of CM042568.1, forward strand.
GCTTTTCAGCCTGAAATGAAGACGGACACAGTTTTTGTTTTATCCAGCTGTATTTACTCAGTGCAACTTATAACATCCAAGTGAAAGATATAACACCAACACGTCAGAATTTTTTTTTTATTTTTTATTTAAAAACAGAATCACTGAGTTGGAAAAAGGATCACCCCCCTCCTAAAAATGACTTGTAAACTCAATAAGGTGTAGCTAATCACCTTCTCATTGGTACACAAAGGCATTTGACTTTCAATTGTGATCAGCTGTGGTCATTTTGATTAGCTCAGCATGAAAAGAGCTTTCCTGGAGCATTTCAGTCCTTGGTAGTGCAACTGAAGCAAACAATCAACTATGGGTGGCACTGTCAAAAGATCTCTGGGAAAAAGTTGTGCACAGGCACAAGTCAGGAGATGGATACAAAAAAAAAAATTCAAAGGCTTTATCAATGCCTAGAAGCACAGTGAAGTCTATTATTAAGAAGTGGAAGGTATTTGGTACAGCACAGACCCTCCCTGGATCAGGACATTGGTCCAAACTGGATGAAAGAGCCAGGAGGAAACTGATCAGAGAGGCTACCAAGAGACCTACAGAAACTCTGAAGCAGTTGCAGGAATTTATGACAAAGAGTGGTCATTGTGAGCATGTGACAACAATATCACAAATTCTCCACAAATGTGGCTTGTATGGGAGGGTTGCAAGAAAAAAGCCACCCACGACTGAGCTTTGCCAAAACGCACCTTGAAGATTCAGGTCAGATGAGACAAAAATTGAATTATTTGGCCTCAACACCAAACGATATGTCAGGAGAAAATCCAATACAGCTCACCATCCAAATAACATTAATACAGTAAAGCATGGAGGTGGTAATATCCTGTTATGGGGGTGTTTCTCTGCAGCAGGGACTGGAGCACTTGTCAGGATAGAAGGAAAAATGGATGGAGTAAAATACCATCAAATTATTGAGGAAAATCTGTTGCCCTCTGCCAGAAAGTTGTCAGTGGGAAGAAGGTTTACCTTCCAACATGACAATGACCCAAAGCACACAGCAAAACTGACCACACAGTGGTTGAAGGAGAAAAAGGTGAATGTCCTTGCATGGCCTAGTCAGAGCCCAGACTTAAACCCCATTGAAAATCTGTGGAATGACTTGAAGACCGCAGTCCACAAACGGTCACCATCAAATTTAACTGAACTTGAGCAGTTCTGCAAAGAAGAGTAGGCAAATACTGCAAAGTCTAGATGTGCAAAGTTAGTAGAGACATATCCCAACATACTAAAGGCTGTAATTAATGCAAAAGGTGGTTCAACAAAATGGGGGTGATCCTTTTTCCAACTCAGTGATTCTGTTTTTTAATGTTTTAATTTTGTTTCTGACATGATGGTGTTATATCTTTCACTTGGATGTTATAAGTTGCACTGAGTAAATACAGCTGGATAAAACAAAAACTGTGTCCATCTTCATTTTAGGCTGAAAAGCAACAAAATGTGATTATTTTAAGGGGGGGGGGATTCTTTTCTATCCCCACTGTAGCTTACCTGCATAAGACTTTAGTAAGGTTACTGCATTCGAGTCATATAACAAGCATTGTTAGGGAAGCTACTTTGCAAGCTTCAAACTACACATGCTTTAAAATAGCTAAGCTAAATTAAAATATCTAAACTAACCTTTTGAAAAAGTAGCTCACTACACTACATGCTACTAAGAAAAAGTATCGACCAACACTCAAGCTACTTTGTCAAACTGAGGAAAGTCAACTGTGATATTTTCATGTTATTGTGCAGATAATTTATAGCACAAAATAAAAATGCAAATGCTTTAAACAGGGCATGTTATGACAGAGAAATCTTGATTTCAATTTGTAAACCACTTTTAGTGAGAAGCAGTTAACACTACTGAACTGTAAAACAACAATCATTAAAAAAAGAAGAAGCAAAAGGTACAAAGAGGCCTCACTCCATTTGTCTCGCTTTAGTTTGTTTCTGGAAACATCTAGCTATTTGTTAATGTTAATTAAATAGCTATGTTTATGCTTTTGCTGAAATATCGGCTTGCTATTTAATATTGGCTGATGTTGGCTATTTGACTAAATCATACCTGAGGTCTGCTGTCATGCCTCCTCAAAACAGGTTGTTATTTTGATAATTCACTGCTTTGTCAAAACGAAAGAAAATACTTATGCTAACACCAAACCCTATCAGTCCTCGTAACTTATACAGCTAGGTAATCAACAACAATAGCAAAAAAACATATAAAAAGCTATCCACCTTTATGTGAGTTCTTGAATTGGTGTTTAATATTTTCATTTTCTGTTTGCACTGGTTACAAACAATGTGTATCCATAGCCATATGAATCCTTGAATTAAACATAATAAACATAAATATAGCCATGGATGTTGGCTAGTTTTGTTTTCATCACTAGAAGAATCTATCCTCTGTAGCTGTATTGCATTGTATTGAACTTGATTCCAGACAGATACAATTGTTTCAGCATTGCAATTTGTTCATGTTGAACTGGATATGTGAAAAGGGAAAAGGTGGTGTAGCGGTGTATGCAGTTAAGCATATAGTGAACACTACTTGTAGCTAGCTACTCCACAACACTTATCACAAAATTTAACATGTCTAACTGAATCAGGCTTATATGCTATACACATACAATAAATACATTACAGACTTTGAATGTGTCTCAATCAGCTCCCTAGTTTAGTAGTCAGGGGACTGATAAGGGAGCTGGCCATTTTGAGGGCTGTCTCAATGGCAAAATCCTTCCAGTGCACTGGAATATTTGCTCCCTAAAAAAAGTCCCACAATGCAGCGCAAAAACCGGGGAGCATCAATGCTCACTATGTACCCTTACTGAAAAAAAATGTCATATTTTCTGAAGCATCTCAGCTTGAAAAAAAATGGTGGACGACCTCTCAGCCAACTAAGGCAGTAAAAGGTAGTTCAAGGTGATATATGGATTAATGGCATGAAACATATAAATCGCATGAGCTAACTCAATAAACATCATCACAAGCTATAGAAGTTTTGAAAAGACACCTTTATATTTTAACATAAGCATAAACGCATCACTAGACAGGTACTGAACATAATCTAGACAACATTTATAGTTAATATTCAGCTGAAATGTTGCAAGGATATGTAACAGATCAATCAAAGTATTTTTCATAATGTACTTTCAACAACATAAAAAAAATATGTCAGAAAGGTATCAGTCCTGCCTGTTGTCGATAAATGCCAGTGGTGATTTTACAATGTGAGCACGTAGTCATGTCACCGGAAATTGATTCACCAGTTTCCCAATGTGTAGTGAGCCAGGGTCCTTACCTGTACCTGAACTCATGTACACGATGTACTGATTCACCACCTAGAGAGCTAGGGAGCTGATTGAGATGCACCATTGGATTCAAAATCCACATGCAGCCATGTTGTGCATCCAGCATGTGGTGTTTATTTCAGAATGTTTCTTGATGTCTGTTTGTGTTTGCCTATAGCTCTCAATCACTTCTATGTGTTTATTAGTGTGAGTTATGAACACTCTCTTGCTGCCAATACTGGTGTGGAATGGAGGCACTGTAGTGAGTCCCGTCCTTTACCAACATGGGGCACATACTCTCTTAATCAGAGATTTCATCACTGCTGTAGCACATTCAGGCCATTAGAGCAGAGTCTGATTACACTATGAATGGGTCATCGAATGATAGCACCAGAGGCATGCCAAATTTCTCCTAAAACCAAAACAGGCTAGGTATCCTGTGCAAACCGGAATTTCTCAAATAACCTAAATGCTTCGACATGACTGAAAGGTTGCCTGTAAGATTATATTGATGGCAGTGACTAATACAGCTATTATGCAGCTTTTACAGAGTACAGAATGTGTTTATTCAGGAAGTAACTGCACATATATCTGGCAGCTTAGGCAAGAAAATGAGTTTCCATTTTGGTAATGGTTTTTGCAGGAGAAAATAAATGCTTGCTATCTTTGTGAGTCCAGTGGAACAGCAGTAGCCAGAGGTCCACATCTTCACATAACCTGTGTATATCGCTACACTGATTGCACCTCATGCTTTTTACTATGGCACAAGTACATTTTGGCACCTCAAACAGGAGCCAACAAGGGCCATGAAGCAGCACTCCAAGCGCAAATTAAAATATCAGCCTCAAACAGAGAAATCCAAGTGACAGGATTACATTGTAAGTAGGCACTCAGTAAGAAGGAGTAAGAAGGATGAAACAGAAAATGGAGAAAAAGGGAGGAAGAAATGAAATATGCCCTTCATCTTCATGTAGTGAGGAAATGCAATTGCAAAGGTGCAATGTGCAAAAATGTTTTACGTTAGGTAGCCTGTGTGCATCCACTTGAAAGTTTCTTGAAAAGTTAGGCTTAAACCTAAGTGACACTAAAGGTAAAATACTTTTTTTTTAGGTCTTACAATCGATATTTTCTGTTGTTTACCTGGTTCATTTAGAGTCTGAGAGTGGTGTTATAAGTCACCCCTTGGTCCATTTAAATATCTTGACAAGTTTTTAGACTAGACCTTTTAGTCTAATACACAAACAAGTGCAACTTGAGCTGGCAAAATCTGATGGAGGACAATACAGTTTTACAATCAATATAACTTATTTGCCAGTAGAAAACAAAGGCCTATGAGATTCTCTTTAACTCACAGCTGACAAAAAATACCTCTGCATGAATGGGCATCTAAATATTCACCAGTGGAGGATTCAGATTTCTAATACTAGGCTTACTGTGGAAGTGGGGGCGTGGTTGAGCGTCTGCTGCGGATGGAGAGGAGGTGGGGGAACCAGCAGAGGGCCGTGAACCAGAGAGAGAGAGATCTGAGTGGAACGTGTTTGTACGTGTGCATGTGTGTGTCCACAAGTGAACACTGTATGAATAAATTAAAATAAAAGAAGCATGAAGCTTTGTTAATAGTCTCCTGTCTCCTGAGTCCTCCTGCCTACTCATATACGCCAGGGTTCTACACTTACAAACTGGGCATGAAGTAGTATAATGTGTGTTTGTTCAATAGCACTGGAAGCACTGTGTGTAAAACACTTTAGCAAATAATCCTACAGCCTACAATCAGGGTCGAGCAGAATATTTTGGAAAAGTACTGATGGATGAATACTCTGTATTAAATATATTCAGTAATGTATTATGTTACTATACATTAAAAATTATCTTATTCAGAATATGTTTTAAATATATATTGAAAAGACCCATGGCAAACAACTGTACTGATTCAAATTTAAATTTGTATTAAATTGGTGTCAAAAGTATGGAAAATTAAAAGTACTGGTAGAGCATGTTGGGGCACAGTGGCTTAGTGGTTATCACATTTGCCTCGCACCTCCGGGGTTGGGGGTTTCTTCTGTGTACTCCATTTTCCTCCCCCTATCCAAAGACATGCGTTGTAGGCTGATTGTCATCTCTAAATTGTCTGTAGTGTGTTAATTGGTGTGTGAGTGTGTGTGAAATTGTGCCCTGCGATGGGTTGGCCCCCCATCCAGGGTGTCCCCCACCTTGTGCCCCGAGTTCCCTTGTGCCCCTAGAGGGGCTCCAGGCTCCCCCGTGACCCTGTATAGGATAAGCGGTACAGAAAATGGATGGATGGTGGCGTATTTGCTTATAACAAAGATTGAGCATTGAACTAAGAAAATTATGATTCTCAAAATCAGATAGAAATACAAATTCTATGCATGAAGCTGTAAATACACAAGACCTAGCAGTGTGAAAATACTATATAGAGACTACTATATTGATTCCCAATGGGAAATTTGGTATATCTTACAAATAATAGATATTGGTGCGAACAGATTTTGGTGAGTTCATATTGGCTTTTAAGAGCAGTATACAAGTCAGCAGTTCTATTGCCAAGACATCCATAGTGATTCCACCAGAGCACACAGCATCATGGGGTTAGCGTTAAATGTCAAAGATGATAACATAATATTCAAAACATCTTTATAGCTTACCTGCATAAGACTTTAGTAAGGTTACTGTATTCGAATCATATCCCAAGCTTTGGGAAGCTTCTTCGCAAGCTACAGTCTACTCATGATTTAAAATAGCTAAGCTACAGCTAAATTATAACCTTTTGAAAAAGTAGCTCACTACACTACATGCTACTAAGAAAAGGTAGCCAACAAAGACACTGAAGCTACTTTGCCAAACTGAAGAAAGTCATCTGTTCATGTTTTTTATTGTCCTGTGTATTTATTGTCCTGTGTATCTATTGTACTGTTTCCTGTACTCGTCTCACACTGTTGTGTATTTGCACTTTATGTAGTCTTGCATAATGTTCTGCATTGCACCACGGTCCTGGAGAAACAACATTTCATTCCAATGTATACTAGCTATATAGAGGAATGACAATAAAAACCCACTTGACTTGATTTGACTTGAGAAGTATTTAAAAAAAAATATATATATATATATATATATATATATATATATATATATATATATATATATATATATATATATATATATAAAATCAGGGACAATACACATTAATAATACAAAATAAATGTAAAATGTGCCAGATTTAGCCAAATTGGCCAATTTCCATCATTCAGGAGTATCCTAAAAATTTTAAGTAGCTGTTTTCTGAATACTGCTTTTTCAAAAACAAATCATGGACTGAATACCGATATTCAGTTCAATTCAGTTTTATTTGTATAGCGCTTTTAACAACAGACATCATCACAAAGCAGCTTTACAGATATTCAGTTGTATAATAATCTTTTAATGAGAAATATATGACAACATATCCTTTCTTCAAGATGTCTTTACTTGCCAATATTATTTTTTTGCAGTACAGGATAATTTGTTTATTTAGTGTCACTTCAGCAGCCACATTGTGCTACACTGGAACAGTCAAACTGTGTTTCCCACAGTTCAAAAAAAAAAAAAAAAAGAAAAGAAAAAGAAAGAAAATGTGAAAACGTAGCTAGTTTCAAAACACTAGTCTACTGTATAGTAACATGTTTCATAAACTTTATGGCTGACCCTTATTGCAGTGTGTATATATATATATATATATATATATATATATATATATATATATATATATATATATATATATATATATATATATATACAGTATATGATGTAGAAAAAGGCATCTGAATAAATGCAAGTAACCTATGGTATTTTATTTTTTTCCCTCCACATATATCTACATTACTTATCCCTTTACCAATTAAATTATAATGAACAATCTGTCTCAAAATTTATATGATGCTATATGTTTACTTAGTTTTCAGCAGACATTTTTAGGACAGACTTTTTCTGAAGATGAATCTCAGCACTGCTGATAATATTTGCTCAGTCTGTGGTAACATAGCATTATAGACTATTAATATTTATGGCTGCAGATCCTTATGTCTGGACAACAGAAAATTCTGTGAAATAAATACCAATGATGAATAGGTGTTCATTGCATTTGTGGGGCTTTATTGGGCATGCTGTGCATATTTTTCCATCCAACATACACACCTCAAGAACACACAACACAAGAGGAAAAATGTAAATGTTCACACACAGCATGTACTCAATCTATTAAGTGTACTGGTTAAATGCAATTAATCTGCGATAGCAGACTGCAAGTAGTTCACTTTCTCAATAAAAAAAAATAAAATTAAATAAATAATAAAACAAAATTCCAAGGATAAAACCTCATCCCATATAGCCATGTTTACATCTCTCAAACAAAAGCAAAGTTAAATTGGGAAAAAAAAAAAAAAATCACATTATCTCAAATTTTGGACTCCAGCCCATTAAGGCATGAACCTCTGTGTTGGCTGCCATATCCAGCAGGACATGTTCTCTCTTCCTGGCAAATTGGAAAAAAGTGCTTGGCCTTTGAATCTCAATATTTATGTATACTGTAGTCTAGTGTGCAGTCAGCTAATGAAATTGCAATCTGTGCTAAAGAAGTCTGTCTGGACCTTTTACCAGATCAGAACACGGGTGGCTTTGAAGGTTGGACTACAAGTTAAATTACATCCCCGATTTAGTGGCTGTCTCCTTTTGCCCTTACAAGAAATATCGGGTGCCCTTTCGGATCTCAACATGCGGTGCATATGCTAGGTAATGGAGGAAGGAGTCAAAGAGGGAGAGTGAAAAACGAAAGTGTCAGAGTCAATAGGAAATTACCATGTAACGCATTCTGCTTTTAGTGGAGGTTGGTTACCAGGGTAATTGGTTGAATATGTATCATCAATAATGTCAGGTCACCCAGACCCTTATTTTCCCTTCAATTTTAAATATAAAAGGTATTTTTTTGCTTCTGTGTGGATATTTCTGGAAAGCATTTTGGCTGCACTGTATAATCATGTCTTTGATCTGAGCCATTACATCTGGTAGTGTTGAATCTAATTAAAATCTGAAAAGAATACGAAACCCCACCAACAAGATGCATGTCCTTTATAAATGCTAATCACACGATTGTCAGTTTGCATGAATTTGCATGAGCTCCTAATGGTTAGAATACAGAGTAACACATTATTTGATTAGTCCATTTCATCTATAAACAGTCAACTAACCATCTAGAGACTTTCAACAACCTGCTCAAAAAACATCAACAGTTTATGTTTGCTGATGTTTAGTAGATAATCTATAGGGCCAGGAGTATTCAACTAAAATTTGAAAAAGGTCCAGTTACATAAAATCTCTTTATACAAAGGTCTGGATAAGCGACCAAAATGACTGAATGTAGACAACAGTTAAGAATCAAGATTCAAAATCTTTTCAAGTTTATCCACTGTGATTAGTGTCTAGGTTTCAATAAGACTTATCATAGCTCCCAAGTCATACACGGAAAAGCATTCACCCTATCACTGGGAGATTGTGAATTTGAATCCTGACAATGCCACATCCATCTTTGGCCAGGAGTCTAGATAATAAAACTGGCTGTGCTGTCTGGAGGGAGGGATGGCATACTCTTTCTTCCCTGTCAATCTTAGTGACACTAGACATTCATAAGTCATTTGAGAGCTTACGTATGTGGAAAAGGGCAGATAGTTCCCTTTCCAAAGGAACTCTACGTTGCGTCATGCTTGACGCTTTGGGAACGCCCCTTGGCGGAAACGGTGTCTGAATATGTGTGATATCACGCCAATCAAATTGGCCTGCCTCAGTCAGGTGAAGAAGTAGAAATGCGTCACGAAGACTATATAAGGTACCCACAAACCATGTCATTCAGCTTCTTTGTTTTCAGGAAGCGCATGTCTGTGTACTATATGTGATTGTCTGTCCTATTGTCTGTCATATTGTTTGTCCAAAAAAAAAGAGAAACTATGAGCAATAGGGGTTTCAGAGGTTGTGTCCCGCCATGCTCACATTTTTTCACTGAGGATGACGGGCACACTTTCTGTGTTAAATGTTTGGGAGCAGAGCACGCTAGGCGAGTCCTTGAAGGGGCTGATCCCAGCCACGATCCCAGTTCTCCAGAAGCGCAAGAATGGATCTGAGGACCGTTCTAAGGGCTAGAAGGAAGAAATAGTTCCGAGGGGCTGATAAAGTGGGGTGCTTGCCCCCAGTATTTCTGTATGGCACCATCTATTCAGTGATCTCCCATGTTATTATGTTCCTGTTCAGCGAGCTGGGCAGGGTAAGGAACCTATGATTCCCCTCCCTTCAGTCGAGTCTGCTGGGCTGTTATGAATGTGGAATATTTCTGAGGAAATATTTCTTCTCATATTTAAAAAGGGGTATTTATTATCACGGGGAAGTTGTATGCTCTATTAGGCATTTCTTTAACATCATGATTCCAATATCATAGGTGGACCCAGTGACAACTAGGATAGTGCTGTGGATTCTACAAATGCTTCAAATTCACCCATGGGGAAGTGTATGCCCTAAATACGTGTTGCTACATTTCCTCATCCCAGGGAAGTGGAGTGGTTAAGGCGTTGGTCTACTGCTCAGAAGATCATGAGTTCAAACCCCAGCACCACCAAGCTGCCACTGTTGGGCCCTTGAGCAAGGCCCTTAATCCTCAACTGCTCAGCTGTATAAATGAGATAAATGTAAGTCGCTCTGGATAAGAGCGTCTGCCAAATGCTGTAAATGTAATGTAAATGCTTCGCTTTGTGGTGTGGATATCGTCAGTTAGACCCTATCACTGAGGTATGGGGGCTACAAGAGGTTTCACTGGCAGACTGGGGGTGTGGCTACTTATTGGCTGACTGTGTAGTTGCTGTTTAGGTGGTCACATGCTCATTAAAGGGCAAAAGGGATGAGGAAATGTAGCTGGCTTACATTGTGTTATTTAAACCATGCTCTCTTACGTGTGGTTTCTGGGTGTTTTATCCAGATTGGACACTGTTATCTAAAGTCTCTTTTTCCACATTGATATTTCTCCCCCCGCTGCTCAGTCGAGGCTGTTGGGCCGGTTATAAGGGGAAATATTTTTCTCATATTTAGGGGGAAAGTCCCTACCACAGGAAGCCATATTTTAGGTCGTCTGAGGGGTCCTAAAAGTAAAGGAGGTACTTGAGGGGTCATCCAGCCCAAGGCTTCTGGGTGGGTCTTTTGGAGTGCAGCTGAGCTTAGATTGCATTACCTGAAACTGGGCTCATCATACGTGCGGTTTCAGTATGTTACGCACGTGCTATTGTATTGTACATTCAGTTCGAGTACTGATGTGTCACGATAAGATATAAATGTCACACCCTCCCTCATACATTGCATCTCGCTGGCCATACTTTGTCATGCCTGCAAATTGCGTCTTCCTTCAAACAAATAGAAGCATGATGCAACAAGTGTGATGCAACGTCTCGTTCCCTTCTCAGAGAACAGGGTTACATACATAACCCAGACGATCTTTCCTCCAAGTGTGTTATGCTGCCCTGTGATGCAGCATGAGCAGTAGTTCAGAAAGATGTGGTGGCTGGCTTGATGTGTCTCGGAGGAAGCATGTGCTAGCTCTCACTGTCAGAAGCTATCATGTATTGGAGAGTGGCTGGAAGTTGGCAAATGACCAAATTGTGAAAAAAAAGTCATTTAAACTGTTTAGGTTTTTTTTTTTTTTTTTTGAGACTTCATCATGTTACTATTTTTGACTCACAACATAGACTCAGATGAGATGAAATGCATCTATTTCGAATTTGATGCACAAAGAGTAAATGTTACTGTTTTCGTTGTTGATTTTTTGAAACAAGCCATGTTGCCAGATCGCTAATTGCATCAGAAAAGGTCAATAAAATGAAAGATCTTTGAAAATCTTGGTATGCTGAAATACTTTTTTCACAACTGGAATGTGGTCCCCTGCTACAGATACTCTATAGACTGCCAAGTTGTCCCTTTTGCTTTTACTTTATTTGGATGATCCAGTTTATGTCTGTTGATGTTTAGTAGACTATTAACTTGTCCCTAGTCCAAATCCAATCTCAAGTCATGTTCTAACCTTCTGTTGAATGCAGAATAATATAATAACAGACCATATATATATAAAAAGAATGTGGTGCTTGTGAGTTAGAGGAACAGAGAATTACATTAATTACTGGCACATCCTTTGAACAAGGTTGATTATTGCATGGGAAGATCAATCTGTCTTCCCTTGAATGCACATGTTGTTCTCACATTCCAGAAGGAAGTACATTTATATCATCTATATTTTAAAACTCACCCCTGCTCTCTCCTGTAGTCCATTCGAGTGAGACAAGAGTTAGCACTGTTTGAATGCTAGAACCTGCTGTGTGCTTGGCAGGCACAATTCAATATGGCTCATCCAGAGATGTGCCAATCAACACTATTAGCACTACAGGACAACTTAGTAGGCATACACTGTGCTCACTGGAGGTGAAAAGCAAAGGAAGCATTATTGATATAAAAAAGGTATTTTGACTTGATACAAAAAAAGTTATTTGAATGGGGAACATTTTAGACTTTGATGGAAGTATTAAATGTTGAATTACAGCCATTTACCACTATAATAGGAACACCTGTACCCCTGCTCATTCATGCAATTATCCAACCAGGACAACTTTTGATAATTGCCTGAATGTCTGATAATTGTCTGAACTGATTTGATAATTGTCTGCATGTGTAGGTTTACAGGTGTTCCTAATAAAATGGACTCTGAAGATAAATCTTTCTGTTTAACATCAAAAAATACAAACACCTGAGAAATACATATTTAGCATTAACTATAAACCTCCTTAAACACATTTCCCCCCACTACCTATACAGTGTACGTATTATTTACCTTGCACTGCTTTTCACCTATTGCACCGCCCTCCTTATCTCATTTCTGCTCCCAGCCTTACTGCTCTACATGGCAATAGAGTCAAGTAAATCCATTCCTCAGGCACTAACAATAGAAATATGCATGTATTATGTGTCTGAAGGACACAGAGCAGAGCGGACGTGGGAGGTCTGGGTGAGAGCTGAATGGATGCCATATTGCACCAGGCTCCTGTAACATCCGGCTGCTAAAATGCTGAGTGGAAATGTGCTGTCTGGCCCGAAATGTGTTCAGGGCCCCATGGGTGACAAGTATCTCCAAGGTGCTGACACTCCCCTTTTCCCTTCTTCTCTAGTTATTCAATTCCCTTTATAATTTTTACCTTCGTGTCTTAGTCAGTAGGAGTACAGCAGGTATTGAGACAGGACCAGCTATGACAGAATTCTCCTTTTATTTCTCTTTGCTGTTCTTCTTCTTCTTCTTCTTCTTCTTCTTCTTCTTCTTCTTCTTCTTCCTCCTATTATTATTATTATTATTATTATTATTATTATTATTATTATTATTATTATTATTCCTCACTGCTTCTGAGCTAACGATATGAGTCTGACCAAGTAACAAGGATGGCTCGTTAAGCCAGATGGGGCTTGATCTGTTCTCAAGCCCCAAGAAACTCATAAACACGAACATGGACATGGTCTAAATAAACAATCAACTCGCGATCTTAACATAAGCACACCTCCAACAGGAAGATTCGGTGCTTGTTTTGTCTTACTTGTCTTCTGAGTGTCCTTTGCCTCTGTCATGTAGGCCATTAGGAGTCTCATTTCTGTCTCATAAGGGCTATAATTGAGGGGAAAACTGGGCCTGTTTACACAGCTGGGCTTAGGCCGTAGAGGCAATGTGTTGTGGCGCTAATCACTTTTCCATAGGATCTTCTGTCATTTGGAAAAGGCTTATGACAGGCTTTCTTGCTGCCGAAGCTTTAGACTTTAAGCTGTTTTGCAAATTGTGTTGTTCATCGAGCCTAACAGACATACTGGACAGTAATTGTCCATGAAGCATTGTAAATCTTGGAAATTAGCAGACACTAATCAATAGAGTAAAGAGGTCTGCTAATTTTGGGCTAAAATAAAGACAAATAAATGATTTAACAGAGTAATATATCCAGTAGTTAAGTTTGGTATTTAGATGTTGGGGGAGCCTTACTTTATTAATGTGTGCCAACAATGTAGATACAGCAATGTTCATTTAATCTGTTATTATATTCAGTTTTCAGTGTCATAGAAATATAATTTTAAAAAGTGTTTAATATTTCTGTTTCTGTCCTAAGGGTTTGATTTAACTGACTACAATTATGTGTGGTTAGGTTTTCAGTTTGTTTGTCAGTTTGGACATTTGCATCACATAATCATTATTATTATCATCAGTATGTTATACTATGATTTACATTTCTATCATTGCTATCATAACACAGGGGCTCAGTTTCATTTGTCATTCATATATGTGTGGCAGTCTGGAAAAAACATGCATATGATCAAAACTGTGACATTTTTATTACATACATACTTGTGAAAATTACAGGTTTTCCTGAAGTCTGATTACCTCAGGTAGTGAAAAATCAGAATATTGCATTTAAAGATTCCAATCCAATTTCACAGAAACTCACCATCACATTGATTCTCTAAAAGGAACTTTTAATTACTTATTTAATTTGCATGTCATGTAATATAATAATAAACAACAAAACAATACAACAACTTGCAAATGACCATGAAAACACTATTGATCTTAATGACTGACAGTCACACCCATCCAGCAGTCATTTTGCTTAATAATAATATCCCTTATTTTATACAAACATTTATAGATTATTAGAAATCATTATATTTAAACCATAACTCATTTTAAAAAGTCAGTCAACTTTATATTATCATAATATCATAATCTGATTTAATATTATACTGACTAACAGGCTATAAAAAGCAAATGCCTGTCCACCTCTAAATCTGTAACCTAATCAACTAATGAAAAAAAAAAAAAAAAAAAAAAAACATTCCTGTTGATTTTTATAGAATTATACATTTACAATGGGAAATGAGTTCTCATTTTGAATATTAATCTGACTGTGTTGGATCATTGTGGATATCTTGAGACCCATTATCTGATTACAAACTGAAGTGATTAGGTGTATGTCTGTTTTGCTATCCAAGAACTAGGCAGACTGATTGCATTTACAACAACATGTAATAAACTGGGTCCTTGCCAAATACAGCAAAGGCAAAGCTAGAAAATAGCCTAAATGAAAATATTTCCACAACATGTGGTGAAATATTAATCATTTCATCATTTTTGTCTATTTTCCGGAATTCATACACAGCGGCATCAAGTGGTTTGCCACAGACAGATACAAAGATTAAAGTAGGGAACTCTGCTGCCTTAACCCCTCTGTCACATCTTCCAGGAACCCCATATCCCAGTATCCCCTGCAGACTACCACACACCCCTCTCAATCAACCTTCTCAAGTTCACCAACTTACTAATCACACTCAAATACAATACCTCTCAGTTTAGTTGTTCCTTGTTAAGTTTTTTTTACTCTCTTCAGCCTGCATTTCTATTTCACATTTTTATAAATTCTGGTGTGTGACATTTGTTTTGTTTTCTCCATTTTTGCCCTTCAGATTTCCCCTTTGTACCAATGCTGTTTTTTGGGGTAAGTCTTTGAACTCTTTTTAATAAAGCACCTTTCTGGTTTTAACCAGTGTACATCTGACACCCTCAATGTATCTAATGTAGACAAATCTGAGTCGCTGAGGCATTTTATTTATTTATTTATTTTTCATTAAGAAGTAAAGCCTGACTATGGAATGAAAACATGCATGCTCTTCTGACCTCAGGCACAATAGTTGCATCGACCAAAGAAGACTTTCTAACCAAAACTAGATTTTTTGTGTTTTCCTTCCTCCATGCAAAAGTAACATTGTGCAGTGCTACTGTAGATCAGTGATCTCACCTCATCTCTTATGTTTTTATGTAAATCAGTGCAATGCAGAATGAGGACTATAATGTATTATGTACTGTTTTTTATTCTTTGTTTTGAGTTTGCTAGGAGTAAGATTTGTCTTTAAAAATATATCATTCAAAACTGTGATTGACTAAATGCAGGGTTTGCCCACTCAGAAAGCAAATACTTTTCCCTGGGAATCCAGGATACTTCACCTTTGGCCTAATTTACATAAAATCTTTATTTTTAAGATTTGAACTCTTAAGATTTGTATTTAGGGTTCTCACATTTTAAAATCTCAAGACTGTGACCCATAATTTTGAATTATATGTTTTTAAAGCCAAATCTTGCTCCTAGCAAGTTCCAGACCAAAAAAAACAACAACAACAAAATTTTAAGTTTTTATACTAAATAACAACAACAGCAACAACAACAACAACAATAATAATAATAACAATAATAATAATAGTTCTTGTTGTTGTTATTATTATTTATTTATTCATTTATGTGTGTGATGTGTACACAATTCAGATATACAAAATTCACATCTGTCAACATCAGCTCTATAGACGGATCCCTGGAATACAGATGAGAGCAGAAATCATGCCTTTCATTTATAAGGAGGGCTTGTACAAATATATTGCATTATACAGGGGCACATTTATCATTTATTATTCACACTATTTATAATTTACTTGAATGCATTAATAACAATTTGAAGTATTGACATTTCCATATTTCATTCTTTTCTTCAGATTTGATTTCTTCACTTTCAATTTCTTCAGTATTGGAGAGCAAAGGACTTTTCTCTTTGCTTTATTAAATGCAATTCATGACAACAATCCCATGGCACCTGCCTGCACTCCCATCTCTTTAATGCAAAACAAACAAACAAACAAACAAACAAACAAACAAAAAATCCTCAATTGAAATTGCAAATCCTGCAAAGATACTGTAAATAGCTTTCAGGCTGTGGGAAAGGTTACAGACAGGAGTTTATACATGGCACTGAGACAGCTTGGCCCTAAACTGCTGTGCTCAGTACTCTTGCAGCCCCTCTCCTGGGGGCATCGCTAGGGGGGATTTTGACTTCCAGGCCTCCTGTTGCATCACTATGGTCCGCATAGCTCTGCAAATTGCTCTCGGGGGGGCGGCGAGATAAAAAGAGACATATGCTGGAGATTTTCTCTTCTGGACACCTGTCCATTTTTTCCCTCCACTATCAGTGGGTGCCAAACCAGAATTCAGCAGCCAGCATTCAGAGCTCAATTAGGTGACAGCCAATTATATGCGGAAAAACCTCTCAAAGGTCAGGGTGCATAGTCCTGCTGTAACCTTGCACTGTAAATGTGAGAGGAAATGGAACTGTGAAAGTGGCTGAATGTTCAGGTGCAGATATTTAGTGTCGTTTTTAATAGACCTCTAACTGCTTCGCACACATACTGAACAAAGTCTCTCAAACCAGACATGGGAAGTTTCTTTAACTAGACCAAAGTTTCAGAAAGCCAGCTCTTTTATCAAAAGATGAATTTGTCTGGGAGACATAACGCAATTAGTGTGAAATGTCCTATTGAATCACTGTGCAGACAGAAACCAGACAGTTTCTCAAGTATGACTCTGTTTCGGTCTTCAAACGTAATGTGGACTGCAGTATTAAATATCAGATCATGGAATTTCTGCTGATGTTCACAATAAAAGGACTGTGATTAGTCTGAAGGCAGTGTAGGGCATACTTCATCAGACTTATCTACATAGATTGATTTAATTCAAACTTAAATTGCTGCTAATGGATGAATGTGTAAACTGGGCCAAATAAATTTTTGTTTCTACATCACCATACATTACATACTTTATTATTATGATCAAGATTCAGATATGAGGTGTTTTAAATAAATTGTGTTAGAAAAGGCATTCATACAAACCAATCAGTCATAACATTAAAACCACTTGTCTAATATTTTGTAGGTCCCCCTTGTGCCACCAAAACAGCTCTGACCCATTGAGGCATGGACTCCACATGGTGTGCTGTGGTATCTGGCACCAAGACGTTAGCATCAGATCCTTTAAGTCCTGTAAGTTGCGAGGTGGGTCCTCCATGGATCTGACTTGTTTGTCCAGCACATCCCACAGATGCTTGATTGTATTGAGATCTGGGGAATTTGGAGGCCAAGTCAACACTTTGAACCCTTTGTCATGTTTCTCAAACCATTCCTGAACCATTTTTATAGTGTGGCAGGGCACATTATCCTGCTGAAAGAGGACACTGCCATTAGTGAATAACAGAAGTGGTGCCATGAAGGGCGTACTTTGTCTGAAAAAATGTTTAGGTAGGTGGTACCCAAAGTAAAATCCTCATGAATGCCAGACCCAAGGTTTCCCAGCAGAACATTGTCCAGAGTATCATACTGCCTCCGCCAGCTCGCCTTCTTTCCATAGTGCATCCTGGTGCCATCTCTTCCCCAGGTAAGCGACACACACACACCTGGCTGTCCACATAATGTAAAAGAAAATGTGATTCATCAGACCAGGCCACGTCTTCTATTGCTCCATGGTCCTGGTCTGATGCTCACATGCCCATTGTAGGCACTTTTGGCCATGGACAGGGGTCAGCATGGGTACTCGGATCAGTCTGCGGCTACAACATCACTGAAATAAGATTCTTTGTGATATGAAAATCTACTGATGAATTTATTCATCATCTTCCAATCACAGGCACAAAATTTGGAACAATTTGCATGGCTTTGTGCTGAAGGTTGCAGTTAGGGGCAGGGCTAGCAATCATACCTTTTCTAAGAACTTCATTTGTATGAAACTGAAAGACACCCAAACACATCATGCTGACTTATTTGAGTTTATACATGTTCCGTAATTTGTGATCTGTAGTAACACACTATCACAGCAGAACTAAAACAAAGATGTAGTTCTGTTTCCCTTAAAGGCAATAGCTGATGAAGCTTAGATAGCATCCGGTGTGAATAACATTTTCGCTGCCTCACGGTCAAATTTACTTTATACATACTTTTGGCATGATCATACCTGGGCTATTCTACCTCACTCTGCTTTTTCCTTTATGCCAGCTTGTTAAGTCTTGTTCCCGTAATATCCCAGATCTTTGTTCCCAGTCATCTTGTCAAATATCACTGCTTTTATTGGTAGTGCCTTTATTGCTAGTAAACTCCATCAAGCATCGGCATCTGACCTCCTGTATCCAAGTCTTAAACAGTCTATAGTTACAGTTGATCCATGTAGGCTACTGTATTAAACAACAAATATCTGACATGAGAGGTTTATCTTATAATAATCTAATGTCCAGTTGATTATTATTAGTAAATCATGTATCGCTGTTTTGTACAGTTTTTTATTCTTAAATAACAAATTAAATGAGTCACATTTACAGTGACCTACTGGCAAATTGGTCTCATCAGCAGTTCGAGAAGAACAAGCCCTCAGGGTAGTGGTGGCATGAAGCCAAGCAACAAACCTTCACCATCTTAACCTTTTTCCTCAAAGAAGTAGACTTCTGCTGAATACTGAGAACAGGGACACAAGACATGAACAAATGCACATACAAATACACGTAGTAGCCTGTCATCCCCCACCTTTCTCTCTCTCGCTCTCTCTCTCTCTCTCTCTCTCTCGCTCTCTCTCTCTCTCTCTCTCTCTGTGTGTGTGTGTGTGTGTGTGTGTGTGTGTGTGTGTCTCCCTGACACTTCCTCTTCATTTTAACCTTTTCAGTAAGAGAAGCAGGGTGCAGCTGAATGCACATATGAAGAGTTGACATTAAGGAAGTGCAGTCATGTGGTGCAGGGAAGGCATTTTTTTTTTTTTTGCCAACATGGAGTGTGAAAACAGCTTTTATTGTTTAATTTTATTTTTATTACCTTGGTATGCTGAGTGGAAGACTGAGTGGAATCTGAATGGAAACCATAAGGCAACATTTAACTATGAAACAATCAAGCATTGCAACAGTGATATATTTATGGAATATGGGAGCATTATTATGGGATAATAGGGCTACTGAGGCTGGTGGCAGAGGGCTACTACACACTGCTCAACCTCAAGCTTTCTGCCTCGGCAAACCCCCAGAGAACTATTACTGAGGAAGTGAGCAGCACATTGTGAACTGTAGTAAAGTTATCACAGTATCAGCACTGCTGTCTGGATCTCCCACACAAAAGGGATTTCCTCTTTTCTCTTTCTCCTTTATTTTCTTGTTTTAGACTTATCTTTTAGACGTTCTTCTGTTAATATTATACTGGAGACTACAGTAAGTATTTTAAAATGAGACTACACCAGATTTAAGATCAGAACTTGCTTCAGGAACCTAGCAGACTCCGATCTCCCAGAAGAAATTATCAATAGGTTAGAAATCCATTGTTGGGAACTGATATTGTGAAATGTAATTAGAAATTAAGTTATAAGAACATTCTAAATACTATGAATTCGCAGGAGTGAGACCACATTGACCATGAGCAGTGCAAGTGTATAGTAAATGTGTAGTGGTCTGGGAAAACCCATCAAATGTTGCTGTGGCTGAATTCTGGAAATCTTCCAGTAATATACTTTGAGATCTCTACTTTAAGAAAACATATTGTACCAAATCAATACAAATACCAATACCAACTGTGCTCAATGTTTTAAAATGTTTAATTGGGAAAAAAAAACATAAAACAAGTTTAGTTATCAGAACTGATTGAATTAGCTTATTTTTCCACAATATTTGAGTGATTGGGGGCATGGTGGCTTAGTGGTTAGCACATTTTCCTCTCACATTTTCCTGTGTGCACAGAGTTTGCACGTTCTCCCCATGCTTTGGGGGTTTCCTCCAGGGACTCCAGTTTCCTCCCCCAGTCCAAATACATGCGCTGTAGGTTGACTGCCATTTCCAAAATTGTCTGTAGTGTGTGAATGTGTGTGCGATTGTAAAGTGCGATGGATTGCCACCCTGTTCTTGTGTCCCGAGTTGCCTGGGATAGGCTCCAGGCACCCCTTCAACCCTGTGTAGGACAAAGTGGTATGGAAAATGGTTGGATGGAAAGATTAGAGTGATCAGAGATGAGTCAGTTGAGTGAAGATATGAAGCTTGTGATTAATGTGGAAATTGGAAACCTATAATTCGTGAAAAATGTAGAGGTGGTGCAGCTTTCAGTGGAGCTGCAATGAAATCTTTGTGGGTAACCAGATGGTAAAATTCTAGAAGAGTATTTGTGGTTGAGATCCATGCAAAAAAGAAACAGATTTGAGTATAGGAAAACTTATAGTTTTTAGAACTATAGTAAAAGATGTCAACATTTGATCATGTAAAGGGTTTTCCCACATATCTAGGATAGGATACATTACAGTTGCAATCAAAACTATTCAACCCCCATTGAAAATCAGGTTTATTGTCAAAATGTACAGACTTTCAGCTGTTTGCAATGAACAAATCAAGCAAAAGCAATTGAAATACCTCAACACATCGAATGCTTCAAGTGGTTTACTCAAATTCAACTGAAAATGCAACTTATAATGACTTCTCCAGTCTCAAAATTACTTAGTAGAGCACCCTTTTGCTGTTATGACCTGCTTCAAACAAGATGCATAGCCAGACACCAGCTTCTGGCAGCGTTCCTGATGAATCTTAGCCCATTCCTCATGAGCAATGGCCTCCAGTTCAGTAATATTCTTGGGTTAGCATGCTGCAACCGCCTTCTTTAAATCCCACCAGAGATTTTCTATGGGGTTCAAGTCAGGTGACTGATGGCCACTGTAGAATCTTCCAGGACATCTTCTGCAACCAAGCCTTGGTAGAATTTGAGGTATGCTTGGGATCATTGTCCTGCTGAAAGGTCCAATGACGCCAAGCTTCATTTTCCTCACAGACGGCATGAAGTTTTCTCCTAGAATTTCCTGATACTTCAGTGAATCCATCTTGCCTTCTACACGCTGCAGGTTTCCAGTGCCAGAGGACGCAAAGCAGCCGCAGAACATCACCATGCTTGACTGTGGACAGAGTGTTCTTTTCAGCGTATACTTCATTCTTCTTCCTCCAGACATACAGCTGATCCATTGTGCTTAAAAGTTCCAAAGAACAGAATCCCAAAACTTCTGTGGCTTATTTATATGATTTTGAGCATATTGGAGCCTACTTTTATTGTGCTTTTGGGTCAGTGGTGGTGCGTCTTGGAGTTCTGGCATGGAAACCTTCTGCGTTTAGTACGTGCCTTACTGTGTTCACTGAAACATCAGTGTCTGTTGCCTCCAAGTCTGGCTGCAGGTGTTTTGCGGTCACTCAAGGGTTTTTCACAACCTGCCTTCTCAGAAATCTGGTTGCAGCCATTGATAGGTTCCTTTTTCTGCCCCGTCCACTTAGTGTAACCACTGTTCCTTTAACTTTGAACTTGTGAACTATGCTTCCAATGGTGTCTCTAGGAACATCCAGTGCCTTTGCTATCTTTTTCTATCCTGTTCCTTGTTTGTGAAGGGCGATGATCTCTTCTCTTAACTTTTTGGACCATTCTTTTGACCTAGCCATATTTCTAACCTGCAGTCAAATGTGACACTCAACAAACCCCTAGCCAGTTCAAGTATTTCATGTGTTCCAGCTCAAGCACACCTGGTGCAACTAATGAAGCCCCTGATTAGTTGCATCAAGTGTGCTTGAGATAACTCCTGTTTTGCATATTTGTGCTGTTGTGAGGGATTCTATTCAGGGGGTTGAAACATTTTGAGACTGGTGAAGTCATTGTAAGTTGCATTTTCAGTTGAATTTGGGGAATCCACTTGAAGCATTCATTGTGTTGAACTATTTCAGTTGCATTTGTTTGATTTGTTCATTGTAAACAGCTGAAAGTCTGTAAATTTTGACAATAAACCTGATTAGCAATGGTGGTTGAATAATTTTGATTACAACTGTAGCTGTAGCTTGGTAAGTACAACAAGAAGGAATTTGTATTCAAAGGCAGAGAGCAGTCACTCACAATGAAGGGGAATACAACCAGATGAGCACTCATAATATTACATCGCAACAACAATCACTCAATAAGTATAAAGACCTCTCTTTATTCAACAGGGGTGAATAAGGGTTGCATAAGTATACAAGAATTCATGCATTCACAGTTGAAATTGAAAAAGCGTGTTAAGGAAAATGAATATTTTGTAACCACTTGTCTATGCTTAAGGCAAGATCACATGCAGAATATTGCACATAGAGACACATATATATATATATATATATATATATATATATATATATATATATATATACTATCTTTCAGAAAAGAAAAACTAAAGTTTCAAGGATTTGGCTTCTCAAGCCAGCATACTAACACTAGTGCTACTGTGTTAGCATGTAGAGGATCTAACAAGAAAAACATTTCCCAGTTACTTGTTCTATTTAGGTGTAACAGCATCATGCAGCTCTGCAGGTGATTGCAAGGCTCAAAGATTTTCTCCTACAGAAACTGAATCAGTTCCAGGTTTCCACAAGAAAATAATTTTTACAACTCTTTGCTGGCTCCCATGTTTAAAGTTATACATAAAATCATCATTCATTTATACTTTCTCACTTGTGTCTGGAAGGTGTAATACAGTAAGGTCATATTAAAATTTAGCCAGATAGAAAATCAACTAATTTCTGAAGCCTCTATAATATGTTTTCGAAACCAACTTCCTAGGGGCTGATACAGTGTAATCCCATCCTAGCAAATTTGCAAAAATTGGCCTGAATTTTTTAGCATTCGTACCTTATGAATTAAATTACACAATAAATTTTGTATTAAATCAAAGAAAATCCAATTTTCTCATTCAAGCTCAGCTTTTTTTAATGAGATCAGGTTTAGTCTGATGTAAGAGCTGATTTATTCCAGATTTATTCACTTTCTAACTTGACCATTGGCCAGAACCTTTTTACATGAATGCATTCACTGTACAGGATGATTGGATTTTAGACCCTCAGCTGTTAGAGATTAAGTTTGATGCTACATTTACATACAAATTATTATTATTATTTTTATCAATCTGAATGAGTTCTGACATTCTGCCTGGAAATTCTGAATTAACTGTTTATATGCTTAAACATTTTTTTTTTTTTCAAGTTTATTGTGAATTTTCACAAATTACAATTGGGCCTGCTGAATACTGTCCACATAGCATCTCAAGCCTTCCTCCAAGATCTCTGGAGAAGCATATGTGACTCTATGGTAGACGTTCAGCACGCTCTCTGATGAACTGTTTCACACTGAGGACACTTTCTCTGCGATCCTCCACTGATGCAATGGTTGACAATGCTGAAGTCACTTCACAGATCAGAACCACCAAAGAGGCACCACCAGAGCATAACTATAAAGCTTCTCTATGTACTTTCTTAAATGCTGGCATGGTAGTTTAGCTAAAATTAGTATGTTAAGTAGATCCACTCTTTTGCTCATTTTACATAATAACATCTAAACAGCTGCCTACACTCATGGTGCATATC
Source organism: Cranoglanis bouderius (assembly GCA_023630585.1). Taxonomy (NCBI): domain Eukaryota; kingdom Metazoa; phylum Chordata; class Actinopteri; order Siluriformes; family Cranoglanididae; genus Cranoglanis; species Cranoglanis bouderius. The sequence goes on from CM042568.1 coordinate 13,426,537, forward strand.
TGTTATTAAGCTTAATTTCACTCATTATCCAATTGTCTAACAATTAATTCCACTACATTTGTATATATGTATATAGTTGTGTATATTTTGTATTATACTGATTCATCCATTTCTTCTAATTATTAAACTTTGTTTTATTTGTGTGTATTTCTCTCATGTTACAAATGAGTTCTAAAACGATCAACGGATTCACCTAATTTGATGTAAATCAAATCCTTCATATAACAGGCAAATTATTACTGTTTCTAATCTTGGTGATGTAACCATCATCAAACTGTATCTCATTTTGAGATTATCTTGTCCATTGGCCTGGTGCCCTGTTTAATAGAATTACTGTTATTATGAAAAATAATAATCATTTCTAATATTTAATTTATTAGTAATAATTAACCCACCTACATACACATCTTATCCTGCTATATATGACCTCTCATTAAATGTTTATAGAGACATTACAAAGACAAATAAAGGAAGGAACCCTAGGAAGCACTGTAAAACATGATAGCCCCATTAAGTTATGTGAACTTATTTCTTCTCTTTAACTCCAATTGCCATGACAAGTTTTGGATATTGAACTCAAGTTTATAAGTTTTCAAAAATTAAACTTTAAGTAATCCATTGTCTTGACTACTTGTGACTACTTTTGAGTTGAAACAGGTTATCTTCAAGTTGACTTTACTCACGATGTTAAGGTAGCTTTTGTTTCTAAGTTTAACCAACTTGAAATGTCTTACAGTGAGTAGCAGAGATTAGCGTCTCTGGACTGTGCTTGAGGCTAGTACAGTTAGCTTGTGCTGTTAATGTGCTAATAGCTAATATGAAGCCTGGCCCATAACATGTAAACCAAACAACCAATTTTCACACTTATTATTGTTTTATTTAATTTGTTTTGAACTAATTAGAAGACATACAGTATATTGACATATGATGGCACCTCTGGTGAGTGAATGTAGTTAGTGTAGTTAGCTTGCACTGCTAATCTGCTAACAAAGCTAATACAAAGCCTGGCACGTAATGTACATGACAGCAATTTTTTTTTTTTTTTTTTTTTTTTTAAATGAAGTATTATACTATAGTTAAGTGTAAGCTATACATGGCTACTACCTCATCATCATTACCTACTATTTCTCATCTGAAATAAAATAGTGACATGCTGAGAAGTGACAACATTAGTGCTCGCTCCATACCCACAAGAGACAAGCTACAAGTGACACATGTCTCTTGCTAGTGTGAAAGCAGGGATATGCTGAAGAGCTCAAACACCACACACACACACACACACACACACACACGCACACACACACACACACACAGATTTTATAGACCAAATGTCTTCTTGTGCCATCATCTGCTCCTGCTGACTGTGGGCTTTAGCAATGAGGTACAGTTTCAGTGCAATACCATTACTCACATATCATACGACCTTGATATCCTGTGCAGATGCTCTCCGCTTGAAGTTAGGAAGTGAATACCATAGCTGGGGGGAAGGGGAGATAGAGAAAATTGTGCACAGAGAACAAACACTAGTACATGCTGATGTCAGCAGTATCAAAAGATGAGACACGCAGAAAACTTTCTTGAAAAACATCCCTATCTGCACTTCATCTCTCTGTCTTTCTCTCATTCCTTACTTCTTTTTGATCTGTGACTTTCTCCTTGTACAGTCTCCTCTTTGCTCTCACCTCAGACGTGACATACCATGGCATAAAAAAAAAGACTGTCAGCATGTCTCCTTTTGAAAACTACTTTCAAATTAGAGCTCCAGTCTTACAAGGTGAGTCAAATTCTTTGTGGTGATAAGTTAGCTCATGTATTGCATTAATGGGTTTATAACACATTAATACATTATTTATTACATGGTAGTAAGCATGTACAGGTAATGCTCTGTAATAGCACAGTTATTTTACTGCATGCAGTCAAGAGCATTTACTTGTAAAGGAAAAAGACTGATCTGAGGTACACGTCAAACATTTGTTTAAGCATGTACATGTTTTGCCTTTTTCCTACATGAGTGGAACTTTACGTGTTTTGCCAATTCTGAATAACAGACTGATAACAACTGATGATAGCAGTGTCCACAACGTGAAAGAAAAAGGTTTTCTTTTTTGGTCTGGTATATCGACACCTATATTTTATTAGAATAATTCATGACAGTGGATTGTCATAGTACTATTCTCATCTGGCTGGTATAGAAGAAGAAGAAGAGCACAGAGCAGTTGGAAATTGGTAGTAATTGTACAATAAATCTCTTCACATAGCAACCAAAATTGAATATGGTTGTTTTTAACCCTCTACTGCATGAATTATTATTTACATAAAAAGTGTCTTTGTGGATTTTTATTACTTAGTAATAAAGTAAATAATTGCATAATTACTTACTTGAATCAGTTCAAGTAATTAAAAACAATAAATGAAAATGGGGGGAGGGGTTGGGGGTAGTAGTTGGTAAATTATTGCTATATGGAAACAGTGTGCAATAGTGGAAAGTATCATATAGTCAAAAATAAAACAAAATTTATGGGATTACAATTCCAATTACTGTATTTTCCAGACTATAAATTGCAGAGGTAAGCATGCAAAAGTTGTATCTTCTAGACATGAATTACAGTTGTAAAAAGTATTTGGATGGATTTACTCATTCAAAGTACATACAAAAATTAGATACAAACATGTTTTGGGTGAAGTATATTTTTAATTATTTCTCTTCAATTTTTAATTCTTTCTCTTGAAACATAAAATTTAGAACATATTGTAAAATGTCTGAAATTACAACAGTTTTTCTTAATTTGAATGCGAAAAATCTAAATATATTATTAGAGAAACCTATTCTCTTTTTTTGCTTTGTAGACCTGTTTCAATTCATGAATGCACATTCCACAGTTCCAGTAACACATGTTCTTACATGTTACAATTACATTTTACCATTTAACAAAATATTCAAAATAAATAAACTTATTTAAATGATAAAAAAATAAATGTTAACTTATCTCAGACATGGAAAGGATTTTTTTTTCCTTTCCAAAAGTAGTTTTACCTAAATATTGAAAAAAAATATTGAAAAATACTCTTTCTTCCATTCATGTTTTCAACAGGCTACAGCATGATTCACAACTATTTTCATTGGTTGATCTGTTGAAACATAGTGGTTGAGACTCTGGGCTAGTAAAAGGTAGTGAGTTCAAATCCCAGTACTGCCAAGCTACCACTGTCCGACGCTTAATCTGCTCAGCTCACTTGTAAGTTGCCTTGGATAAAGGAATTCACATGACAAATATTGTAATAATCAGTGTTAACAGATTGCTCTAGAATGGACCATATTTTTTTTTCTTTAGCACAACATGACTTCTCACCAAGTAAATTATGCTGAAAAATCCAAATGTAGTCGCAATCACCCACATTTGAAACCAACAGATGTCATCAATTACTGCAGGGATGCAAAACAACAGAGGATTGAACTTACATTTGTTGTTGCTTCCTGGAGAGGATTCCACGTCTTTAAATGAAGGCATTCTTCAAAAAATATACACGGAAGTGGCGAACAAGGGAAAAAAAAATACAGCAACTGATATAGACTGTAATGAATAGCACAGAAATTTTTAATAGGGAAACAATGTGGAAAGTTTAGTTGAAAAGCCCAAGCAGTCTGGAATTTCCAGACAATTACCAACAGATTTGAAAACAGGAACTATGTACTCTGTAGACTTCCAATTCAACATCATCACCACAAGTACAGAATCTCATGTTCTAAAATAAACAAACAAATAAATAAAATGGCATGAGGAGTATGAACAATGTCATTCTTCTATAAATCACACAAAACACCATAACAAATCATTTTGATTCACATAAAATTGCTAAATTACTGAATAATATGCTTTTAAATCTTTAGTTTAACACCTATGAATCAGTGTGAGTAATTATGTGGACCAATAGAATCTCACATGTCAGACATCTGACAAATATGTGTTTCTGCATTTTCAGAAAAATTAGCAGATAGATGGAACACAAAGTTCATCTGGCAGAAAAGGCAATTCACTGAAGGGGAAAGGACACAGGGTGTGAAAAATGCCTCTGTGCTTCTGGTTACTTTTGCTTTCAGGTGAACTTTGACCTGTGAATTCAAGTAGGCAGGACTGTGGTCTCATTGTTTGGTTAAAAGAAAATGGATCTGCTAATTATAAAGTAGAGCCAACAGCAAGCTTTTGCCTCAGCTTTTGTTTTCTTACTGTTGGTGTATATTACCAACATAGCTAACATTATCCCTGCATTCTCTCCAAAATCACATGATGTCAGAACTGCTTATATATATATATATATATATATATATATATATATATATATATATATATATATATATATATATATATATATATATATATATATATATATATACAGTACTGTGCAAAAGTGTTAGGCACCCTATTTTTTTTATATTTTATGACTTCTGAATTATCAAGTCAGTACTAAAAAAAAACATTTTAGATTCCCAAACATTAGTTTTCTAGCGCAAAATTAAATGTTACAGAAAAATGTTTGTATGTCAGTAAAGAAAGCACCATAAAAGACCACAAGAGAAGCGAGTGTCTCCAGAAGAACTGTGGCTGGTTCTGCAAGATGCTCAATAAAACTTACCAGCTAATTCCCTTAGAAAACTGCACAAATTGTACTGGAGACTATTATTTTTATTTTTTATTTTTTTGTCACTCCAAATATTGACTTTGATTCATTAACTACTGTTTACTGCTCTTTACGGTATTTTTTTAATTATTTTTTTAATGTAGAAACATTTAATTTCATTATTTTGAAGGCATCTTTGCTCTACAGCATTTCTTTGCTGTGCCTAAAACTTTTCACAGTACTGTATATATCACACTCACCGTCCATTTTATCTGAACACCTGCACATTCATGCAGTTATCTAATCTGCCAATCATGTGACAGCAGCACAATTCATAAAATCATGCAGATACTGGTTAATAGTTTCAGTTAATGTTTACATGGACTATCAGAATGGGGAAAAATGTGATCATTGCGACTTTAACCGTGGCATGGCTGTTCGTGCCAGATGGGCTGGTTTGAGTATTTAAGAAACTGCTGATCTCCTGGGATTTTCACACACAACAGTCTCTAGAGTTTACTCAGAATGGTGCAAGAAACAACACAAAAAACATCCTTTGAGTGGAGGGTCTGAAAGACCTTGCTGATTAGAGAGGTCAGATGAGAATGACCAGACTGTTTTGGGCTGACAGCAAGTCTGTAGTAACTCAAATAACCACTCTTTACAACCGTGTTGAGCTGAAAAGCATCTCAGAATGCACAACACATCAAACCTTTAAGTGGATAAGCTACAACAGAAGAAGACCACATCAGATTGAACTCCTGTCAGCCAAGAACAGGAATCTGAGCCTATCATGGGCACAGACTCACCCAAACTGAACAGTTGAAGATTAGGGAAAAGACCAGGTAATTTTTTTTTCTAATCTTTAACTGTCCAGTTTGGTTCACCTGTTGTCCTTCCTTGGACTTTTGGTAGGCATGAATTACTGCATACCAGGAACAACATGTGCCTATTCCAAGCTCTCATTTAAACACACATTGATGAACCATACAGTACATCAGCCTAACATTTGTCACAATCTTGGATTTCACTACTAATATCACCATGTCATTGTTCGACCTCACCTGTGACCCTGCCTCTCCACCTGCCTCTCTTCCTGCTCTATCTGAGCTACTACCTAGCTGCATTGCTTCTGTCACCTGACCTGACAAAATAACACATTGATGTATGCCATATGAACATTGAGGAAAAACATTTATGACTTAGTTAAGTATTATTACCATTATTGTTGACTCTACACAGTGATTTACACTTTTACTTGTTGTAAAGTAGCTATTAATATCCACTTGCAAGCGTGTGCACGTGTGTGTGTGTTTGGCAAATAGGCTAAAATGTGATATGCTGAATCAGGGTGGCTGCCAAAAAAGAAAGGTAGACATAGGAGCTACTTTACAACAAGTCCGAGTATACACACCCAAACTAACATTTAGGCTTGCCACTTGTCCGGGATTGTCACATATTGAAAAAATGCACTGTCCCTGAATCAGTATGAAACACAATTGATTTGTCCCGTATTTTCATGCACAGAACAGAACTGTTGGTATAAGGATGGTGTCTTCCTCCCGTACTGGTAGCCTTCATGATGCGCATCTAGTTGACGGAGCCTCTGCGCTTCGAAGAACCAGATGTAGCTACAACCTCTCACATGTTAGCAAGAAGTGGCAAAGCCAATCCTATTAGGGACGTGGGTTAGGGAGGCAGGACTTGTAATAGAGAATGATATCTGTTAACTGTTTGTGTACCACAAATTGCGCTACTGCCTGTCTTGGACAGGATGCTCTTGTAAAAGAGATTCTTAATCTCAACAAGACTTTTCCTGGTTAAATAAAAGGTTAAATAAAATAAATAAATACCTTAAAACACAGATGGGCAACAGTGGTTATACATAAATGTATTTTAATTGTTTGATCAGAATTATTGATAGGGACTATTCAGTAGTCACTTGGTATTGGTAGGGAAATCTCCCTAGCATCCCTACTAAATTCGACACCCCTGTTCAGATGCTTACACTTGCCTGTTTTTTTTTCTGCTCCCAACACCTCAACTTTACAAATTAAAATGTTATAAATTTACAATTAAAATGTACGCCAAACTGTGTTAAGGAAGAAAAAAAAAATATATCTAAATATAGCATTTTCCTTTAGCATTATTTGGAAGTGTGAAAGTTGTTACTGGAAAATATCCAAAAACATCTTGACAGTTTGAAGCAAAAGCATTATTTTGTGGCACCTTGCCAGAAAACTATTCCAGAAATGGGGAGAGCGTGACAAACTAAACTGCACTGTCACATCACATCAGCTCTGCCAAACTGCAAAATAAAATTTAAGTTTCTAACAAAATAATTTGTTTTTCAGAGTTGAAATATGTTCAGTTCAGTTCAGTTGTTGCCAACTCCCATACTGATATCCAGCCCTTACCATTCTATCTCTATCACATGACAACTACCATATGACAGCTATCACACATACTTCCTCTGAGACACATAAAGCCATCCACACATGAACAGTTTTTCAACATTCCTATAATCAGCTGAGTATTCATATTTAATTTGGGAGAGGTGCTTAATGAATTTGTTTCAGCTAAGGTAAAAATGCCAGTGCAAGAAACTAAGAGGGAAAACAATACAGATTAATTATGCAGGACAATTAATTAATGCATACAGATTAATTCTGTGCTTGGTTTGCAAGTTGATTTATGCCACGCTGCGACAGTATTTATTATTACACACAAGGTTCTATTATAGCTGATAACTGAACAAAGAAGGCAAATAATGTGTAAGTACACCATTAGAATAATTATTAAAGAGTGTGATGCTAATGGTTGTTTTGTTTTACTAAATCTAAAAGTAATATTAAAGATGAGGATCAAACCAAACAAAAGCACTGTATTGAAAAGAAAGTCATTACTGAGTCAAAATGCAAAATTCAAAACCTGGTAATTAAATGTATTTGTGATTTGTGGTTAAGTAGAAGCTTTCGGTTTCAAAACCAGTGTATGATAATCAGATGTTGTCTATATTATATGGCATCAGATTTTATGCTCTCCTGAGTGCAACAGTAAAGGAAATGTAATTGCCTCTCCTGCTGTTACATATTTAAATGTCTCAGCCCATTAACCATGGATTTGACTTGCACATAAACTGCTTTTAGGTTAAAAGTTCCTAATTAGGATCATTTGCAAAGGTGAGAATTTCATATAGTGGACATTTTTATGCATTTTATGTAAATAAAATGTACTATGCAATACACATACAGTGCATCCAGAAAGTATTCACAGCGCTTCACTTTTTCCACATTTTGTTATGCTACATCCTTATTCCAAAATGGATTAAATTCATTATTTTTCTCAAAATTCTACAAACAATACCCCAAAATAACAACATGAAAGAAGTTTGTTTGAGATCTTTGCAAATGTATTAAAAATAAAAAACAAAAAAATCACATGTACATAAGTATTCACAGCATTTTCCATGACACTCAAAATTGAGCTCAGGTGCATCCTGTTTCCACTGATCATCCTTGAGATGTTTCAACGACTTTGCTGGAGTCCACCTGTGGTAAATTCAGTTGATTGGACATGATTTGGAAAGGCACACACCTGTCTATATAAGGTCCCACATGTCAGAGCACAAACCAAGCCATGAAGTCCAAGGAATTGTCTGTAGACCTCCGAGACAGGATTCTATCGAGGAACAGATCTGGGGAAGAATACAGAAAAATTTCTGCAGCATTGAAGGTCCCAATGAGCACAGTGGCCTCCATCATCCATAAATGGAAGAAGTTTGTAACCACCAGGACTCTTCCTAGAGTGAGCCGCCTGGCCAAACTGAGCGATCGGGGGACCTTAGCCAGGTAGGTGACCAAGAACCTAATGGTCACTCTGACAGAGCTCCAGCATTTCTCTGTGGAGAGAGGAGAACCTTCCAGAAGAACAACCATCTCTGCAGCATTCCACCAATTGAACTGGCCTGAATAGCAAGCATCATATCTGGAGGAAACCAGGCACTGCACATCACCTGGTCAATACCATCCCTACAGTGAAGCATGGTGGTGGAAGCATCATGCTGTGGGGATGTTTTTCAGTGGCAGGAACTGTGAGACTAGTCAGCATCAAGGGAAAGATGAATGCAGCAATGTACAGAGACATCCTTGATGAAAACCTGCTCCAGAGCGCTCTGGACCTCAGACTGGTGCAAAGGTTCTTCTTCCAACAGGACAACGACCCTAAGCACACAGCCAAGATAACAAAGGAATGGCTATGGGACAACTCTGTGAATGTCCTTGAGTGGCCCAGCCAGAGCCCAGACTTGAACCCGATTGAACATTTCTGGAGAGATCTGAAAATGGCTGTGCACCAACGCTCCCCATCCAACCTGATGGAGTTTGAGAGGTCCTGCAAAGAAGAATGGGAGAAACTGCCCAAAAATAGGTGTGCCAAGCTTGTAGCATCATACTCATAAAGACTTGAGGCTGTAATTGGTGCCAAAGGTGCTGCAACAAAGTATTGAGCAAAGCCTGTGAATACTTAAGTAAATGTGATTTTTTTCGTTTCATTTTTAATAAATTTGCAAAGATTTCAAACAAACTTCTTTCACATTGTCATTATCGGGTATTGTTTGTAGAATTTTGAGGGAAAAAATTAATTCAATCCATTTTAGAATAAGGCTGTAACATAACAAAATGTGGAAAAAGTGAAGCGCTGTGAATACTTTCCGGATGCACTGTATTTTGTAGAAAGCTCTAGAAGCTACTATTACTATTTAGCAATGTTTAAATCTGTCCATTTGTGGCATTTGAACAGACCCACCCCTGCCATTTTTTTGAACAACACACAAGAACACACATATACACACAAATCCCCTCGACAGACTCAGGCCCCTGTTGTGGTGCCATCAGGCCTGTGTGTCCCCTGTGGACACTCTTGGTTATTGGCTAATGCTGTCCCCTTGACATTTTCCTTGCTCTGATATTTGGACGTTGCCAGCTGTCACATTAAAAGCAAGGCTGCTGAACACACGGTTAGCAACATATGCCTTACTTTTGGGAGCAACCTCTGAGCCCTTTACTCAAGCAAGAAAAAAAGCTCACATGATCCATAATGTCCAATTTTGTCTAGGGAAGAGGGTGCCATATGCACTCATTGTGAGCTCTGGGGCCTAAAATGGGATTTCAGAGACATTTGTGATGTATTGGGTTAAGCATCATTATAGCCTTTATTTTAGGTTTATTAGGCAGAATAATTGCCACCCATCTAGAGAATGGGCAAAAAAAAAGATTACAATGATTTACAGTGATTGCACTCACAAAACAAATAGATAGAATTCTGAACTTTCAGTTAGGTAATGCATACAAAACAAAATAGTACATAATCAGTATAAATAAAGCTTCAAAAATCTGTAATAAATTCAATAAATTTGCTAGGAATTTACCTGGGAGAAAAATTACACCTCAGTTTTAGAACAATGTCATGGATACCCTGGAATCGGCATAGAACTACAGCTCTCAGAATACAGCGTGACCTACAAATGTGAGCTCCAAGGACTACAACACACCTCCACCAGAAATACTCAAACGTTCACGTTCACCCGATTACTTATTGCAAACACCTGCACTCAATAACATCCACAGCCAAGCTCACAGTATATAAGGACTCACAGTTCACACACACCTTTGGGAAGTATACGCTCTGTGTTGATTTTCACCAGTTATTACCAAGCCTTTGATTGTTGATCCTAGTTTTTTGACATTGTTTCTGGTTTCCTCAACTTGCTCTTGCCTATTCTTGTTTATGTTGATTGTTGATCACCTGACCTTTGCCTGCATTGTGACCCTGACCTTGAATCTCGTTCTTGTTTTGATTGCTTGGATTAATAAAAACCTTTCAACCTGCACTTGAGTCCTCATCTGAAAACCTGAAAAACGGTTGCCCAAAGGAAGCCCTTTCTGAGATCATTGCAAAAAATGTAGCATTGAACTAAATCATGTGTTGTGGTAAAATGATACCAAAATCTAATCTCTTGCCCCTGAAGATCATTGACATGTTTGATGAAAAAAACAGTTTGCTGTATACAAGGAAGCCCACTATACTAAAACCCCAATTCCAAAAAACTTGGGACACTGGGTAAAATGTAAATAAAAACAGAATGCAATGATTTGCAAATCTCATAAACTCATATGTTATTCACAATAGAACATAGAAAACATATCAAATGTTTAAACTGAGTAAATGTACCATTTACATAAAAAAATAAGGTAATTTTGAATTTGATGGATGCAACACAAACAGCTAGGTATAAAAAGAGTACCTTAGAGAGGCAGAGTCTGTCAGAAGTAAAGATGGGCAGAGGTTCACCAATCTGCGAAAAACTGCATCTACAATTTGTGGAGCAATTTCAGAATAATGTTCCTCAACGTACAATTGGGAAGACTGTGAATATGTTATCATCTACAGTACATAATATAATCAAAAGATTCCGAGAATCTGGAGAAATCTCTGTGCGCAAGGAACAAGGGTGATAATCAATATTGCATGCATTAAAAACTGCATTAAAAACAGGCATGATTCTGTAATGGAAATCACTGCATGGGCTCCAAAACATCTCCAGAACTCATTGTCTGTGAACCCAGTTCACCATGCCATCCACAAATGCTGGTTAAAGCTCTATCATGCAAAGAAGAAGCCATATGTGAACATGATCCAGAAATGCCGGTGTCTTCTCTGGGCCAAAGCTCATTTATAATGGCCTCAGGCAATGTGAAAAACTGTTCTGTGGTCAGAAGAATTGAAATTTGAAATTCTTTTTGGAAACCATGGACGCCGCATCCTCTGGACTAAAGAGGACAAAAGAGGAGAGGGACCATCCGGCTTTTTATCAGCGCTCAGTTCAAAAGCCTGCATCTCTGATGGTAGGGGAGTGCATTAGTGCCTACAGAATGGGCAGCTTGCACATCTGGAAAGGCACCATCAATGCTGAAAGGTATATACAGGTTTTAGAGCAACATATGCGTCCATCCAGATTCCATCCCATCTTTACTACTGAGAGACTCTGCCTCTCTAAGATATTCTTTTTATACCCAATCATGTTCCTGACCTGTTGCCAATGAACCTAATTAGTTGCAAAATGTTCCTCCAGCTGTTTCTTTTTAGTAACACTTATTTTTCCAGCCTTTTGTTGCCCCTGTCCCAACTTTTCTGAGACGTGTTGTGGCCATCAAATTCAAAATTACCTTATTTTTTCCTTAAAATGGTACATTTCCTCAGTTTAAACATTTGATATGTTTTCTATGTTCTATTGTGAATAACATATGGGTTTATGAGATTTGCAAATCATTGGATTCTTTTTTTATTTACATTTTACACAGCGTCCCAACTTTTTTGGAATTGGGGTTGTATATGATAGTTGATTATTGAAGCATTGGGGATGTGATAAGTGGCCCTCGTGACTGATGGAGTCATGAAGTTCTTTCAAGAAGATAAATCTACGAACGAACATACAGATAAACACAGAAAGCACTGCATGAACATAAAATCAGTGTTTTACAATGGCCACCTCGGTCTCATGATCTGAACCCTAGTGAAAACCTGTGGACTGATGTGAGAAGGGGAGGTCACATGCACAAACTTAAGAATATCAAGGAGATTCACATGGATGAGGGTCTAAGATCCATGTGTTTTCCAAACTTGTTAACCATTTCAAGAAGAAATTCAGTGATGTTTTCCTCTCAAAGAGATGCTTCACAAAATAATAGTCATGGGGTGCCAATAATTTATTTTGATCAGCCAGCAGGGGGCTTTGGAACAAATTCCATTAGCTGGTGCATCATAGCAATCAAGCTCACACTTATATTTACTTATATTTACAGACTACCTTAAAATTGTGTGGACCCTTGGTTTTGAGTCTTGCCATGAACTTTGTGCCATGGTTTCTTAGTCATAATGTACCTGAGCACATTATTTGTGTTCAGAATTCTAGGCGTGACAAGGAGTTTGGTTGTGTTCCTGTTTTGTTTGTGAGGATTCAGTTTGTTTGTTAATCTGTGCTCGCTCTCTCTCTCTCTCTCTCTCTCTCTCTCTCTCTCTCTCTCTCTCTCTCTCTCTCTCTCTCTCTCTCATTCTTTTCATTACTAATTTTGTGATTACTAAATTTGGTGCCAATACTAAAAGCTAATAAAAGGTGCCAATAATACTGAAGCTGACTACATATACTTTTTATTTATATTTATTTAATGTAACACCTGACATTATGGTACATTATCTCCTCCTGGTTTAGCCATGATCTGTGAATACTCTACCGGAGGTAGACCATAGACCTTGGCCTGACTCTAGCAAAGTGTGTGTGTGTGTCTGTCTGTGTGTGTGCGTGTTTGTAAGCAAACAACTGGATCATTTTCAGCTGAAACTTTTGGAAATGTTGGGATCATTTTCAAGTTCAGGGTCAACAGCCCTTTTCAGACACACATAATTGTTCTGTCAGAAGTCTTGATTTTAACACATGATGGATGATCTTGGAGTGTGTATTCGTACACTATTGATGCAAAGTTCTTGTGGACTATTCTATATTGATGAATGTTGCAAACTGTAAACATCTCATAAAAATGACACAGATAAACCCTAAACTTTTAACATGGCACTGTATTTTTTTCTGTCCCCTTCTCATAACATAACATACACTATGTGGCCAGAAATTTGTGGACACCTGACCATCACACCCATATGTGCTTGTTGAACATCCCATTCCAGATTTAGTTCCCCTTTTGTGTTATAATAACCTTCACTCTTCTGCGAAGGCTTTCCACTAGATGTTGGAGCGTGGCTGTGGGAATTTGTGCTCATTCAGCTACAAGAGCATTAGTGAGGTCAGGTACTGATGTTGGGTGAAGAGGCCTAAGGTCCAGTCAGTATTTCAATTCATCTCAAAGGTGTTCAGTGGGGTTGAGGTCGGGGCTCTGTGCTGGTCACTTGAGTTCTTCCAGTCCAACCTTGGCAAACCATGTCTTCATGGACCTCGATTGTGCACAGTGGCATTGTCAATGCCCCTGAGTTCCAGTAAAGTGAAACTTTAATGCTAAATGATACAAATACATGCTAAACAATTGTGTGCTTCCAACTTTGTGGCAACAGTTTAGAGAAGAACCACAAATGGGTGTGATGCTCAGGTGTCCACAAACATTCGCCCATATAGTGTATGTATGATCCTATGGAAGTACTGGATGAGAGTGAAAGCAGTAAGTTGCACTTTAATTGTAGGCCAGCATGTGGAAGTACTGTAGAGATTCAGGCCTCCGGTTGTCAGTCCCCTAATGTAGGCCGAGTGTTAAAAAGGCTTTGATGTGCACTCCTAATAGATTACACATGCAAGAAAAGTTCAAAGGCAGTGTCAGAAATTCGGAGCGTCCCCAGATTCCTTTGTGCTTTCTCTCCTCACACGCTCTCCCTACTTCCTGTCCCTCTATCTTTCACTTTTCAAAACCAGATGCCTTCCCCAGCAGTCTGCACATTATAATTTCCAGCTCCACTTTTTCCCCCTTATCTCTCTCCATCTCTTTTTGAGGAAGCCTCATACAAGGTTGATCGATTGAGAGAGGGAGTGGGAGCGAGCAAGAAACCTCAGTTCCCGTGTCCTTCACTAAATTAGGCCCCTCTGTCAGTTACTCTGCATTTCATCTCCTACCGATTAGGAGGGAAATAACATGCATCATTTTTCATCGCACTTTCGAAGCCATTTGAAGTTTTCCTTCTACACAACTTGGCTCAATGCAGGAGACTGCCAAAATGTTCTCTGAAGCAATATTTCATATATTTACATATAAAATACATGCTTATACATATACATGCTGACTTGCCAATTTATTGGGTACAACTGTCTAGTACCTGAAACCCTGCATATTTATTTTTTTCATGCCACTTGCAATGCTACTCCGTTTGGTCCCTCTTGACTGTATTCTAAAGCCGATGTTCTATTGAAAGGTCTGGAGCTGCAAAATCACATTTATGATCAGCGAGAGAGAAAAAAGCACACTGCAGTGGCCACATTTTCTCTAGGTGGACACATTCTTGGCCAGAGTGCCTATGATTTGAGGGACCTTATGCATATTTACAGTCCCCAGTTGTGTTGCTAGATTTAAGCAGAACCCCTAGAGGCAGAAAGTGCTTTATGAAGTTACAGTAAAGTGATTGTGTTTAAGAGAGGAAAAGGGCATGTCAAAAATGGTTTATTGCAGTACATCACATAAATTCTACTTTATTCTTCATTTTAGCAAAAGGCTCCTAAGCATGGGAATAGATTTGGTTTGACATTGGGGGGGTTATGCAAAAAGAAAAATAATATATTGATAACATTAATAAGAGAAAACATTTGGCATTTTACAACTCACACATGTTACAAAGTATTGTCTTTTCAAGGCATACAAATAATAAAAAACAAGATATTTTAAGCAATCTCTGACCAGCCATACACTGCCATCGTATATTGCCTCTGAGCTGCACATATCATATAATCCAATCATATAAATTCATCTAAATATAACATCCACTACCAATTTCATTTGACCAAAACACTTTACAAAATTGTGCACGTTTCCAACTTCAAAGCCTACAGATTAATTGTCTATGTTCCTGACCATACAACTATACCTCAACAGCATCTTTTCAATCTCAAAACTCTTAGAGTGACACAGTTTGCTCAAATAGAAATATAACCATGTGGTTGATTTAATTTAAGAGATGACAGAAGATCTCTCATTAATTTACATTAATAGTCTTTTAGGTGTATTAATACATGAGATAGAGAGACAAATTAAAGAAAACATAAAAATGATATGATTTTATAATATTGTGCCCTTAGTGTTTTAAGGTTCTGTTGGCCATTCTTTTTTTTTTTTTTTTTTTTTTTAATCCAGATAGACCAGGGTTTCAGTTTATTATATTAAAGCTTATTATTCATTTTACTAGTATGAATAATTCATTATGCATTCAATTTTTTAGGAAAAGTATGCAGTTAAGATATAATGATAAATTAGCTGTATACTAAAACCGCCACACTGTAATAAATCATTAATCTTTACAATAAAATACTCTGCCCCTTGAAAAAAAAATAAATAAAAATCATAGCTTCAATAATATCAACAAACCAGAGATAAAGATATAGAGGAATCTTCTTAGCCTAGGTACCTAGAGGTCTGCCATTTTAAACAGAAAATCCATATAGCTACTTAAATATTATATAAAAGTAATTCACACTGGGTGTAAGGCAGGGACTTCACCCTGGATGGGACCCCAGCCCATCTCAGGGCACCAAGCACATATTCGTTCACACCTAAGGGAAATTTAATATAACAGTTTAAGCACTCAACCTACCTGCATGCTTTTGGGAGGTGGAAATAAATCAGAGAACCTGGAAGAATCCCAGACAAACACAGGGAGAAACTCTGCACTGATAGTGATAGTGACTGAACCCATCAACCTGGAGCGTTGAGGAGCTACAAAAATTATGAATACAAATTATAACCAGTTTTTCATTGAAAACCGGATACTCTGACTCACAATTGATTACGTAGATCATACAGAATGAACCTAGACTGTACATAACAGCTAGCAGGTGAGGTAACATTAAAAAGTTAGCTAGGGTGACCATATTCTGGTTTTCCAAAAAGAGGACACCCTTTTTTTTGGTGGTGGTGGTTGTTTTGAATTACGTTCAAAACAGTGTTACTATGAATGTAAACTTTAATACACTGAAAAAGACACTATTCGTATCACTTAAATGTATATAAATAAAATTGGTTTCACTCTGCCCACATTTTATATTTCTTCCTACATTGTTTTGAATGTCCATGGAATAAAATAAAATATTAGATGCCATGAGTGTACCTTCTACCCTCATTTAGACATTTGAATGGCCATGTAATACGGAGCAATGTGATGACATGAAATTAAAAATGACCTTATATGGCCATGGGCATTGTTTTGACTCAGGGAAGCTGACATTTGCTGCTATTGTCAAGCAACAGCGCGTTTGCTGAGAGAAGGCTAATGGTTGAGAGACAGGAACTTGGCCAATAGTTTCTGCAAGCATTTTATAATCAACCAATTGGTGTGTGAGAGGGCGGGAATTACAGAGAGGGGATAAAGCAATGCAATTATGCACACACATGTTGCAGTATTAGACTATAAGCACATCATAATGAAACTAAAGCCAAATCCCGGACATTTTCTCAAATTTAGAAATGCTGACAGGATGCTTTTTTAAAGTCCGAAAAAGAGGACATGTCCTGAAAAAAGAGGATGTATGGTCACCCTAATGTTAGCTAACAACTGGCTTGTGCTAATTCACAGCATTGTAATAATTAGCCAGTGAAGTTAATTAGATTGCTTTTCAGAAAAGCTGCTGAAATTAATTGATTGCTTTAATCAAATTTTATTAGATCCTTTTGTTACAATTACTGATTCTTTCAAAATGATTTAATATGCATTTTTTGGGAATACAAAAGTTAAAAGAACAGTATAACTAATAAAAAATGCAGCTGTGGCGTGTATGCTAATTGTCAGGTATTTCTCCTCATGCTGAGATTCAGCACGATCAAGCAGCCCAAAGCACGACAGCGCGATTCCGGGTTATCATGACACTAATATACTGTTATCAATATGAAGTCTTGTAAAAATACAGTTTTGTAATCTATTTAAAATACAGTACAATGTGATATTACCTTGAACAAAAATTACAGTTAGAATAATAAAATGCTGCAAAAAATAATAAGAAGAACAATACTAAATATAGCTGCAAGCAGCGATGATGGGCCCAAGCACAGGGTGCCATCGCCACCTGGTGAGTGTATGAAGCGAGTGCTGTAGAATAAAAAACACAAGTATACAAGGAAAAGAGCATTAAAGTGTTATGCATTACCACGACAGCACTATTTAAGATATCAAGAATTCTTTTGCAAATTGACATTAGCCATGTCTCCACATTATTCTGACCAAGTGTGAAGCGATTCTGGTAAATATAAGAAGACTATTTAAATGCCTGTTTTAAGTGACACACTTCCTGCTGCCAGTTGGTGGCGCTATGACCATGACTCACAATAGTCACATCAATGTGATCAGCCCCCAGTACCAAACATACAGCTCAAGTTTCATCTAAATCACTCAATGCACACAGATATGAGACACGTCCAGTCACTTCCAATCCCTTCACAATTTTGCATCCTTACTGTCTTCGCATTAAGTTCACCAAGTTTGGTGACAATCACATGAATCCCCTAGGAGGAGTATTTAAAAGTTCACTGCATGCACTTTTCACGAAATCCAAAATGGCCGACTTCCTGTTGGGCGGAGCTAATGATTGTCAGTACGAAAGTTGTTCGTGTCGATGAGAACTATAAATATACTGAGTTTCGTACATATACATGCAAGTATGTATGATTTATGCACCAAGGTTTTGTACCATGTAAAAGGGGGTGTTACAGAGCTCCCCCACCACCCCCATGTGCTATTCTTTGTGGGGGCCTAATGGCCGACGACTCTGACGTGTCTGCTGAAGTTTTTGAGCATGTTAAGGGCCCCAAAAGCCCCCAAAACATTGAAAAAATAATAATAATCCTTAGGAAAACAATTGGGCCCTAATTACAACTAAACTGCCAGTTAGGCTCATATGTCCAAATAAGTCACGTCAGATTCTTGGGAATAACTCTGAGACAGGAACTCTGAGATATTATAAGCTAATAACTCTAGATATTAGGGGCTATAGGTCTATATCTTGTAGAGGCTATTTGTTTTCTAATGTTTGCTCATTTATTACTTTCTGCAGATGGCATTCTAGAACACAGACATTGAAGGACTTGGCTTTTGGTTTGTATGTGTAGTGTTGAGAAGAAAAAAATTATTTTGTTCAGGGTGTTCCTCATTTAATCTTTTTTTTTTTTGGCTGTTGACTCTGGTCAATTTACACCAATACATTATATAAATTAAGTGAATAAGTAAATAAAATGTGATAAATTCTCAAAGCTGAGGTTCTTCTGAAAAAATCATATCAAACACTTGAGGTAAAACATTTTAAGTTGATATAATACTGCAAAGCTAATCCAATAGCAAAACTTTCAAAAATAGCCTAAGATTTAATTACTTAAAAACAAACAAATAAATAAATAAATAAATAAATAAATAAAACGTATGTAAAAGTTAATGAACAGTTAATCTTGATTTTACTCGAAAAAGTATGCCAAATTGATCTCAGAAAATATAAGAATTCTGTCGGAATTAAAATGTTTACCCAACTTCAGTGAAAACTGATGAAAGGTCAAAGTGATGATGTGGTATGAGGTTAGTAGCTTTTCATGTATATAAATTCTAATCTACAGTCAAAAGGCTGCGTTGAACATGCATAACTCAACTGGTCTGTCTGCATTCACACACTGAACCCAAATTTAAGTGTCCCTTTCTGAGGCCTAGCACCTGTTTGAACTGATGTGATATCAGTCATTTAACAACCTGAATTCTGGCCCAAGCTAGCAGACTCACACAATAATGGCATCAGTACTCAGTACACACGAGAAATACTTTGAGCGATTTGAAGTCCCCAGTTCACTGTTGCTCCTTTAGAACACTCCCTATTGATCTTCCCATTTCTCTGTGGAGTCTAATGTCCAATCCAGTACACCTTGACTTCTTTCCAGTCTCTGTTCCTTCTTCAGATCACAGTAGGAATGCAAAGTTTACACCCCCACCTGTCCTTCTCTTGCTCCCTCTCTTTTTTCCATTTTTTGTTTAAGCCAATAATCCCTATCCTTAAAGAAGTTCTTAGGGAGCTTCTTAAAGTGCTTATTATTTCTGTTTATTTACTGGATTTTCTTTCTCATTAAAGTATGTCCAGGAAGTGACTTTAAAATGCTTTGGGCTAATATATTCTGCCGTGTGGAATGAGATCTAGTAGTCCTCTAGCTCTAGTGCAATAGACACCACACATGTATTTCTTTGAGACGGTGTGTGTGGTGTGTGTGGCTGTCAAGTGATTCTTTGCAAAATGACTCCGCTGGCAACATGAATGAGAGCTGGTGAGGTGAGATCACACTCTTCTCACAAGAGGAATGGCACTGAGAGAGGACAAGAGAGGGCATGGCCTTTCCTTTATCTCTGTATCTATGTGTAAAATTGTCAGGTTATGGGAAAAAAGGGGGCTTGATCATGATCCTTTATTGACACTGTTACAGTCAAGCTTTTTTGAGAGATTTAGAAGGTGACATTTTTCATGCGACCAAATTTCTGCCTTGAATAGAAAAATAAGTATTTGCGTATTTTTCCCCCGAAACCTTCTTCTGCAAGGTTGAAAAATTTGAAAAATTTGTTCTCACTCATCAGGTTTGGGACAGTTAGCCAGCAATGCAAGTCAACTTGAAAGATGTTGAAGACATGAAGACGCTACATCCAGCAATACACTCATTCAAACCTGAACTGAGGAATTTATATGATTTAATACAAATTCGTCAGAAAAAAGGTATGAATGCAAGCTCTGTCGACGATACTAACCTTTAAGTTGGTTTTAAGATGTTGGAATTTTGGTAGAAAAATGCTAGTACAATCTACTTGTTGAAGACCATTTAATAATGTGAGTTGTGCTGTACTACGTGGATAAATCTCATACAGTGCCTTCCACTAATATTGGCACCTTTGGTAAATATGAGCAAAGAAGGCTTTGAAACCCTCCTCTGGTGTTTATTGCCAAAAAGCTCTATTTTGGTTTCATCTGTCCATAGAACCCGGTCCCATTTGAAGTTCCAGTAGTGTCTGGCAACTGAAGATGCTTGAGTTTGGTTTTGGATGAGAGTAGAGGCTTTTTTCTTGAAACCCTTCCAAACAACTTGTGGTGATGTAGGTGACTTCGGATTGTAGTTTTGGAAACTTTCTGACCTCAAGACACAACTAACTTCTGCAATTCTCAAGCTGTGATCCTTGGAGATTTTTTGGCCACTCAAACCATCCTCTTCACAGTGCGTTGAGACAATATAGACACGCGTCCAATTCCAGGTTGATTTATAACATTTCCTGATGACTGGAACTGGAACTGGAATTATTGCCCTGATGGTGGAAATGGGCATTTTCAATGCTTGTGTTATTTTCTTATAGCCACTTCCCATTTTGTGAAGCTCAACAACCTTTTGCCGCACATCACAGCTATAATTTGGCCTATGTGTTACCTCATATTTATACACCTGTGAAACCAGAAATCATGGTTGAACAATTCCCTGTTCCTAATCACCCAGGTATACTAAAAAAATGTAAAATATCAATGGGAATATACTTCAAATATATTTTTCTCATATTAATTGTTTGGGGTGGCAATAATTATTGTACAGCTAAATTTAACAAAAACATTTTTTTGGATAAACCTGTGTTAGTGGAGGGAGTGAATGCTAAGTAATACATATTCTGAGGGAATTCAGGGTTGCATCCTAAACTGCGTAATGCACACTAAGTAGTATGCCGAAATAGTAATGACACAAATTGTGTAGTGGCAAACTATTTAATAGTATGCAGTTTGGGACCTTGATCAAGTATTTAGGACTCACATAACCTTATTGTGTTTCCGTGATAAACATACAATACATTTAAAAAAAAAAATGTGAATATGTAATTTCTTAACCCTCAAAGACCGAAACCGCCGCCTGCAGCTAAAAATAGAGAGTCAGATTTCCAAAAAATCGATCTAGGTCTTTAAAGGTTAAAAGCTTGCTTCTATCTGAACTTATCCTCACGTCTAGGCAAATTAGCACACTAGCTCCAGCTAGCTAGGTGAAACACAGTGTATGTTACAGAGTACTTTATTACTTATTAATTTTATATTATTATCTATATATTTTGTTCTCCAGCTAGTGAAACATGAGTTTTCACATATGACTTTTATTTTCGGTATGAGTTGGACACTGTAACATAGCAAACTCAACTGGAAGTTGAGGATCCATGCACAATCCATCAAAGTAAACAAGGTCAAATATAAGCTTAACTTAAACAAGTTAAGGTTATAACTTAACTTATAAGACTTAAACAAGCCAGACCCATAGGCATGAGTAGCGGTGAACTTAGCACTAGAACACAGAATGTGGGTTGTTTAAATAGATTTAGTAATGAGCTAGGATGAGAAACAGGTGCAAACAATTACATGAAATAAGAATAACCAACAAAGAAGAGTCTTAACATTCATTAGCGCTTGCCCTCTAGTGGTGTGGTGGTGAATTGTCTGTGGTAGATATCACGCATACTAATCAAAACACAAAATTCTAAAAATATAAGATACACAGTGTGGTGTATAACCAAGTTTGAAATACATAGATATGAGAAAAACCTCTAATCATTCACTAGTCAGCTATCATGTATTCTCTAGCTAAGAAAAAAAGAAAATTATACGGGGTAACAATGCAAATTCTACAAAATAATGAACTGACTATCATTCATTGGATTTAGCCTGTTTAGTCTCTCTCTCTCTCTCTCTCTCTCTCTCTAGGTACTGGCTCCCTCCTGTTATTGTGTAGTTGTACTTCTTTTATGCCTAAATTGATGATGTTTGACTTCATTTCAGCTGGCATATGTTGTTCCACATATACTGTATGTGGAAAAAATTCCCCTCCAATTCTGTCCTGACACTCCTGACATAGCTCTCACTATGAATTACAGGAGTGTCAGAGGAACTCACAGCAACTCAGGAATATCATATTATAGAGATTGTTTTCCCCTTGACCTACCATCTCTGCTTTTTTGCTTTGACATTTGTAACTATTCATACAAACTGAGTCATGGGCATAGTTTGAAAATTTGCTAGTGTGAGACCATGTTGATACTCTCTCATCCACTGAAGTTTCAGGTTCCACTCTGAGAATGATCAGTAGTTCCTGGTTATACACTGTCAAATGGACTGCTAGCACTTTAGCACTTTAGAGATTAGCTTTAGATGCTCTTAGTGGTTATTATCCTGTAGAGACATTGTTCAGAATATATTTCTTGGCAATGGACTTTAAAACACTGCTAACAACCAACTGCCTGACTACTGTACCAATAAAACATATAATAGAGGCTACAGTTCAGACAACTGGCTATGGTAGATGTTAAAAAAAAAAAAAAAAAAGGTTTGTTACATGGAGCACGTACAGGAGTATAGCATAGAGTTTAGTAAGCTAGTAGAGTAGTGTAGCCACAGGTGAAAAGTGGGAATGTGGAAAAGCATATGTTAAGGAGTGCAAAAGTAAATATATTTTCAGATGAATTAATCAAGTTAGTCTTTTCCACTGCATTAGGTAATCCAGTACATTTCACCAAACTCATCTCAGGATAAATGTCCCTCTGGCAACAATTCTGCTGAAGTGGAATGATGTGCTCCAGGGACATTCTTGTAGCATTTTATGAATTTGTTGTCATCTCTCTCTCTCTCTCTCTCTCTCTCTCTCTCTCTCTCTCTCTCTCTCTCTCTCCCCTCTCCCCCGCGTGCACACACACACACACACACACACACACACACACACACACACACACACTCTTCATCCATCCATTCACCCATCTATCCATCCACCTATCTATCCAACCATCTGTCCATCCATCCATTATGTCTGAAAACAATACTACTATAATTTTGCACCAGAAACCAATTCTTCAGTTAAAAAATATCTCTATGGTTCCAATTTAATGCTAGATCAAGTGCTATAAAATGTGTTTGCTGCATAATTCTTTCCTTAGAAAAAGTGAGCAAGAATATTTATGATGTGTGACCTAAGGAGTTTGAAAGATTTTTGAACCTCCAAACTCAAAAGTCTTCCATTATTCAACTTTTGTGCTTTTTTTTTATTTTATTTTTTTATTTTTTATTATTTTGCTTTTTTATTTTGTAGTACTTTCCTGCAGTATTAAAAGGATCATTAGCTGGATTTTTGTCAGTATGGCTGGATTCTGTCACAGCCATCTGGTGCACTCATTTACAGACTGAATTAATTTGGAGGTGGTAGAACCCTGAATACTGAACTGATGCCTACTAATCTAGTGGAGATTTATCCATTCAATCTCTTCCATCCTGTTACTTTTCACTCTTGATCACTTGTTTGTATCTGATGCAACTCATAAGCACATTTTTGCATTTTTTTTTCTTTTCTTTCTTCTTTTTTTGTCTTGGCCCACTGTAGGAGCATGTAAGAGCTTTTCACTGTTTTCATGTGTCAGTGTAGGTGCATCATGGACAATTATTCTGATTACAAACTAAATTCACTGGACTTACATGTATGCCCACTTCGCTATGGCACATATAGCTATCAAACAACTTGATCAAAGTGTGACATTCACTGCATGAGAAAAGCACACTTAGCTAGTGAGGTTTTAGATATCTTTAGGTAGACTGCATTTGTTAAACTCAATCCTTACTTAAATAAAAGCTGAGTAAAAAGCCTAAAAAACATTGCCATGTCATTTTGCTAACATATATTTTGACTCAAGATCGACAAAAGCTTTTCATCATTGTTTCATCACAGAATTTTCTAGGCTGACACACAGATATTCTATACACATTAGAAAAGTACTCTCAGAGGTTATAGTGTAGCCTCTATTCTTTGACTTCTACATTGCCTTTGAATTAAATTCACTTCTTGGTTCCTTCAAAATGCTTCTTGTGTCCACACTGAAAAGCCTGTGGCACTGAGTGGGAGAAAGTCACCAACAAACAGTTCAGCCTTGTTTCTCCAGGGAAGTCAAATACCAGGAATCACAGTCAATTTGGGATGGCTCAGTAAAAAGCCTGGCCTCCATCTGCTCCCTTGTATTTCGATAACAAGGCCTGAACCTGAACAAAAATTGCTTTGTCATTCAGGTAAATGAAACAATAAATTCAGTGTAGGTGAGAAGGCCTGGCCAGACAGAGGCAGATAGCAAATCTGAGCCAAAGAATAAAATATTCTATTTTCACTATTTTATTGAAAGAGCTTTTATTTTTGTTTTGCTTTCTCTCCATTCATCAGTAATCGCCTTATCATAATCTTATTCCCGTGCTTTGGACATTGCTTTCAAAGTCACTGGATGGAAATCAAATAAAAAACGGACAGGGATGTTGGAAAATCAAGAGAGCAAGCCAGAATGTATTCGGAAATAAATTAATAAAATAATCCCTGTGACACTTGTGTAGGTCAAGATAGAGGTAAAAAAAAATTGGTGAGGTTTCATGTACATTTTTGGTTTTGCATATAGTATAATCTCTCAACATTTTGTTTGACATCCTAAGTAAAAGAGGAATCAATCCATATTTTCTTTTCTAATGTCCTTTTTCATGGCACATCTTTCTTCCTGAAAGGTACCGTCTGTGATCAGTCAGACACAGGTATGTGAACACAGAAAATAGAAAATAGAACACAACAAAACAGGAAATAGAAGGTGAACACTTTAGCTACTTATTGCTGTGTGAAAGGAGAGACATCATCAATTCAGGCCAATGGCTGTTGGTGAGTTATTATAGCAGTGAATAATAGCATGTACTCGAATGCTGTTTTTCATGTGATTAACTAAATGGAAAATACAGAAGAATACATAATTGGATGCTCTTATGAAATGTGGCCCTTTTATTTTCTGAATAATGCAGCATCTTTTCGGCTAGTTATGGTTTTCTTCAGCTTGACCAAAACCCCAACATGGATAAACCTACACCACACTGCTCATTCTTCTTCTTCAGTAATTCTAAATCATGCCTTAGGAAAACAGCAGTCTTTTAGATAATCATCTCTAAACGTTGTAAGTGCAAATTCATCTAAAAGTATAAACAGTGTAAAAAAAAATAAAAAATACAGCAGTACCTTAGCTGACTATTTTTCAGTAGGTTTCCAGCATTGTGTGTAACTGTGTGATGTGAAAGAGGTCAGCTTAGACAGGAAGCATCTGTAAGGTGTGTAGAGGAACCTCTCTCTGCCCTCTTCCTGCCAAACTCCACAACACACTCTTCCCTAATAGTTTGAGACAGCTGACGCGAGGGGTGGAAAGTCCATTAGCATGTGATTAGTGGACTCTGTGTGTGTGTGTGTGTGTGTGTGTGTGTGTGTGTGTGTGTGTGTGTGTGTGTGTGTGTAGTCAGTAGGGTTGGCAGTGAGGCCTTAGCGCTGCCAGCAACTGTCCTTTCAGAGAGATTGCAACACACACACTTTCTTACATTCTCAAATGTACTGTATATAAGGAAAAAGTCAAGAAAGAGGGCCTAATTTTTAAAACTTTTAGAAAAGCTTTACATGTTTTCATAGGACAAACCAAAACCAAAATTCTTGCCAGATTTACAAAAGGTAATGCTGATTTTCTTCATACTCACGTGTGTATAATGACAGCTGATTTGCATTTAGTGACACCCACAACTCCTTCAAAGGCAAAGCTCACAGAGAGCTGAATGACAACATGACAGCTAAACAGTGAAATTGCACCTCCTAAGTGGGCATGAGCTAAATCTTCCAGTAATGCAGCTCAGCCATTGCAGTGTGTTGGCTACCACAGGCACAGAATAAATCTTACTCCTTTTATAGCGTGCCATTTCTTTCATCCTAAATGAATGGCTAGTCTCATTTGCCATAATGTATGGATTAGTTCTGGATTGATTTCTATCAAGTTATTAATATGATTATCATACAAATTTCATTAAATAAATGAAATAAATCTTGAAATAATTAAATCTGACAGCATAATTGGTATATAAAATTGCAGTTACAACAATTTGAAACCTATCCACTGAGGATCATATTAGTGAGTTTCATATATGTAAATTTACAGAAATTTACTGTAAATTTACAGAAACTCACAAACTCTTGTAGAATATATGATTTTCCGAAATAAATGGATTTTCATGAATAACACATTTCTTGTGTAAATACTCCTATGAACAATTTGCAAATAAATTCAGTCATATCTTGTTTGATGAACGAGGCCCATTTTCTGTATGTTTGAACAGAAATATTTGTGTATGAATGTCCACATAGATGTTTATGCTTTCACACTTGTATCTACAAGTACTAAAATGTACTGTATGTTGACACATAACAAAACACCTCTAATGTAACTATTGGTGTGTTCAACTCATGTTGGAAAGATTGTATTTATGAGTTAAACGCACATGAATGCCACAACAAACTCAGAATTACAACTGGGAAACTCAGGATTTCCTTTCAGCTCAGAGTTTTTGAGTTGGGGGCATGTTAGTAAGGACTTGAATGCACAGTATAGTATACTGCAGCAACAAATAAAATAAATAAATAAATAATAAAGTGCTATATTTTGTATTATAAAATATATATTGATCAGTAGCTCTAGATATTAATAAATGCTAATGCTGTCCTTCATTAATGCTGATAGTCTGCACTAAATCATAAAGGACCAATCAATTATTCTTATTCTTATACCTAATGTATTTCTGTGCTAAAATTGCTGTTATATAACATTCTCATGTCTGTTGGCAAGAATATAGCAACACAATATAGCAGCTTTGCCATCTAGCTAGCATCCAGATAAGTGACAAATAGTACAAAAGAGGGATCAATAATGTAATAATGGAAACTATGGATTGGGAGAATTAGGATGTGTGTAAAGTTTATTAACAGGATTTCCCAAAAACTCAGTAAAACCAGACACACAGTGGTCAGTACACAAAAAATCATGGCAAACATTTTCAAATGTAGCAATCCAAAATCGATATCTTAGAATAAGGCAAGGGTTAGAGTAAGCAATATGACAGTCAGGGATAGAAACACAAATAGAATAGTCAGCAAAGCTGTACTAAGACACTGATATTTACAGTACATCTATTTATATATGGTAGAAACAGAAAGTAAATCTGGATGTGAACTGATCTAGTATTCAAGAGATGGTGATCTCTGTTGCAGTGTTGGAAGTTGATGTGACAAATAATAAGTAACGTTATCATGATTATCGTATAAAATCTTTTAGAAAAAAAAAAATCTAAAACTTTTACATTTAAAACCCTTACGGTATGTGTCCTTTAGCTTGTCCCTCTGGGAGAACCCTTACTGGATTTTACTGAAGAACCCTAAACCATGTGTTTCCCTATGGAGAGGGTTTCAAGTAGGAGGCAAATAACCCCAAAGTATTATTTAAGGAACACATTTTTCTAAGAGTGTTATATAACTAAGAGTAAGTATAACATATTTCACAGTCTGCACAGTCTACAATTATATAAATTACATATAGATTGTTTCAGTGATCAAAAACGAATTACAAAATATTATTTTGTATTTGTCATATATATTTCACATTGATGTGTCAAAAATTCTGCCCATGCTTGTCTACACATGACTCCCATTAGTGCTATACATAATAGGCTACACTATATTCACCATGGTGACCAACAATGCTCTTCTTTTTTATGGTACAGCAGGAGAATAGCAAAGCAGCAAATATAGCAATACCCTCAAGAGAGTATCTCCTGTTCTATCCCTGGAGATACGGCACACAGTCAGTGTCATCTGCGACACACACTTTTAAATACTTACACACTCCAGTTCTCTCCATCCTCTATGCACATGAACCCACTGGGAAATAATGGCAGACATGTCTCAGCTCTTTACAGTAGACTTACCCATGTTCACCCCTGAGGCCAGAGGGCCACAGTTAGCTGGAAGAATCATATTAATAGCCACAGCTGTTAACCCTTGATTTAATTTAATTCTGTACATCCATTTATAACAAGGTGCTCTCTGATTAGACTTTTATGATGCTCTTGCCTTCTTCTCAATTGTCCTTGGCACTGTTATGAATATTAGATGTAAATGGTAGAAGAGAAATTGTTTGAGAATATTAAGTCAATATTATTTCATATAATGACTGTAATGGAAGTTTGATATAGATATATAAGTCTAAGCACAGTCTCCTCTCCTACCAGCTCTTCTCATCTAAAAATCATCCAAATGCCTTGAGACCCAACACAGGGGTTGAGGATAAAGCCCGCAGAGTTGTTTTTCGTCAGCCTTCTAGCCTGAAGGAGGCTGCCAGGTGCTGTGTTTGCATAGCGCCTGCATCCTCATGGGGAAAAAAAGACTGATGCGGATCACGATCATCCATCAAAACCTGAAAAAGGCCGGCATTAACTTTTAACAAATGCCTCTGCCAGGAAAAGCCAAAGACTCAGCACTGGGTCCGACCCAGCTCTCTTTATCAGCAATATCCGTCTCCACCCATCACCCTAAGAACACAGGCTCTCTCTGTTTATTTATTAGTCTGCATCTTGCTGTTACTTAGATACATTTCTCTTTCTCAGCAAGACACTACCAATTATTCAAGCTTTAGGGATTTCAGCAGTAAATTGCAGGGACTTGAGAAGGTAAAAGGTGACAGCAGTGGTTCTTGGGAACAGTGAAACAATCATATTCTGAGAATTTCTTCATTTAATAATACCTCCTGACAAACTCTGTGACCTGAGTGATCTTCCTAGCAACCTTCGTATTCCTCTCACTACTGCATTACCAGTACCTATGTTTAGCATCGTAACCTTTTCCCTGCTGGTGTGTTTCGAGGCAACCACTGCCCCCCCATACCCCCCCCCAACCTTCCCCCTACACTTCTCTGCTCAATGGCCATCAGAGACTCTTGTCCTTGCCATCATGTTCCATGTGAAAGAGTGCTAGTAATTATGGCAGCTCTTCTCTCAGAGTGCCACTATTGTTGAGTTCACATTGCTCTCTATTTCTGCCACATGGCGGGATCCAGTTGAGATTAGAGGCGACACTGGGAGTGTTTTTGTGCTACCCAGGCTGCATGTCTCTCTAAAACTCGTTAGCCTCAGATGTACAGCAGTGGTTTCAACATGTTTTTTTTTTTTCTTTTTCTAAACCTTACTAATGATAAAACTAGAAAACCCTCCTGGCAACAGGCATCTTAGCTGCCTGGTGAAGTATTGATTTCCCCCTGTTGTTAATCAAGGGTCTTGATTAGCAAATTAATTAGTTGACTTATCTGATAACTCATGTTTGCCTTAATTAAAAAAAGGACTGACATTTAGCTTGTCATTACTTATTATAATGTGTTAGGTTATTCATATACATAAACTGAATTCCAAATACAGGATATTAAGGAAGATATTTCAATGGGAAGACATGCTTACCAGTAAAAAATTGTATGGCACCTATCTACTGACCTTATCGGTATCAGCTCTGATCTGGCACTGAAGTATCAGCATCGGCAACAGAACATTGGCATTTTTGACTCATGCTAAGTTGAAGCCAGCAACATATCAGCAATTTGAAATTACTTCAAACGTAAGGCCGGCAAAAATGTTTGTTGCAAAATTTGTAATGGAAATGGTTCAAGAGGGGACAAGATCAGCAAGGACAATACATCAAATCGAATTAAACATTTAAAAACCAACAATGCCAAAGAGAACAGCTACAGTGCTGTGAAAAAGTATTTATCCTGAATTCTTCTTTTTGTGTATATCTCATACTAAATTGTTTCAGAAATTAACACTTAAATAGAACTTTTTTAACAGCATAAAGTTGGTTAAAGGTCTTACCCAACAACACAGTATGCCAAAATTGAAAGAAATTCCAGAAATGATGAGGAAGAAGGTGATTGAAGGGTTACAAAGCTATTTCAAAGGCTCTGGGACTCCGAAGGACCACAGCGAGAGCCATTATCTCCAAATGGAAAAACTTGGCACAGTAGTGAACCTTCCCAGAAGTGGCCGACCTTCCAAAATTCCTCCAAGAGCACAACAACAACTCATCCAGCAAGTCACAAAAGACCCAAGGACAACATCAAAGGACCAACAGACCTCTCTTGCATCAGTAAAGGTCACTGTTCATGACTTCACTATCAGAAAGACACTGGGCAAAAATGGTATCCATGGAAGAGTGGCGAGGCAAAAATCACTGCTAACCCAGAAGAACATTAAGGCTCATCTGAAATTTGCCAAAACACACCTTGATGATCCTCAAACCCTTTGGGAGAATGTTTTGTGGATTGATGAGTCAAAAGTGGAACTCTTTGGAAGACATGTCCCGTTACATCTGGCGTAAACCAAACACAGAATTCCACAAAAAGAACATCATACATACAGTCTAGCATGGTGGTGGCAGTGTGATGGTGTGGGGATGCTTTTCTGCTTCAGGGCCTGGGCAACTTGCAATAATTGAGGGAAACATGAATTCTGCTCTCTACCAGAAAATCCTAAAGAAGAATGTCCGGTCTTCAGTCCGTAAGTTGAAACTCAAGTGCAACTGGATTATGCAGCAAGACAATGATCCAAAGCACTGGAGTAAATCCTAGTCCTAGAAGTAAGTGAAAGACTGATCTCCAGTTATCGGAAGCGTTTGGTTGCAGTTATTGCTGCTAAATGTGGCACAACCAGATTTTAAGTTTAAGGGAGCAATTAGTTTTTCACATTGATGATAGATGTTGGATAACTTTTTTTGCTTCAATAAAAAAAAAATAAATAAATAAAAAAAACCACTGTATTGTGTGTTCACACAGGTTGCCTTTATTTTATGTTGTATTTTGTTTGAAGATCTAAAACTATTTAGTATGAGATATACACAAAACAGAAGAAATTTCCAACATGATTGTGAAAAAGAGAAATGGATTAAATCAATCTCTTTGGAGCATCAGTTCTTTTCAGTTATCGATCACTTCGATTTTTGTCGACAGATTGAATGTTGAAACCAGGTACAACCTTACTGAGATGGTTCTACCTCAGCTGTACAATGAAGTGTCTGAACATATGAATGAGTACTTGAATAATGTCACTGCCATTCGCATTACCACTGTCATTTAGAGTTTGGATGTGTATCCAATGCCATTTTTAAGTTTGAATGCTACTATTCACAGCATTTGAAGGATTGTTTAAGAATGGTTTATTCTGAAGAACTGTTTTATTTATCTATCTATTTATTTATTTATTTATTTATTTATTTATTTATTTATTTTAGACAGTGCAAATAATTTAGTCAATGTCACCCATTTCCTAAACCTCATTTTGCAATAAGGTCTGTTCGCTTGATGCACAATTGGTTATTGACTATAACAGGATGTTCAGACTTGGTTGAGCAAAAACCAAGCTCTTCGTCTGCCTCAACTGCCAGTGTAATACTCGCTTCCATTGCCTTTCCTTGTTATAGAAGGTTATGCTGACTAAGGGATAATGACTATGAAAAACACCCTGAGGGACTTCGAGAAGAGAAGATTTAGCATGATGGAGGCAGAACAATTGTACTATAGTGGACCCAAGATATAAAGACAGGTCAGTATTTACACCATGTTCCAAATTATTATGCACATGCCATTTTTGTTTGTTTTTCCTAAACAGTCAGTATGGTTAAGGATTTTTTTTAATCTTCAACAATTATATTACAATGTGGATGTTATGACAAGTGAAAGATCTGATGATGACAACAGCTTTATTGATATTTTGAAAAGAACACAAAATACATTGTGTAACGAATCAAGCATTACTAGCATTATTCTTTTCCACCAGAATAATGTAATGGATCAACTTTAAACATGAAAAATGAGACAGACACGCATGCAGGATTCGAAGCACCTTTTTAAAGGAGATGAGTTTTAAAGCGTGCCTGCGTTATCTACCAGAATGTGTAGTAACTCGGAGGAATCTGCAACGTTTAAAAATATTCTCCACCAGTTGCAATTTATGTAACAAATTAAAAGATGTTTAACACGTTTAAATGTATTCTCCAATTTATATAAGGAATTAGCTTGAATGGCGTGAAATATATCTATATATCTAATCAACGCGTGTTGTGACCAGTTATAAATATACATCAGCCATGAAAGGGAATTCATGTATGTGCACATATACATATAGATAATCAACTACAACGGATTATAATTAATTATGACTATGTATGTGGTCTGTTAACTGTAGTCTAGTTTAGATTTATGAACTCTAAAGAGGGAGTTTATCCTTCTGGTCAGGAAGAATTAACCCACGAAGTTGTTATTAAAGATTAGAGCGGGTAATCGAGATCTTATGCAGTATTTAATTGACACTTCACGTGACAAAACAGAGACAAATCAAGCGTGCGATAATAGATTTTAATAGCTAGATGTAACTATGGATACACATGACTAACTCTAAGCAAACATACATATGTACATCTATATACAAGGAAAGAAAAGGGATAGAGAGAAAGTAATGAAGTAAAAGGGAAGCAGACAAAAACACAACTAATTAGCCTTTTTCAAAAGCCAGCAACGACTCAAATCGTACAATCTTAAACGCGGATATAGGTTCATTAACTATACAGGTGCATCTCAATAAATTAGAATGTCGTGGAAAAGTTCATTTATTTCAGTAATTCAACTCAAATTGTGAAACTCGTGTATTAAATAAATTCAGTGCACACAGACTGAAGTAGTTTAAGTCTTTGGTTCTTTTAATTGTGATGATTTTGGCTCACATTTAACAAAAAACCCACCAATTCACTATCTCAACAAATTAGAATATGGTGACATGCCAATCAGCTAATCAACTCAAAACACCTGCAAAGGTTTCCTGAGCCTTCAAAATGGTCTCTCAGTTTGGTTCACTAGGTAAGCCACAAACATTCATTGCCAAAGAAGCTGGCTGTTCACAGAGTGCTGTATCCAAGCATGTTAACAGAAAGTTGAGTGGAAGGAAAAAGTGTGGAAGAAAAAGATGCACAACCAACTGAGAGAACCGCAGCCTTATGAGGATTGTCAAGCAAAATCGATTCAAGAGTTTGAGTGAACTTCACAAGGAATGGACTGAGGCTGGGGTCAAGGCATCAAGAGCCACCACACACAGACATGTCAAGGAATTTGGCTACAGTTGTCGTATTCCTCTTGTTAAGCCACTCCTGAACCACAGACAACGTCAGAAGCATCTTACCTGGGCTAAGGAGAAGAAGAACTGGACTGTTGACCAGTGGTCCAAAGTCCTCTTTTCAGATGAGAGCAAGTTTTGTATTTCATTTGGAAACCAAGGTCCTAGAGTCTGGAGGAAGGGTGGAGAAGCTCATAGCCCAAGTTGCTTGAAGTCCAGTGTTAAGTTTCCACAGTCTGTGATGATTTGGGGTGCAATGTCATCTGCTGGTGTTGGTCCATTGTGTTTTTTGAAAACCAAAGTCACTGCACCCGTTTACCAAGAAATTTTGGAGCACTTCATGCTTCCTTCTGCTAACCAGCTTTTTGAAGATGCTGATTTCATTTTCCAGCAGGATTTGGCACCTGCCCACACTGCCAAAAGCACCAAAAGTTGGTTAAATGACCATGGTGTTGGTGTGCTTGACTGGCCAGCAAACTCACCACACCTGAACCCCATAGAGAATCTATGGGGTATTGTCAAAAGGAAAATGAGAAACAAGAGACCAAAAAATGCAGATGAGCTGAAGGCCACTGTCAAAGAAACCTGGGCTTTCATACCACCACAGCAGTGCCACAAACTGATCACCTCCATGCCACGCCGAATTGAGGCAGTAATTAAAGCGAAAGGAGCCCCTACCAAGTATTGAGTACATGTACAGTAAATGAACATACTTTCCAGAAGGCCAACAATTCACTAAAAATGTTTTTTTTATTGGTCTTATGAAGTATTCTAATTTGTTGAGATAGTGAATTGGTGGGTTTTTGTTAAATGTGAGCCAAAATCATCACAATTAAAAGAACCAAAGACTTAAACTACTTCAGTCTGTGTGCATTGAATTTATTTAATACACGAGTTTCACAATTTGAGTTGAATTACTGAAATAAATGAACTTTTCCACGACATTCTAATTTATTGAGATGCACCTGTATTTGCATAGCTTCAGTCTGAAAATTCGCACGAGGTCGTGTAGAGTTCACTGGTTCGTTGCGCCATTTGCAAAAGGCGTGAGCCGTGAAGAGGTTGCATCCTTTGTCCGGGAGAGAGAGATCCTGGCTTCGGGGAGAGAGAAACCGGAAGAGTGTAGAGGTGAAGTTGAAGAGTGACGAAGAGAAGACTGAGTGAGAAGTGAAGAGCTTTGTGTTGTTTTAAAGACAACACCAACACACACACCTCTTTGGGATATGGGCCAATCAGGAAGTTGGATTTGCATGGCGGGATGACCTCTCTTTATCTGGTCTCGGACCCTAATTTAAATGTCCAGGGAGGAGCTGGTTTATACTGTATTATATATGAAATTATGAGAAAGCATGAAATAATGTATCCCATTGCAATATGATATGCATAACCAATCAGGGTATCTCGAGACGATTAACTACATACCAAATTCGATGGACTTGTAAAGAATATTACAAATAAAACCTGGTTACAGACATTTAAAATGATATCCTAAATTAAAACTATCTAACATCATTAAGGTTAGGTTACATGAACACACAATATATGCAAACCCAAAAACATCACACTATTTGGACATCAAATAATTACATATAATTACACGTTACATTGAAAAGAGAGAGATTTCTCCATTGTGTGTGTAAGGTAAGCTTGTGTGTGTGTGTGTGTGTGTGTGTGTGTGTGTGTGTGTGTGTGTGTATGTGTGTGTGTGTACCAAGGGGGTGGGGGAGTTTGGTTGTTAGCATTCCAAAGGTATCTGGTCAAACTGGGGCCAGAGTGGTCATTAAACAGATAGGGATTTATATCTCAAAAGAAACAAAAGAAACTTCTGTGCTAAGCCCAGGTTGATTCAGAAATCAGTTTAATACGTTCAGACGTTACAGTTGTTTCAAATAATTATGCAGAATGCAGTTTGAAAACATTCAGTGGGTTATAATGAACTCAAAACAGAAATCTGTCATATGTGCTGCATGGACAGATCATTTTTCAAAAAATAAACAAAATTTAAAACAAAAAAACCTATTTAAAATTCAAGTTACATATTAATACATGAGCCCTTCTCTGAGATGACTTTAACAACTCTCTCATCCATTGAACTTGTAAGTCCATTTATAGTTTCTGCCTGAATTTCATTTGAGGATGCCAGTATTGCCTCCCAGAGCTGCTGTTTCGAGGTATACTACCGCCCACCCTCATAGATCTTCCTTTTAAGGATGCTCCACAGGTGCTCAATTGGATTGAGGTCAGGGGATGATGGTGGCCAAACCATGATTTTTTTTCTCCTTTTATTCCCATAGGAGTCAATGGTGTTTTTTGCAGCATGGGATGGTGCATTGTCCTGCATGAAAATAATTTTATTTCGGAAGGCATGATTTTTATACCATGGCAGAAAATGGTCGGTTAGGAACTCCATGTATCTTGCAGAAGTCATTTTGACACCCTCAGGGACTCTAAAGGGACCTACCATCTCACCTCCCAATATTCCAGCCCAAATAATCACCCCACCACCTCCTTGCTGACATTGCAGTCTTGTTGGAACAGGATGGCCATTCACCAACTATTCAGAATTCCATCCACTGGACCATCCAATGTAGCACCGCATTCGTTGGTGAATAAAACTGTTTGAAATTTAGTCTTCATGTATTTCTGAGCCCATTGCAAACGTTTCTCTTTGTGAGCTTTGGTTAGGGGTGGCCGAAATGCAGCTTTATGCACAATGGCCAGCCTCTGGAGGATTCTGCATCGAGAGGTTCTTGGGACTCCAGAGACACCAGCAGCTTCAAATACCTGTTTGCTGCTCAACAGTGGCTTTTTTATAGTTGCCCTTTTAATACCATTAATTTATCTGACAGAAACTTTCCTTAATAAGCCTTTATCTGGTCGAATTCGTCTGTGCTCTGAATCACTCACAAATCTTTTGAGAATTCGATGATCTCTATTCAGTTTTTGCAAAATATCAGTTGTTTTCATGGCTTTTGCCAGACACTACACTAGTTCACACTTTTCATCATCATCAGAAAGATCTTTCTTCCTCCCCATATTGCATGAGAACTGTGACTTGCTTAATAATGTGGAACAACCTCTTTAAGTAGGTTTTCCTTTAACTAAGGTCACCTGGCAAACTAGGTCACTTTTTCCCCCCACTGTAACTAGGCTTATAAACCTGTTATTTTTCACTAAGCATTTGTCTAAAATAAATATGCATGTTGTAAGTTTAAGTAATTATTAATTTGTCTATGTGCTCTGGGTCTATATACTCTATATACTGTACTCTACTGTAGCACTTTATTACTTTAGGCAGTTTATTACTTTAGACAAGTGGTTGAAAAGATAGAGGAAAAAGCCGTTGCCACTGTCTGAGTTGGTAAACAAAAATGTAGATTCCAGAAAACCAGAGAAGAGGAATCTTGGTAGATTGTCTGATGAAATCCTGTAAGTGTGTCAACAAGAGTCCAGCCATGCAAGCATGAATACTGTGGTTCAGGTACACATGTTTCTGAGCCAACAGTTCATTGATCAAACAATCCAATGAAGTTCTGGAGAACCAGTAAGACCCGAATTCCTTCATGCCAGTGGTACTTTATGTGTCTCATGCACTAATACCGTAAGCAAACAACCTTTCAGTTAAGCTTCTCTTATTTGGATGAACGGAATAACAAGATGCTGTTGGACTAAGCAGGAATGCTTTTTTTTTTCTCAACAAGAATCTTAATTTAGTGGTGAAATGATTATAATATGTACAGATGTTGTTTCCTATTTTTTGTGGAGTTACATTTTGACTTAAATGTACCTTCTATAATACCTGAATTTAATTTTGATATAAATACTCATTATTTCATTTGCCATTATTTTATATTTCAGAAACCACTGAAAAGTATTTTTCCCCAGTTTCTCTCACCAATTCACCTACCAAATCCCACCTACCAGCCAGCTCTCCCCTATCATATTACAGCCACCAACAAGTGAGGGTGAAAGCTGACACAAGCTTCCTCCAAGATACAGTGGGTATAGAAAAGAATCACCCCCTTTAAAATAATCACATTTTATTGTTTTTCAGCATGAAATGTTGAAAATGAAATGAGTCAGACACAGTGTTTGTTTTATCCAGCTGTATTTACTCACTGCAACTTATAACATCCAAGTGAACGATATAACACCAACATGTCAGAAAAAAAAAATTTAATTAATTAAAAAAAAAAAAAAAAAAAAAAAAAAAAACAATCACTGAGTTGGAAAAAGGATCAATCACCCGCTTGCTTTAATTTGCCTTATTTTTTTTATTTTTTTAATTACAGCCTTCAGTCTGTTGGGATATGTCTCTACTAACTTTGCACATCTAGACTTTGCAATATTTGCCCACTCTTCTTTGCAGAACTGCTCAAGTTCAGTTCAATTTGATGGTGACCGTTTGTGGACTACAGTCTTCAAGTCATTCACAGATTTTCAATGGGGTTTAAGTCTGGGCTCTGACTAAGCCATGCAAGGACATTCACCTTTTTCTCCTTCAACCACTGTGTGGTCAGTTTTGCTGTGTGCTTTGGGTCATTGTTATGTTGGAAGGTAAACCTTCTTCCCATTGACAACTTTCTGGCAGAGAGCAGCAGATTTTCCTCAAGAATTTGATGGTATTTTGCCCCATCCATTTTCCTTCTATCCTGACAAGTGCTCCAGTCCCTGCTGCAGGGAAACACCCGCATAACAGGATATCACCACCTCCATGCTTTACTGTAGGAATGGTGTTATTTGGATGGTGAGCTGTATTGGATTTCTGCCAGACATATCATTTGGTGTTGAGGCCAAATAATTCAATTTTAGTCTCATCTGACCATAACACCATTTTCCATGTGGCCTCAGAATCTTCAAGGTGCGTTTTGGCAAAGCTCATTCATGGGTGGCTTTTTTCTTGTGATATTGTTGTCAGATGGTGGTAGTTCAGTGGTTAAGAAGTTGGGCTACTGATTGGAAGGTTGTGAGTTCACATCCCAGCACCACCAAGCTGCCACTTGAGCAAGGCCCTTAACTGCTCCCTGGGTGCATCCCTCCATTGTTCCTTGTTGGGCTTGGGGTCTTCCAAACTAAAAAAAAATAATACTTGGCCAAAAGAAAATACTGGGGGTAAACAGAAAAAACATTGTAGGTGTCAGGGGGATAACTAAATGTCCATTGTGGGGAAAAAATCGAATCAAATGCGATGTGGCGTGCCCAAGATTTCCCTGCTGCATCTGTGTTAGGTGGAGTATTCTGTTACAAAACACACAGGAGGGCTGGATGCAAGTGCTGGGAAAACAATCACTTTAATAAGGAGGTAACCAAAAGTATATACAAAATTATCAGAACAGGGAAAAACGCAAAGCAACGGCAGAGTCAAAAAACAAACAGTAATCCACAAAAAATAGCAAGGCAATAATCCACAAAATAGCAAGACAGAAATTCACAACATAGCACAGCAATAATCCACAGGATAACGAGGCAATAATCCAATGTCGAGGAAACGCGAGGTGAGTGCAAAACACAAACGACATACATTCATTCAATTCAATACTCCGCGCCCCGGCTGAGAAACAAGAGGCTTTAATAATATGAAAATGAGTGGAAACACAAAACACCTGAAATTCATAAAGAAACATAAAATGGAGAACCAATAAGCAAACAGGGGTGGAGACATGACGTAAACCGAAAACACAGAACCAATAAACATGCAGGGGCGGAGACATAACGTAAACCAAAACAGAGAAACACGTGGCGAGGAAAACAAAGTGAGAGTCTGTGAAATGGGAAAATGCGCTACTCGCTGTCCTCAGCGAGCAGCGCAGAGAGGGAAACCCTAACAGTAGTGCAACTAAAGCAAACAAGGCACTGTCAAAAGATCTCCAGGATAAAGTTGTGGACAGGCACAAGTCAGGAGATGGATGCAAAAAAAATTCAAAGGCTTTATCAATGCCTAGAGCCTAGAAGCACAATGAAGTCTATTATTAAGAAGTGGAAGGTATTTGATACAACACAGACCCTCCCTGGATCAGGACGTTGCTCCAAACTGGATGAAAGAGCCAGGAGGAAACTGGTCAGAGAGATTACCAAGAGACCGACAACAACTCTGAAGCAGTTGCAGGAATTTGTGACAAAGAGTGGTCATTGAAAGTGAAAGTGAAGTGAAAGTGACATGTGAAGGCCAATGTATGGTAACCCATACTCGAAATTTGTCCTCTGCATTTAACCCATCCATTTTACGAGGAGACCTCGGCTCAAGCCACGTTCCTGCCAGAGGTCCACAAGGGCGCGGAGTATTGAATTGAATGAATGTACGTCATTTGCGTTTTGCACTCACCTCGAGTTTCCTGGACATTGGATTATTGCCTCGTTATCCTGTGGATTATTGCCGTGCTATGTTGTGAATTTCTGTCTTGCTATTTTGTAGATTATTACCTTGCCCTTTTGTGGATTATTGCCTCGCAATTTTTTTGTGGATTACTGTTTGTTTTTTGACCCTGCTTATGCTTTGCGTTTTTCCCTGTTCTGATAATTTTATATATGTTCCATTACTTTTGGTTACCTTCCTATTAAAGTGACTGTTTCCCCAGTGCTTGCATCCAGCCCTCCCGTGTGTTTTGTAACAACTACAAAATGCTCCAAGAAAGCTCTTTTCATGTTGAGCTAATCAAAATGACCACAGCTGATCACAGTTGAAAGTCAAATGGCTTTGTGTGCCATTGAGAAGATGATTAGCCACACCTGATTGAGTTTTAAAGTCATTTTTAGGAGGGGGCTGATCCTTTTTCCAACTTAGTGAATTTTTTTTTTTTTTTTTTTTTTTTTTTTTTGCTGACATGTTGGTGTAATATCTTTTACTTGGGTGTTATAAGTTGCACTGAGTAAATATAGCTGGATGAAGCAAAAACTGTGCCCATCTTCATTTCAGGCTGAAAGCAACAAAATGTGATCATTTTAAAAGGGGGTGATTCTTTTCTATACCCACTGTATGTGAAGCAAGCCATCTTTTATAACTGCTGCTCATGCTGTATCACAGGGCAGCATTACACAGTCAGTGAAAAGTGCTATCTGCCCTGTTCTGCATACAAAAGCTCAACTGTCTAGTGTCATGTAATCGACAGAGCAGAGAGAGAGTATGCTGGCTGTCCCACCCAGAGAGCATGGCCACTTTTACTCTCCTGGCTCCTGGCCAGAGATGGTTGTGGCATCGTCTAGATTTGAACTCATATTCAAAATTTGACCTATTGAGTCATTATATTGAAACCAGTTAGAATCAGCAAATATCTGGGAATCAGGAATCAGAATCAGTATTGGAACACTGGAAACAGTAGTGGTGCATCTCTAGTAAGAATCAGAGCTGAAAATGTGTAGATAAGATCAAGCTGACAAGAAGTTAAAATTCAAGCCCTGATGCTGCAATGTACTGACAGCTGCATGTAAAGACCATCCATTTAACTAAGAGACTGCTATTTAAATTCATCTGCTCTAGCAGAGCAGTAAAGCACATGGAAAAAGGAAAAAGTGCTGACATTTTCACACTAGCAAAAAATAGACAATGTAAAAAAAAATAGGTGGTGGGGTTTTCATTATGTTACATTATCATAAGAAATGCAACAACATTCACTGGTGACATTTCCACAACAGAGAGTTGTCTGAATCTCTCACTTCCATTTATTTTACCATTCTTTTCTCTCTTTTTAAAGCTCACCTGCTGCTATAGAATGGGGCAATCAAGAGGCTCTGGATGTGTCCATAGTATGATAAGGGATATTAGCTAGTAATATATATTGCATAAACAAAGAAGGATTTATAATTTTATGTTTAACTGGATATTCACTAACTTTGTTCAGGCAATTTATAGTTTGGTTGATCAATGCCTAGTGCTGTGTTAACACAAATTTAGTTTCTGTGGACATGTGAGGAAACTGCTGTGTACTGTCTACGCAAATGCACACTAATAGCTAGACCACACACACCCATACATCAATACAGCCAAAACAGTTTAGAGGGATGTCTTCAACAATTTTCTCCCCTAGTGTTACAGTTGCAATCAAAATTATTCAACCCCCATTACAAATCAGGTGTAAAGAATTAGCCCAAATATGAAATATTATATATATTATATATAAGCGCGTTATGATCAGTTATAAATATAAATCAACCATAAAGGGGAATGTCATATATACAGATGATTAACTACAACGGATTATAATTAATTACGAATATATATATGGTCTCGATCAGCTTGTAGAATTAGCTTTAGTCTAGTTTTAGAATTAAATTCGGAAAGGCTGATCGATTTGTCCACCAAACTCAACAGTGTAATCTTCGTATTTGTTAGAGAACCCCTCGCACTCGGAGTCGCTCGCGAAGCGAACGACTCACTTCTGCATTCCATGTCCTCATTCACAAAAACCCGCTGGACTGGATTCATTCATGAACTCACGTTTTGTTTACTTTGCCATGTGCTTCTGTTTTCGTTTACGTCATGTCTCTGCCCCTGTTTGTTCATTGGTTCTTGGCTTTTTGTTTACATCATGGCTCCGCCTCTTTATGTTCATTGGTTTTCCGTTTCATTGTGATTATTAGTTTCAGGTGTGTCTCGTTGTTTTGTGCGTATATTTAAACTGCTTCCCGTTTCCGTTTCTTTGCGGAGTATTACCTACCTAAATACCTAAGTAAGTAAGTAAGTGAATGTGTTGCCTTTACCTCATGTTTCATGAACTATGGATTATTCTCTCGTTACTTTTTGGATCTATGCCTTGCCCTTGTGAATTCATGTTTTGCTCGCGTTTCATGGACTATGGATTATTCTTTCGTTACTTTTTGGATCTATGCCTTGCCCTTGTGAATTCATGTTTTGCTCGCGTTTCATGGACTGTGAATTACCCTTTCGTTATTTTTTGGATCTATGCCTTGCCCTTGTGAATTCATGTTTTGCATTTTGGGATTATACTCGTTTTTGCTCCTTTGGATTTTTGTTTGTTTTCGACCATGCTTTTGTGTTCCGTTACTCTTGAATTAAGTTCCTAATAAACTGACCTTTTCCCCAGCGAATGTATCCAGCCTCTCCTCCGTGTTACATAACAGTATTACTCTAAAAAGGGGGGAGATTATTCTCCTGACCAGGAGGAATAATTCTCCAGTTCTGTTACTACAGAACAAAGCATGTAGCGAAAAGCAAAACATTAAAGTGACCCTATTTATGAGCAGTAACAGAGACAATCAAGCATGATAATAATAGATTTTAATAAATGAATAAAGCTACGAATACACACAACTAGATCTAAGCAAATAATACATATATACAGGAAAACAAAAGTAAAGAAAGAAAAGTGGTGAAGATACAAGAATGGCAAAACTTACAAACAGTTAACCTTGAGAGCCAGCAAAGAATCACATCACCTAAAATAGGGGCACAAGCTTAAAACGCATCTAGAGATCGATTGAGAATGATACTTGCATTTTTTCGGTGTTGAGTTCAAGATGCATGCGAGATTCGGCCCGTTCGTGAGCTGGAGTTCGTTGGTTTCTTCCATACCTTTAGCGGGAAACTTGAACCGTGTTAACTTGGGAGTACGTTTTGCAGAAGTGACGATGAAGATGAGAGCGGAAATGAAGAAGCTGGAAGAAGAGGGTGCCGGCAGAGAGGGAGCCGGAGAAAAGACAGCCTGCCGGCGAAGAAGAGAGAGAGAGAGTGGAACGTGTGTCGTTGTCTTTTAAGGACAAGCCAGTTGTTAGAGAACCCCTCGCACTCAACGACGCTTGCGAATGCTTGCAGAGTGACTCACTTCCGCATTCCGTTCTCCGCGCTACTCACGAAAACTGCCGAGTAGCGCGAGACTAATTCATAGACTTGGGTTGTGTTTACTTCACCATGTGCTTCTGTTTTGGTTTATGTCTCCACCCTTGTTCGTTCATTGGTTTTTCGTTTCATGGTCATTATGAGTTTCAGGTGTTTTGTGTTAGTGCTTGTTTCAGTTTCATTATTTAAACCTCTTCTCGTTTCCGCTTCGGCACAGAGTATTAGTTTGTGATAGAGTTAAGTGCATGTATGTGCTGTGCTGCACTCGTCTCGCTTTCTCTCGCCCCTAGACCATAGACCATAGTTCTTTCTTCATAGACCATAGCCTCGTATCGCGTGTTTGCTTTGTTTCGTTTTGTTTTCACATTTCGCCTCATTGTGGATTATTCATGCTCTCTGTATATTTTTGCCTCGCCTCATTTTGGATTATTCATGCTCACTGTGGATTTATGCCTCACTTCATGTTGGATTTATACCCGTTTACCTTCCTATGGATTATTGTGTGTTTTTTGACCTTGCTGTTCGTGTGTTTTCCCTTCCCTTTAATAAAGAAACCTGTTCCCCAGCAATTGCATCCAGTCTCCCCCTGTGTTTCATAACAGAATACTCTGCCAAACATGGATGCAGCGGGGAGACTTTTGGCAAGCCGTGCCAAACTTTTTGTTCCCCCCGGACTCAATTTCTTTTCGGGCCTATCTTCCTCCTCCTACCGCCTATGATGACGTTTCATGGTACCCCCAATATTTTCTTTTACAGGCCCAAGGTTATTTTGTAAGTTTTGAGGACCCAAAACCCAGCGAGGAACAATGGGTGAGGTTCCTCCAATCCTGTTTGGTCGGCTTAGCCTGCTGGTGGGCAGAGATCCACCTAGACAGTGGGTACTTGGAACTCAATATGGTTTTGGGTTTCGTGGATCTCCTGCTCCAGGAATACAGGAGCCCGGAATTTAATCCCAACCTGGACACCCTATTCAACAATGTGCACCTGCCCGACCAGCCCGGCCAGTCCTTCCTGGAGCATTATGAGAGGGAGTGGGCCAACGTGGCAGCCGGTACCTCTCAGCCCCGGTCCCAGGAGTGCATGACCGGGGACTACATCGGCAGGCCACTTTGCGGCATGCCAATCCCGAGCTCCAGCCGGAGACCAAGCAGGAGGTCTCCTCAGTGGAGCTCCCCCTGGAGGTTAACGTGACAACCTCCAGCCCCGAGCTCCAGCCGGAGAC
Source organism: Cranoglanis bouderius (assembly GCA_023630585.1). Classification (NCBI taxonomy): domain Eukaryota; kingdom Metazoa; phylum Chordata; class Actinopteri; order Siluriformes; family Cranoglanididae; genus Cranoglanis; species Cranoglanis bouderius. The sequence continues at coordinate 13,470,961 of CM042568.1, forward strand.
CCAGCAGGAGATCTCCCTAGTGGAGCACCCAATGGAGGTCCACGAGGGGACCTCTGCTCCAGCCCTGTTCCTGTCAGGGATCCATGAGGAGACCACCACTCCTGTCCTGCTCCTGTCGGGGGTCCACGTGGAGACCACCACTCCTGTCCCGCTCCTGCTGGAGGTCCGCGAGGGGACCTCCAGCCATGCCAAGTCCATATCAGAGGTCCACAGGATGACCTCCTCCCAAGCCAGGTCCATGTCGGAGGTCCACGGGATGACCTCCTACCAAGCCAAATCCATGTCGGAGGTCCACAGGATGACCTCCTACCAAGCCAAGTCCATGTCGGAGGTCGACGGGATGACCTCCTCCCAAGCCAAGTCCATGTCGGAGGTCCACGGGATGACTTCCTCCCAAGCCAAGTCCATGTCGGAGGTCCAGAGAATGACCTCCTCCCAAGCCAAGTCCATGTCAGAGGTCCACGGATGACCTCCCCCCAAGTTAAGTTCATGCCGGAGGTCCATGGGGAGACCTCCTTTCCAAGTCCCAGTCCATGTCCAAGTCCTAGCCCATGTCTTAGCCCAAATTCATGTCCTAGTCCAAGTCTATGTCCACGTCCATGTCCAGGATCCTAGCCTAGTCTCTTTCCATGTTCTAATCCCAGTCCATGTTCTAGTCCAAGTCCCGGTCCAGGTTTCTGTCCTAACCCATATCCATGTCCATGTCCCAGTCCAGGTCCATGTCCAAATCTAGAGTCATGTTCCAACCCATGCCTCAGCCTATGCACCAGTCCAGGTCCCAGTCCTATTTCTAGTCCATGTCCAGGTTTCTGTCCTAGCCCATGCCTCAGTTCAGGCCCAAAGCCTCATCCAGAGTCCGTTCTCAGTCTGGTTCCTAGTCCTGTTTCCAGCTCTCTTTCTAGTTTAGTTTCCAGTCAGGTTTCTAGTTTCATATCCAGTCCAGTTTCTAGCTTAGTTTCTAGTCCAGTTCCCAGTCCTGTTTCCAGTTCTGTTTCTAGTTCTTTTTCTAGTTCAGTTTCCAGTCCGGTTTCTAGTCCGGTTTCCAGTCCCATTTCCAGTCCAATTTCCAGTTCAGCTTCAGGTCCAGTTTCCAGTCAAGGTCACAGTTCAGTATCCAGTACTGAATCCAGTCTAGTTTTCAGTCCAGCTTAAAGTTTAATACCCAGTCCAGTTTCCAGTCTAGTTTCCAGCCCAGAACCCAGTTCAGTTTCCTGTTCTGTTTCTAGTCAGGTTTCTAGTTTCGTCTTCAGTCCAGTTTCTGGTTTAGATTCCAGTTCAGTTTCCAGTTCAGTTTCCAGTTCAGTTTCTAGTTTAGGTTCCAGCCCAGAATCCAGTTTCATTCCCAGTCCTGTTCCCAGTCCAGAATCCAGTCCAGTTTCTAGCTTAGTTTCCAGTCCAGTTTCCAGTCTAGGTCACAGTTCAGTATCCAGTCTAGTTTCCAGTCCTGAATCCAGTCCAGAATCCAGTTTAATTTCCAGTCCAGTTTCTAGTTTAGTTCCCAGTCCAGTTTCCATTTCTGTTTCTCATTTGGTTTCCAGTCTAGTTTCCAGTCCTGAATCCGGTCCTGTTTCCAGTTCAGGTCCCAGTCCAGTTTTCAGTCAGGTTTCTAGTTTAGTTCCCAGTCCTGGTACCATCTTGTTCCCAGTCCTGTTTCCAGTCTTGTTCCCAGTCCAGTTCCTAGTTCAGTTTCCTGTTCTGTTTCTAGTCAGGTTTCTAGTTTCATTTCCAGCTCAGTTTCTAGCATAGTTTCCAGTCCGGTTTTAAGTTTCGCTTTCAGTCCAGTTTCTGGTTTAGATTCCAGTTCAGTTTCCAGTCCAGTTTCTAGTTTAGTTTCAGGTCCAGTTCCCAGTCCAAGTTCCAGTCCAGTTTCAGATTCAGTTTCCAATCCAAAACCCAGTCCAGTTTTCAGTTTAGTTCTCAGTCCTGTTTCCAAGTCTGTTTCCAGTTCAGGTTCCAGTCCAGGTTCCAGTCCAGTTACCAAGCCAAGCACCAAGCCAAGCACCAAGTCAAGCACAAACTCCATGTCAAACACCAAGCTCCAAGTCAAGCTCCAAGCTCCTACCAAGCTCCAAGCCAAGCTCCAAGCCAAGCACCAAGCCAAGTACCCAGCCAAGCACCGCTCCAAGCCAAGCTCCAAGCGCCAAACCAAGCTCCAAGCCAAGCTCCAAGCCAAGCTCCATGCCAAGCTCCAAGCCAAGCACCAGGTCAAGCAACAAGCCGGTTTCCAGTCCACGTTCTTGTCCAAGTTCTCGACCAAGTCTTGGTGCAAGTTCTTGTCCGGGACAGCCAGACACGGTCTGCTCTGGCCTCAGAACAATGGACTATGCCAGCCTTGGGTCCTGGGGAACAGACATTAGCATCCTGAACAGGGGCCCAGGTCCGCCAGAGTGGTTGGAACTTTTGGTGCTTTGGGAGAAGCACCTTTGGGGGGGGGCTCTGTTAGAGAACCCCTCACACTCGACGTCGCTCGCAAATGCTTGCGGAGCAACTCACTTCCGCATTCTGTTCTCCACGCTACTCACGAAAACTGCCAAGTAGCACGAGACTCATTCATAGACTTGGGTTGTGTTTACTTCACCATGTGCTTCTGTTTTGGTTTATGTCATGTCTCCGCCCTTGTTCGTTCATTGGTTTTTCATTTCATGGTTATTATGAGTTTCAGGTGTTTTGTGTTAGTGCTTGTTTCAGTTTGATTATTTAAACCTCTTCTCGTTCCCACTTCTGTGCAGAGTATTAGTTTGTGATAGAGTTATGTGCATGTATGTGCTGTGCTGCACTAATCTAGCCACAGGAGGTCACAAGCCAGTGTACTTTTTGTGCTGGTCCCAAGCCCAGATAAATAGAGAGGGTTGTGTCAGGAAGGGCATCTGATGTAAAACTTTTGCCAAATTCAATATGCGAATCACTAACATGACTTCCATACTGGATCGGTCGGGGCCCGGGTTAACAATGACCGCCATCGGTGCCGTTGACCTACAGGGCACTGGTGGAAATTGGGCTACTGTTGGTCGAAGAAGGAGAGGAGGAAGGTGTGTTAGAGGAGGAAGGCGTGTCCATAGGCAGAGAGAGAAGAGGAAAGGCAGGAGTTTAGGACTGAAAGTAGGGACTTTGAATGTGGGCATGATGACAGGTAAAGGCAGAGAGCTGGTAGATATGATGCAGAGGAGGAAAGTCGACATTCTGTGTGTCCAGGAGACCAGGTGGAAAGCGAGCAAGGCTAGAAGCATTGGAGCAGGGTTTAAACTGTTTTATCATGGGGTGGACAGGAAGAGAAATGGAGTAGGAGTGATCCTGAAGGAGGAGTTTGTGAAGAATGTTCTGGAGGTAAAGAGAGTGTCAGATAGGTTGATGAGTCTGAAGCTGGAAATCGAAGGTGTGATGTTGAATGTTGTTAGTGCTTAAGCTCCACAAGTAGGTTGTGAGCAAGAGGAGAAAGACAGATTCTGGAGCGAGCTTGAGGAAGTGATGCAGAGTGTTCCCAGATGTGAGAGAGTGGTGATAGGGGCAGACTTTAATGGACATGTTGGTGAAGGGAATAGTGGGGATGAGGAAGTGATGGGCAGGTTTGTTCTTCAGGTAAGGAACCCAGAAGGACAGAGGTTGGTAGACTTTGCTAAAAGTATGGAGATGGCTGTGGTGAACACGTACTTCCAGAAGAGGCAGGAACACAGGGTGACATATAAGAGTGGTGGCAGGAGCACACAGGTGGACTATATCTTATGTAGACACTGTAATCTGATGGAGATTAGCGATTGCAAAGTAATGGTAGGAGAGAGTGTAGCTAGACAGCATAGGATGGTGGTGTGTAAGATGACTCTGGTGGTGAGGAAGATGAAGAGAGCAAAGGCAGAGCAGAAGACAAAGTGGTGGAAGTTAGAAAAGGAAGAGTGCTGTGCGGTTTTCAGGGAGGAGTTGAGACAGGCTTTAGGTGGTCAGGAGGTGCTTCCAGATGACTGGACTACTACAGCCAAAGTGATCAGGGAGACAGGTAGGAAAGTGCTAGGTGTGTCATCTGGAAGGAGGAAAGAAGACAAGGAGACTTGGTGGAGGAATGAGGAAGTTCAGGAGAGTATCCAGAAGAAGAGGTTAGCTAGGAAGAAGTGGGACAGTGAGAGGACGGAGGAAAGTAGACAGAAATATAGGGAGATGCAGCGTGAGGTTAAGATAGAGGTGGCAAAGGCCAAACAGAAAGCTTATGAGGACATGTATGCAAGGTTAGATAGTAAGGAAGGTGAGAGGGATTTGTATCGGTTGGTGAGGCAGAGGGATAGAGATGGTAAGGACATGCAGCAGGTTAGAGTGATTAAAGATAGAGATGAAAATGTGTTGACAGGTGACAGGAGGGTGAGGGAAAGATGGAAGGAGTACTTTGAGGAACTGATGAATGAGGAAAATGACAGAGAGAGAAGAGTAGTAGAGGTAAATATTGTTGAGCAGGAAGTAGAAAGGATTAGCAAGGGTGAAGTTAGGAGAGCTTTGAAGAGGATGCAGAGAGGAAAGGCGGTTGGTCCTGATGACATACCAGTGGAGGTATGGAAGTGTCTAGGAGAGATGGCAGTAGAGTTTTTAACTAGGTTGTTCAACGAGGTCTTTTGGTGCCGATTTTTAAGAACAAGGGAGATGTGCAGAGTTGGGGAAACTACACAGGTATTAAGCTGATGAGCCATACAATGAAGTTGTGGGAAAGAGTAGTGGAAGCAAGACTAAGGGGAGAAGTGAACATTTGTGAGCAGCAGTATGGTTTCATGCCAAGAAAGAGCACTACAGATGCAATATTTTCTTTGAGAATGTTGATGGAGAAGTACAGAGAGGGTCAGAAAGAGCTGCATTGTGTCTTTGTAGATTTAGAGAAAGCGTATGACAGGGTGCCAAGAGAGGAGCTGTGGTATTGTATGAGGAGGTCTGGAGTGGCAGAGAAGTATGTTAGAGTGGTGCAGGATATGTATGAGAGCAGTAGGACAATGGTAAGATGTGCGGTAGGTGTGACAGAGGAGTTCACGGTGAAGGTGGGACTGCATCAAGCATCGGCTCTGAGCCCCTTCTTGTTTGTGGTGGTGATGGACAGGCTGACAGATGAGGTCAGACAGGAATCTCCATGGACTATGATGTTTGTGGATGACATTGTGATCTGTAGTGAGAGCAGGGAGCAGGTGGAGGAAACTCTAGAGAGGTGGAGGTTTGCTCTGGAGAGAAGAGGAATGAAGGTTAGTCGCAGCAAGACAGAATACATGTGTGTGAATGAGAGGGATCCAAGTGGAACAGTGAGGTTACAGGGAGAAGAGGTAAAGAAGGTGCATGATTTTAAGTACTTAGAGTCAACAGTCCAGAGCAACGGGGAGTGTGGAAAAGAGGTGAAGAAGCGTGTACAGGCAGGTTGGAATGGGTGAAGAAAAGTGTCAGGTCAGTTGTGTGATAAAAGAGTACCAGCAAGAATGAAAGGAAATGTGTACAGGACAGTAGTGAGACCAGTGATGTTGTATGGTTTGGAGACAGTTGCACTGAGGAATAGACAGGAGGAAGAGTTAGAGGTAGCAGAGCTGAAGATGTTGAGGTTCTCTTTGGGAGTGATGAGGATGGACAGGATCAGGAATGAGTGCATCAGGGGGACAGCACATGTGAGATGTTTTGGAGACAAAGTTAGAGAGGCCAGGTTGAGATGGTTTGGACATGTTCAGAGGAGGGAGAGTGAATATATCGGTAAAAGGATGCTGAGGTTAGAGCTGCCAGGCAGGAGGCCGAGAGGAAGACCAAAGAGGAGGTTTATGGATGTCGTGAAGGAGGACATGAAGGTAGTCTGTCTGAGAGAAGAGGACGCAGGGGATAGGGCTATATGGAGGCAGATGATTCGCTGTGCGACCCCTTAAGGGAACAGCCGAAAGGAAAAGATGATGTGCTGTGCTGCACTCGTCTCACTTTCTCTCTCCCCTAGACCATAGACCATAGTTCTTTGTTCATAGACCATAGCCTCGTATCGCGTGTTTGCTTTGTTTCATTTTGTTTTCATGTTTCGCCTCATTGTGGATTATTCATGCTCTCTGTGCATTTTTGCCTCACCTCATTTTGGATTATTCATGCTCACTGTGGATTTATGCCTAACTTCATGTTGGATTTATACCCATTTACGTTCCTGTGGATTACTGTGTGTTTTTTTTTACCTTGCTGTTCATGTGTGTTTTCCCTTCCCTTTAATAAAGTAACCTGTTCCCCAGCGATTGATCCAGCCTCCCCCCGTGTTTCGTAACACCAGTCCACACCTCTCGTTGGACAATTGACGAATCCGGAATGTGAATTTTGGGAGGGAGAAAGTTTCCTTTGTCTCTCTCCAGACCTGATTTGCATTTCTGTGGTGGAGTCGGATTAGTACCGTCTTATTACAAAGTATAGTAAAAAGCATAAAATAATGTGTCCCATCGTAACATAATATGCGTCATCAATCAGGACATCAAGAGAGGATTAATTAGAGACCAAATTCGATAGGGTTGGAAGACGTTAAAAGAGTGGTATATCCTCCCACATGGTTATAGGCATTTCAACTTATTCTGAACTTAACTACAAAATCATACTAGGTTGATTACACAGGACAAACAATGCATGCATACATCTTATACTATTTCGGCATAGTTTAATTGTGTTACATACAGGGAGTGTTCAATTGTGTGTGTGTGTGTGTGTGTAGAGGGGAGTTTGCATATTCGGCATTCCAAACGGGGGTGTCTGGGGAAAGATTGTCCCTTGGTGCCTGGAGAAGGGGAGGGGGTCAGTCCAAGAGATCTTTGAAGTCACCTCGGAGTGGTGGAGTCTCCTAGACTTACTGGCGCCGGGTTAGTGATTTAAGGGAGAGGGCAAAAAGTTAAAAGCTTTGCTGGGCCTAGCGTTGATTTGACCAGTTTTGATCCAGTCCAGAGGCTACACAGGTTTATTGTCAACATTTACAGACTTTCAACTGTTTGCAATGAACATATCAAACAAAAGCAGTTGAAATAGCTCAACACAAAGAATTCTTCAAGTGGTTTCCCCAAATTCAACTGAAAATGCAACTTATAATGACTTCTCCAGTTTCAAAATTATTCAGCCCCTTCATGGCAAGCATCTTTAGTACTTAGTAGAGAACCCTTTTGCTGTTATGACCTGCTGCAAATGAGATGCATAGCCAGACACCAGCTTCTGGCAGCGTTCCTGAGGAATCTTAGCCCATTCCTCATGAGCAATGGCCTCCAGTTCAGTAATATTCTTGGATTTGAAGAAGAGAACTGCCTTCTACAAATCCCACCAGAGATTTTCTATGGGGTTCAAGTCAGGTGAATGATAGCCACTGTAGAATCTTCCAGGACTTCTTCTGCAACAAAGCCTTGGTGGAATTTGAGGAATGCTTTGGATCATTGTCCTGTTGAAAGGTCCAATGACACCCAAGCTTCATCTTCCTCACAGATGGCATGACGTTTTCTCCTAGGATTTCCTGATACATCAATGAATACATCTTGCCTTCCACACGTTGCAGGTTTCCAGTGCCATAGGATGCAAAGCAGCCCCAGAGCATCACCAAGCCACCACCATGCTTGACTGTGGACAGAGTGTTCTTTTCAGCATATGCTTCATTCTTCTTCCTCCAGATATACCGCTGATCCATCATGCCGAAAAGGTCCACAAAACAGAATCCCAAAACGTCTGTGGCTTATTTATATGATTTTGAGCATATTGGAGCTGATTTTTCTTGTGCTTTTGGGTCAGTAGTGGATACTTAGTAGCATCTTGGAGTTCTGGCATGGAAACCTTCTGCATTTAGTACGTGCCTTATTGTGCTCACTGAAACCTCAGTGCCTGTTGCCACCAAGTCTTGCTGCAGGTCTTTTAAAGTCACTCGAGGGTTTTTCACAACCTGCCTTCTCAGAAATCTGGTTGCAGCCATTGATAGCTTCCTTTTTCTGCCCCCTCCAAGTAGTGTAACCCCTGTTCCCTTAACTTTGAACGGGCGAACTATGCTTCCCACGGTGTCTCTAGGAACATTCAGTGCCTTCACTATCTTTTTGTATCCTGTTCCTTGTTTGTGAAGGGCGATGATCTCTTCTCTTAACTTTTTGGACCATTCTTTTGACTTATTTCTAACATTTAGTCAAACGTGACACTCAACAAACCCCTAGCCAGTTCAGGTATTTGATGTTTTCCAGCTCAAGCACACCTGGTGCAACTAATGAAGCCCTTGATTAGTTGCATCAAGTGTGCTTGAGACAACTCCTGTTTTGCATATTTGTGCTGTTGTGAGGGATTCTATTCAGGGGGTTGAATAATTTTGAGACTGGAGAAGTCATTATAAGTTGCATTTAGAGTTGAATTTGGGGAAACCACTTGAAGCATTCATTGTGTTGAGCTATTTCAATTGCTTTTGTTTGATTTGTTTATTGCAAACATCTGAAAGTCTGTAAATTTTGACAATAAACCTGATTTGCAATGGGGGTTGAATAATTTTGATTGTAACTGTAAAAAAATTATAACCATTCCATGTTTTTTTTTTCATAGAAATAATTTTCTCAGCTATCCTCAAGCCACACCACAGCCTCTTTAATCCACATCTGCTTTTTTCATACCGATTTCTTTAGTGAACCAGGAAGCATAGAGAAATACAATTTGTGTGGGAGGGGGGAGCCATGCTCATGAAGCAATGCAAAAAGAATCGACATTACTTGGTATGCATGGAGTGGGTCGAGCTATCGTGTTATAAATTGGCATGTGGCAGCCAGCCAGGACTAAAGTGCATTAGTCAAAAGGCTTGCATATGTAATAAAATACAGAAAGGAGAAAAGGAGGAAGAAAGGGAGGGAGGGAAAGCAACAGGGAGAAATCAGCTCTTAGTAGATTGAGATCATAAGACGGCTACCTGCTGTACGATATATTTGAAAGGCAAACTCTGGCTAAATCCAGTCAGAGAGATCATATCACAGCACCAACTTAACAAGGCTAAATTAGATGACATTCATCTTGACAAATAATTTCTTCCCTACCTGTCCGTAAGGAGAGGGGAGAGAGGCCAAACAAACTAAATTTGGTGTCAAGTAAGATACACTGTAAGGAAAGGTAATAGAAGAGCTCAAACTTTTTTGATAAAGATAAAGGAGTCCATAGAGGGGAGAATGTGTCTGCAATGGGAGATTGTGAGGGCGCATATTTGGCTTCTGTTTAGTTGTGGGCAGCAGTGAGCTAATGCAGAAGTGAGATAAGCTCATGAAATAATGAGACATTAAAAAGCTACTTTAATCACAACCACTGAGGCGATATAGTACCCTCCAGAATTATTGGCACTCTTCAAAAATGAGCAAAAATGATTGTATAAAATAAACATTATACAGTACTGTGCAAACGTTTTAGGCAGGTGTGAAAAAATGCTGTAAAGTAAGAATGCTTTCAAAAATAGACATGTTAATAGTTTATATTTATCAATTAACAAAATGCAAAGTGAGTGAACAGAAGAAAAATCAACATCAAATCAATACTTGGTGTGACCACCCTTTGCCTTCAAAACAGCATCAATTCATCAGTTCTCGGCAGTGGTAGCTCAGTGGTTAAGACGTTGGACTACTGATCAGAAGGTTGTTAGTTCAAACCCCAGCACTGCCAAGCTGCCACTGTGGGCCCTTGAGTAAGGCCCTCAACTGCTCAGTTGTATAAATGACATAAATGTAAGTCACTCTGGATATGGGCATCTGCCAAATGCTGTAAATGTCATTCTTCTGCACACAGTTTTTGAAGTAACTCGGTAGGTACGTTGGCCCAAACATCTTGGATAACTAACCACAGTTCTTCTGTGCATTTGGACAGCCTCAGTTGCTTCTATCTCTTCACGTAATCCCAGACAGAATCAGACAGAGATCAAGGCTCTATGGGGCCCATACCATCACTTCCAGGAGTCATTGTTCTTCTTTACCCTGAAGATAGTTCTTAATGACTTTCACTGTATGTTTGTGGTCTTTGTCATGCTGCAGTATAAATTTGGGGCCAATCAGATGCCTCCTTGATGGTATTGCATGATGGATATGTATCTGCCTGTACTTCTCAGCATTGAGGAGACCATTAAGTCTGACCAAATCTCCAACTCCATTTGCAGAAATGCAGCCCAAACTTGCAAGAAACCTCCACAATGCTTCACTGTTGCCTGCAGACACTCATTCATGTACTGCTCTCCAGCCCCTTAGCAAACAAACTGCCTTCTCTTATATGTCAAATTTTGACTAATCAGTCCAGAGCACCTACTGCCATTTTTCTGCACCGCAGTTCCTGTGTTTTCATGCATAGTTGAGTCGCTTGGCCTTGCTTCCACGTCAGAGGTATGGCTTTTTGGCCAAAAGTCTTCCATGAAGGCCACTTCTGACCAGACTTCTCCAGACAGTAGATGGGTGTACCAGGGTCCCACTTGTTTCTGCCAGGTCTGAGCTGATGGCACTGCTGGACATCTTCCGATTGTAAAGGGAACTAAGCCTGATGTGTCTTTCATCGGCTGCAGTAAGTTTCCTTGACCGACTACAGCGTCTACAGTCCTCAACATTGCCCGTTTCTTTGTGCTTCTTCAAAAGAGCTTGGACAGCACATCTGAAAACCCCTGTCTGCCTTGAAATTTCTGCCTGGGAGAGACCTTGCTGATGCAGTATGACTACCTTCTGTCTTGTTGCTGTGCTAGGTCTTGCCATGGTGTATGACTTTTGACAGTAAACTGTCTTCAGCAACCTCACACAGTGGTTGAAGGAGAAAAAGGTGAATGTCCTTGCATGGCCTAGGCAGAGGCCAGACTTAAACCCCATTGAAAATCTGTGGAATGACTTGAAGACTGCAGTCCACAAATGGCCAAGCTCAAATTTAACTGAACTTGAGCAGTTCTGCAAAGAAGAGTGGGCAAATATTGCAAAGTCTAGATGTGCAATGTTAGTAGAGACATATCCCAACAGACCAAAGGCTGTAATTTAAAAAAATAAGGCAAATTAAAGCAAGCGGGTGATCCTTTTTTCCAACTCAGTCATTCTGTTTGTTTGTTTATTTATTTATTTATTTCTGACATGTTGGTGTTATATCGTTCACTTGGATGTTATAAGTTGCACTGAGTAAATACAGCTGGACAAAATATATATATATATATATATATATATATATATATATATATATATATATATATATATATATATATATATATATATATATATATATATACAGTATACTGTATATATATATATATATATATATATATATATATATATATATATATATATATATATATATATATATATATATACAGTATACTGTATATATACTGTACTGTGCAAAAGTTTTAGCCACCCTATTTCTTTTAGTACAAACTTTGTTACAGATTTTTTTTTTTATGACTTCTACATTATCAAGTCAGTACAGATACATACACCAATCAGCCATAACATTAAAACCACCTGCTTAATATTGTTCTCTTGTACCACCAAAACAGCTCTGACTGATGAAGACATGGACTCCACAAGACCTCTGAAGGTCTGCTGTGGTATCTGGCACCAAGACATTAGCAGCAGATCCTTTAAGTCCTGTAAATTGCGAGGTGGGGCCTCCATCGACTGGACTTGTTTGTCCAGCACATCCCACAGATGCTTGATGGGATTGAGATCTGGGGAATTTGGAGGCCAAGTGAACACTTTGAACTCTTTGTCATATTCCTCAAATCAATCCTGAACAATTTTTGCAGTGGACCAGGGTGCATAATCCTGCTGAATGAGTCCACTGCCACTAGGGAATTCTGTTGCCATGACGGGGTGTACTCAGTCTGCAACAACGTTTAGGTAGGTGAGACATAGTGCATCCTGGTACCATCTCCATTGTTGCCGATTTCGGCAGTGGACAGGCATCAGCATGGGCACTGTGACTGGTCTACGGCTATGCAGCCCCATGCACAGCAAGCTGGGATGCGTTGTGTGTTCTGACACCTTTCTATCATAGCCAGTGTAACGAATCAAACATTACTAGCATTATTCTTTTCCACCAGAATAATGGATCAACTTTAAACATGAAACGAAAACAGAATCGCACACTTGGATTCGAAGCACCTTTTTAAAGGAAACGAGTTTTAAAGCGTGCCCGCATTATCTACCAGAATGTGTAGTAACTCGGATGAATCTGCAACGTTTAAAAATATTCTCCACCAGTTACAATTTATGTAACAGATTAAAAGATGTTTAACACGTTTAAATGTATTCTCCCATTTATATAAGGAATTAGCTCGACTGGCGTGAAATATATCTAATCAACGCGTGTAGTGACCAGTTATAAATATACATCAGCCATGAAAGGGAATTCATGTAGGTGCACATATACATATAGATAATTAACTACAACGGATTATAATTAATTATGACTATGTATGTGGCCTAGATCAGCTTTATGAACTCTAAAGAGTGAGTTCATCCTTCTGGCCAGGAAGAATTAACTCACGAAGTTTGTTATTAAAGATTAGAGCGGGTAACGAGATCTTATGCAGCGTTTAATTGACTCATTACGTGACAAAACAGAGAAAATCAAGCGTGGGATAATAGGTTTTAATAACTAGATGTAACTATGGATACACACGACTAACTCTAAGCAAACATACATATGTACATCTATATGCAAGGAAATAAAAGGTATAGAGAGAAAGTAATGAAGTAAAAGGGAAGCAGACAAAAACACAACTAATTAGCCTTTTTCAAAAACCAGCAACAAACTTGAATCTCCTGTAAACAGGTGTAAAATCTTAAACGCAGATATAGGTTCATTAACTATACTTGCATGGCTTCGGTTTTGAAAGTTTGCACGAGGTCGTGTAGAGTTCACTGGTCCGTTGCGCCATTTGCAAAAAGGCGTGAAGCGGTTGCATCCTTTGTCCGGGAGAGAGAGATCCTGGCTTCCTCTTCCCGGGGCACGTGGCCCCGGGGGAGAGAGAAACCGGAAGAGTGTAAAAGTGAAGTTGAAGAGTGACGAAGAGAAGACTGAGTGAGAAGTGAAGAGCGTTGTGTTGTTTTAAAGACAACACCAACGCATACGCCTCTTTGGGCTATGGGCCAATCAGGAAGTTGGATTTGCATGTCCGGATGAACTCTCTTTGTCTGGTCTCGGACCCTAATTTAAATGTCCAGGGAGGAGCTGGTTTATACTGTATTATATATGAAATTACGAGAAAGCATGAAATAATGTATCCCATTGCAATATGATATGAATCAGGGTATCTCGAGATGATTAACTACATACCAAATTCGATGGACTTGTAAAGAATATTGCAAATAAAACCTGGTTACAGACATTTAAAATGATATGCTAAATTAAAACTATCTAAAATCATTAAGGTTAGTTACATAAACACACAATATATGTAAACAAGATAACATCACACTATTTAGGCATCGAATAATTACATATAATTACACGTTACATTGAAAAGAGAGAGATTTCTCCATTGTGTGTGTAAAGTAAGCTTGTGTGTGTGTGTGTATGTGTGTGTGTGTGTGTGTGTGTGTGTGTGCGCATGTGTATGTCCAGAAGAGGGGGCTGGCATTCTTCTAATGTCCCACCGGTCCTTGGTCACCTCAGGGTGACCTTTAGGGAGGACGTTTTCTCTTCTGGACTTGCCGACTCTGAGGCTAATCCATGTGGTCGTAAACAGAGATTAGATCAGAGATTTACAGGCCCTTGGTCGGAGTTTTGGTGGACCCCTGCTGACGAACTAATTGTGAAGTTTCCCAGACGTTCAGTCATCAAAGGTTTCTTTTATTGCAGGGGCAAGTCCTGTGTGGGTTACAAAAAGTCTTTTGCATTCCAAAGGGCATCTGCCTGCAGGAGGCCTCTCAGGGTTAATCTCGGTCACCTGAGTGATGAAATTTTCTATGTTCCATCTGGGTTAATTCAGAAATCAGTTTGGGCACCATCATACGTTACACCAGCATTAACTTTTTCAGCAATTTGTGCTACAGTAGCTCTTCTGTTCGATCAGAACAGATGGGCTAGCCCTCGTTCTCACACACACATCAGTGAGCCTTGGGCACCCATGACCCTGTTGCCAGTTGACCGGTTGTCCTTCCTCAGACCACCTTTGGTAGGTACTAACCACTGCATTCTGGGAACACCCCACAAGACCTGCCATTTTGGAGATGCTCTGACCCAGTTGTCTAGCCATCAAAATGTGCCCTTTGTCAAAGTCACACAGATCCTTACGCTTCCATATTCTTCCTGCTTCCAACACATGAACTGACTGTTCACTTGCTGCCTAATATATCTCACCCCTTGACAGTTGCCATTGTAAGGAAATAATCAATGTTATTCATGTCACTCACTCTACTATGAGCTCATTGGTTTTAGTGGTGTTGAAAACTTCACCAGGTTTTGCATCTCCTCCTTTGTTGTTCCAAAAATCAAACCAACAACAATGGTGTCATCCGCAAACTTGACTGTTGGTTAATGAGTCCATAATTCATGAGCAAAGTGGGGTTCCCATTAAAAGCAGAGCTGAAATCAACAAACAACATCCTCACATATGTTTTTGTTGTTATAGGTGCGCACGGACTGTGTGAAGTGCAGTAGGAACTGCAATAGGAATGCAGACTGGTGCTGACTGTGTTCAGGGGGATTATGGTTCTGATGTGGCCATTATCAGTCTCACTAAGAACTTCATGATTATTGGTGTCAGGACAACTGAGCAATAGCAATTCCAGCATTGCACTGCTAATTTCTTGGGCACACGGATGATGGTGCTAGATTTGAGCAAGTGGGGACAGTAGCGCAATGAGTGGTTGAATGCGTTGGTAACTACCTCTGCTAGTTGGTTATTGCACTTTTTCAGTATGCAACCTGTGACCCCATCTGGACCTGCTGCCTTGGTGATATCAATTTTCTGCAGGGTGGACCTCACCTGGTGGCAGTGAAGAACAAGTGGTTGTTCGTTCTCAGGTGGTGCTACATGGGTGTCAGCATTTCCTTGTTGCTTGTTCATGAAAGACTGGATCAGCATATCAGGAGAGAAGCATCCATGTTGGAGTGTAGGATGTTGCTTTTGTAGTCTGTAATTGCTTTAATCCCAGTCCACATGCAGTGGGAATTACTGTTTTTGAAGTGGTCCTCTATGCTTTGGTTGTATTCACAATTGACCTCCCTTATTCCTTTTTTAGGATTCCTCTGGCATCTTTGTAGGCTCTTGCATCACCAGATTTAAAAACAGTGCTCACACCTTCAGAAGAGTTCATACTTCACTATTCAGACATGGCTTCTGGTTGGGAAATACTTTAACAGTCTTTTGTGTATTAACTATTTCTGTGCACAAATTAATGTAGGACAGGACTGAAGGGGTCTTGGTTCTGTATGTGCAGTGAGCTGATATGTACAACTTGGCTCGAAGCCTAGCATGTATCCTGGCCCTCTGTCATGTAAATACCGGTAAAGGACTAGAGACTACGATTCCCATCAGCTACTGCACCTCACCTGACAATCTCACATTACTATCTGCACCTGATTCACGTTTGGGATGATTATCACTTGTATGTATGTCACGCCTTGCACTGCTCACATTGTCTTTCATTTGTCTTATTTTGCCATTATTTTGCCACATTTAGGTCTTTGTTCCATATTTGTGTCCTAGCCTTGGTGTTCTAGAGTTCCTGTTTTGTGTTTTTTTTTCATTTTTGCTAAACCTTAATCTCCACTTGCATCTGTCTTCGCCTCCATTACATGACACCCTCTTGCCCCGCTTTTATTTTCTCTCCCTTTACCACCTGAGTTTCCTCGCCGTGCAAATGGTAGTTCCGCTGGATAGAGTATGTTTTGTTTGCTGTATAGCCCAAACAAATTTCCTTGATGCAGAATAATTCTGATAGATTGTATGATTTGAAAGCACCAATTTCTTGGATCAGTAAACACAAAACATTTAGAACATAAAAAACAACCAATAAGCTGCTACATCTACATGCTGCATCTACATGTACCCCCTTTCATTGATCAAGGTCCCCTTCTAATGAATTGGAATTGACCTTGTCAGGCCATTCAAAGGGAGTGCATGAGGGCTTTGTGTTAGTTTTAGTGGACTACGGAATTTGATACCCGAAAGCACTGACTCTTCGCAAAATCTCAGCATGCAGCATTTTAAAGGCACGCTTCCGAGTTATGTCCAAGTCAGGATCCGGAAAAAAAATCCTGACTGACCAGGGCACATCTCTCATTTCACTCGCCTTCGATGAATAGGCTGGTCGAATGGTTTAATCAAACCCTTAAAAATATGATTTGTAAGTTTGTTCATGATGATGATCATGAGAGGTCCCACAAGTCTCCATGTAGTTCTCCCCATTCAAATTACTGTTCAGGTTTCTAACAGCAGAAACAAAATTCAGTACATTCTGGACCTGAGAGCAAAACTTCACACCTTGAGTCACCTAACGCAGGAGAAGTTACATCAGGCCCAAGAATGGCAGTCCTAACTGTACGACAGAGGTAATTGGCTACAGGAATTTATCCCAGGAGATATGTGGTTGTTTTACTATCCATGTGAAGCTCTGAATTACTCACAAAGTGGCAAGGCCCACTACAGAGATGTCGACTGTGAAGTCAGGTAAATGGATAGAGGCAATGCTCTCATACTGTATATACCACCTTAATTTCCTGAAACCATGGAGAGAGACAGTTCCTGTGGCTCTGGCAACAGTGATCACAATCTGGGACCAGAGGTAAATCTAAAAAGTGTGACCCAATTCACCCACATCCCCTGTGGAGACCACCTCTCACTGTCCCAGAGAGCACAGGTTGCAAGGGGAATTTTCCAACATGTTTTTTTGCATCTACCCTGTCACACAGACCTTGTGGAGCACCACACTGAGACTCTTCCAAACATGTTTTTTTGCAGTCGCCCCAACTGAAAACGGTTGGCATCAGCAATTCTGATATGTACCAGTATGTCAGCATAAAAAATGGTTTCCTCTGCCAGGAGGTTCAGACTTGGCCATAGATATAGCTTTCAATAAGATGATGAGCCAAACATACTTCCAAATCAACACAAATATATGTTTTTAATGCATAACTGGAAAAGAACCCACCCAGTAAAATTATTTTAAAACTTTGATGCTTCAACTGTTTCAAATTTAACTCACAGTGTCAGTATGAGCATTAAAATGAAAATTTGCAATGCAAGTTCCTTTGTTATATTTGTTAAGAAAAAGTTGTATCAACAACCACTAATTATCAACCATTTCGAATATCAACTGGTTTCAACTACTAGAGCATCAGAAGCACTTTACCTTCACATAGCTAATGAAGGACATTTGTCTGAAAATTCCTGTTTCTCTGGAACTTTTTGTGTACTGTGCTTAATTTTTTCTACATAATACTCGGTGGCTAAATAATGCTATGTCTAGATATCTCAACCTCAGTTATTCAAAAATATGAATTATGCCTATTTAAAGAGATAAAAAAAGCATGGCCAAACTGAAAAGCCTTGACCCTATCATCAGGGAGATCACAAGTATAAATCCCCACAATACCACAGCCAGGAGCCAAGGGAGCAAACTGGCCATCAGTGGGAGGTGTGTCATTACTCAATTCCCTGTCAATTAGAGAGACACTAGCCAATTGCAGGCATCTGTGAGCTCATGTATGTGGAGGTGTATTTCACTACCCTGTGATGCAGCATGTGCAGCAGTTCAAAAAGATGCAGTTGGCTGGCTTCACATGTCTCAGAGGAAGCCTACACCCTCTCTGTTTGGTAGCTGCTGTATAATAGGGGAGAGCTGACTGATGGGAAGGAATGACTGGTGACCAAACTGGGAAGAAAAATTGGGAAAATTTCGGGCAGAAGTCACACACTCCCATATTGAGATCAGGTCTATATCAGGTTGTATGAGTTATGTTTTGGATTGTTGTCTTGTTGCAGGATACACCCACATTTCTTTTTAGCATTCTATTCTGGGTAGTGAAACTGTAAAGTAGAAAGAAGTAGGTACATTTTTCAATTCAGAAATCATGAAGGAAGCAAAGTTTTACACTCAACTCTCTATAGATATCTATCTATGCATATCTATAAATTGACCTATATGGTAGTTTATCAAAACTTGATAAAATGCTTGTTGCCATATGGTAGGTCTACCTAATAAACAGGCAACTGACAGTGTATGTTTACATAGTCCTTTCAGTGAAATGGCTTCTTTTGATTCATTTGAGTTGTAAGAGGACACATAGGATATATCTTTGCATATTTTCTATTCAATCTGTATATTTGCTAGTCTGTCAGTACTGCTACACTGTGAAAAGGAGAGTATGTTTGGCCTCCTCCAGACAAAATCACACCATTTTTGTCATATACTCAGCGTGAGGAGAGACATATTTTTATTTCAATGTTTCTTAATGTTTGGTGAAGAGCATGAGCTGCTGTGCTCTGTTCATGGGTTTGGTATCCAGTAGTGATTGAGTAGACAAAATCCAATCTGCTCCACTTGCCAAAGGAACATAGTCAGTGTCAAATAAAAGTAAGGTAGGAATACAGAAAGCCACAAAATAGGGATATGAATAGGGATAGGGTTCCTACCTTTCTGTGCTTTTGTGGCTCAGCAGGTTTCTACTCACACTGGTGGAAAAATATTAACCATTAATATTTACATATATCTTATTATGCTTTATAGAATGCATGATTTATAGATTGGAGATGCAGTGCACTATACATCAACACATCAGTGTGTGCGTGTGTGTGTGTGTGTGTGTGTGTGTGTGTGTGTGTGTGTGTGTATTTCATTATGTACATAATGGACAAACAGATAAGTTGCTGAAATGCTGAAATTCTCAAACATAAAATTAAATTGAATAAATTGTGGGCACAGGGTTACAATCACGACTGTTTGTGAAATACTTGCTAAAATATTTGCACTGCTGAAATTATGCTAAAATAAGATTATGTCGGCATTTCTAATGCTGAATGTTTGTGTATATTATTATATTTGTTGTCTTTCTTTATATACTGAGTTATACTCTGTAACATCAAATAAAAACACTCAATTAAAAAAAAAATCAGCTTTCAACAAAGGCAGAAAAAAAGTAAAAACATTAAATAAAAGCAGTGAATTAAAAAAAAAAAATAGTGCCACTTTAGATAAAATGGAAAATAACTAAACATGCAAAAATGAACAAAGGTGAGCAGTTCCTAACTCCTGATCTCGACACTTGTTGGAAACATTGTCATGAAAATGTGCTTTATAACACTGTTACTTAGTGAAGAAATTCATGGTGATGATTATTACACTGTTATGACAAAGTATGTACAAAAAGGTGACAAAATTGGAGGCACAGATGAGCTCTGGAAGATATTTTGCAGCCATGGTTTGATTCCATTTGTCTCCTTATTCATTTATTTATTCATCTTCACTAACCACTAACATTATCCTGGTCAGGGTTGCAATTGATCCAAAGTATATGCCCAGGGCATGAGGCAGGAACACACCATGCACTCACAAATTTTCCGTTCATTCACACCTGGGGCAATTTAACGTATCAAGTCCACCTACAGTATCAATATGTTTTTTGGGAGTTAATAGGAAATCAGAGAACTAGGATGGTTCCTGAACCCAAATGGATTATGAAAGAAACTGTCCTGGTGCTATGGAATAAAAGGAAATAGAAGCATGGTTACATGCATAACTAATTTTGTAATGGCCATCTCAGTCTGTGGATTTGAACCCTGTTGGAAACTTGGACCAAATCGCAGAACATTTCCCACTCCACTATATTATTAGGTTTGTGCATTTAGACACCTTCTTCAATATGTACAAGATTTTCTTTCCCCCCAGTATATTGTGAGCGTGTAACTTTTCACATAAAAAATTAACTCCTTTTTAAATTGACTGCTTTTTTCACTTGTTCACCTGCCATTCAAGTCCACGGTACCCAGCAACCAGCTTTCTAGCATATACACACGACATTGACACCAGAAATTAGTGGAATTAGGCACTGGGAGAAAATATATCTCGCATGGATACAGGAGGAAACAAAAAACAAATAGATTATACTCTCATTTTTGCCTGTCTTTTGTGAACAAATCAAGAAACCTGTTGTGCTTCCAGTAATAATTACTTTTGCAAACAGCAAGACCTAAATAAATTCCTTAAAATGGTGATGAGCAAATATCAAACATGATTTGTTTGTCTCTGTGTGAAATTAAGTGGCTTTATGGGTTCAGCCTGTAGGCACAGTAATTTTATTCACAGTAATATGATTATAATATGTGATGATGGCTTTGATGTTAAGTGCATGTTAGATTAGTGATATTCAGTTTTGGGGGAATTCTGCAGGAAATAACTTTAGCCATATCGTTTTAAACACTAAATAGTCAACAATAATGATTATTAAATGTGTTCTTTTCTGTTTTTAATATTGCTTAATGGTGATCAGTGTCTTGTTTTGGTAGTAGAGTATTTTGTTCTTCAACACATTTAAGATTACAGCAGAAAGAAGCATGAATGGTTGCAGCCTGAACAATATTGTCAAATCCTCCATATATACTGTATATGTATAACTATGTATGTATGTACAGTACTGAGCAAAAGTTTTAGGCATCTTTTTTTAGTACACACTTTGTTATAGATTTTTTAAATTTTATTTTAAGGCTTATACATTATAAAGTCAGTACAAAAAACATTTTAGATTCCTAAACATTAGTTTTCTAGCACAAAATTAAATGTTACAGAAAAATGTTTGTATGTCATTAAAGAAAGCAGCATATTACGTAAGAGACACTTTTCAGACAAAAAAACACAATGAAGGCTGCTGGGTTTTGCTGCAAAAATAAGAAGTCAGTCGACAGTCAAAGTCTCCAGAAGAACTGTGGCTGGTTCTGCAAGATGCTCAATAAAACTTACCAGCTCATTTCCTTATAAAACTGCACAAATTGTACCGGAGACTATTTTTATTTTTTTGTCAAACCAAATATTGACTTTGTTTCATTTACTACTGTATTTCTTTTAATGTAGAAACATTTAATTTCATTATTTTGAAGGCATCTTTGCTCTACAGCATTTCTTTGCATGTGCCTAAAACTTTTGCACAGTACTGTATGTATGTATGTACGTATGTATGTATGTATGTATGTATGTATGTATGTATAACTGCTGTGAACTTAAGACCAGGTGATGTTTATCTTCTACTGGCCAGTTTCGGTGAGCCTGTGCCCACTGTAATAACAGAACTCAATGTGCTTTTCTGGTGTTGTCACCCATCTGCTTCAGAGTTCAACATGTTGTCTGTTCTGAGATGCTGCAGCTGAGATTGGTTATTTGAATTACTGTAGCCTGCCTGGAAGCTTGAACCAGTTTGGCGATTCTCCTCTGACCTCTCTCATCAACGCGATGTTTCCGCATACAAAACTGCTGCTCACTGGATGTTTATTTGTTGTTGTTGCACCATGTTATGCAAAATCTAGAGACTGTCTTACGTGAAAATTCCAGGAGATCAGCAGTTTCTGAAATTCTCAAAACAGCCCATTTGGCACCAACAACCATGATCAGTATCACTGAGATCACTTTTGTTTTTATCCATTCTGATATTTGATATGAACATTAACTGAAACTCTTGACCTGTAACTGCATGATTTTATGCATTGTACTGCTATCACATGACTGGCTGATTGGAGAATTGCATGAGTAATCAGGTGTATATGTATTCCTATTAAAGTTAACACTGAGTGTATATAATGATCTTCAAACAGTTTTAACCTAGCCTATCTATGATACTAGTCTTTCAAGCTATGTTTATTTATACAACAGAATATTTTCAATTATATGCAGCCTTTCTATTACTTCTTCCTATTTTCTTTGATCAACCTAAATAAATTAAATAACTACAATAATGTATAGACTTATTTATATGAGTATATGAGTGTCCTTGCTAACAGTCTAAAGTAGCTTGCCTACAGTTAACACTGCAATTTTTGTTAAGGCTGTAGTTGTGCATTCTTACTACATTTTAATAATTGTGCTTCTGTTCCACCTCATATAGGCTTTCCTCGCAGGCAAGTGCAGTGCTTTTTCAAGCCTGTGCAGCCCATTGCTCGATTTTATAGCTGCAGCATCATCAGCAAATCTGGAATCACGCACGATAGTGCACTGAGGAGCCACTTAACTTCACTTAGTGCAGTACTGTTAGAACAGATACACAACGTGCATCTGTGTAACTGCCCCCCGGGACTGGAGTCTGCAAACCACTGTATAACACCATCACAATCCATAAAGTATAAATATAGTTTTCATGTGGTAATTTCTGCTTTTTAACAACTAAGTGACCAAGTTCAATGTATTGATTTTGCTGTGTGTTTAAAGTTTAAAGCAGAATGTGAACTCTATCACTAGGCTGGGTGAAGATTTAAAATAGAGATTGTAAAAATTTGTCATGCAAAATCTATGAGTGGAATGTTAAAGCGGTGGCACTGGATTAATTCCTGTGGTGGACACACCTCTGATGAACAGCCAGATAAAATCAGTTTTATCTTGCACTATACAGCCGTGGCCAAAAGTTTTGAGAATGACACAAATATTAATTTTCACAAAGTCTACTGCTTCAGTTTTTCTGATGGCAATTTGCATATACTCCAGAATGTTATGAAGAGTGATCAGATGAATTGCAATTAATTTCAAAGTCCCTCTTTGCTATGAAAATGAACTTAATCCCCAAAAAAACATGTCCACTGCATTTCAGCCCTTCCATAAAAGGACCAGCTGACATCATGTCAGTGATTCTCTGGTTAACACAGGTGAGAGTGTTAACGAGGACAAGGCTGGAGATCACTCTGTCATGCTGATTGAGTTAGAAAAACAGACTGGAAGCTTTAAAAGGAGGGTGGTGCTTGAAATTATTGTTCTTCCTCTGTTAACTATGGTTACCCGCAAGGAAACACGTGCAGCCATCATTGCTTTGCATGAAAAGGGATTCACAGGCAAGGATATTGCTGCTAGTAAGATTGCACCTAAATCAACCATTTATCGGATCATCAAGACCTTCAAGGAGAGAGGTTCAACTGTTGTGAAGAAGGCTTCAGGGCGCCCAAGAAAGTCCACCAAGCGCCAGGACTGTCTCCTAAAGTTGATTCAGCTGCGGGATCGGGGCACCACCAGCGCAGAGCTTGCTCAGGAATGGCAGTAGGCAGGTGTGAGTGCGTCTGCACACAGTGAGGCGAAGACTTTTGGAGGATGGCCTGGTGTCAAGAAGGGCAGCAAAGAAGCCACTTCTCTCCAGGAAAAACATCAGGGACAGACTGCTATTCTGCAAAAAGTACAGGGATTGGACTGCTGAGGACTGGGGTAATGTCATTTTCTCTGATGAATCCCCTTTCCGATTGTTTGGGGCATCTGGAAAAAAGCTTGTCCAGAGAAGAAAAGATGAGCGCTACCATCAGTCCTGTGTCATGCCAACTGCATCCTGAGACCACTCATGTGTGGGTTTGCTTCTCAGCCAAGGGAGTGGGCTCACTCACAATTTTGCCTAAGAACACAGCCATGAATAACGAATGGTACAAAAACATCCTCAGAGAGCAACTTCTCCCAACCATCCAAGAACAGTTTGGTGACGAACAATGCCTTTTCCAGCATGATGGGGCACCTTGTCACAAGGCAAAAGTGATAACGAAGTGGCTCGGGGAACAAAACATAGACATTTTTGGTCCATGGCCAGGAAACTCCCCAGACCTTAATCCCATTGATAATTTGTGGTCAATCCTCAAGAGGCGGGTGGACAAACAAAAACCCACAAACTCTGACAAACTCAGCTTCAGTGTTTTTATATCTTTTTGTCAGATGTTACTAACTGTTACTGAAGTATAATCACATGAAGATGTGATCAATGACATCTGTGTGTAAATAACCATATTTTTAATGGTCAAATCATGTCTTGTGCTCTACAGGTTGCAGATTTCAGTTTGGTTGAATTCACCTCAAGTCATTATGAAATAGGGGGATTTTCCCCTCTGTTATGTGTCAGTGGATGGTCACCCTTTCAAATAATAACAATCAACATAAAGAGAATGAAACAAATTTTAAGCATTAGAGAAAGTAAACTAGTAACTAGATTTAGCATTAATGTTATCATCATGATATTTTTGTCAATTTAAAGCTCTTTTCAAATTGTAAGTATTTGCCATTCCCTTTAGTTTAATATTACACCATATAAATCAACTAAAGCAAAAACTGGATTCCAAATGGCTCCCAACTCCATATGTACAGTGCACATATTTGGCCTAAGTAGTGTGCTATTGGAAGCCATTAGAGAATCAGCCTTGGGTTCACTTTCCAGCTAGCATTTAGGTTACCTGGCTGTCAGGCATTGATCTCATGAAAATAAAGGAGACATCACAATTTCACAATCATGCTACACATCTTTGACTCCAGTAGAATGTGTTATATCAGGACATATACACGTGTATAAATTAAATAGATTGCGAGATACTGAAAATAGTTGTGAGTGTGAGGAATGTAAGCCTGGAGGCACTGATGGCTAGCAGTCTACTGTATGTTGAGTAACTGTCAGCTGAATGATAGGGGAGATGTTAAAGTGTAACAGGACAACTTCAAATACAGAAATTGCAAATCTCTGAATGCCTGGACTGAACTATCAGAATTAAATATTCCACTAAAATGTGTATACTGTATATAATATAATACACCAGATGAAATCATTTGGTGAAATCCCTTACACCCTTTTGTGTGTGTAAAATTCTCACTGCCACAGAGAAACAGTTTTCTTAGCAAGTGTAATTAACCTACATCTGACCTTGCTGCCATTTAAATATCAGTTTTGTTCACAAGATTATCTACAATTTTTGCAAATAAAAATAAATTACATCAGATAAATAAATTACATTACATTAGTACATTAAATGGCTGTAAATATATAAAGGTGTAAAAGCTAAACTTTGCTCTTTAACCTTATGGAGCCTATTCATTGTGTGTTTACAGCACTGCATTAATCGACCGACTTAATTCAAAGCCTACGTCAGCATTAAGTTGCTTCCATGGAACCTAATATTTCCCCTTTTATAATGCACACACCACTGTAAGAGCCAAGAGCACTTGCTTTTCCGGAAAGTACCATTTTCTTTCTCCCCCCAGCTCTCTCCTTTTCCATTCCATTAGCCTCCATATGAATGATTCTGCATCATTAAATGAAGACGAGGCGAAATGTATTGGATTTACTCAGGGATAATGTCCTTTTCTCCCACTGAGATTCCCCCACAGCACCGCCAGACACTGGATGCATTTATTTTCACCCCTAATTGATCAGATCGTTCTCAAAGGACTGCACAAAACTGTATCTCAGAAAGCCGGGTGTGATGAATCACAGGGTTTGTCCATTCATAAGCAGAAGTTGCTCTGGGCTCAGATTCCAAGCATATTTTGTACATGCTGGTTGATTATGGAGCACAATATCAATGTCAGGGTGACTCAAATTGTTATTGTGTTTGTGTGATGGCAGAAAATCAAGGGTCATATGGTCAAATCGTTCGTTTCATCATTGAATAGGGGATTTCAGAGATCGCACAGCAGAAAGTGTTGTCAGTGAATGAATATGATCATAAATGAAAGAAGAAAGCAAGTGCAACTGAAAGCATGTCGCTCTATTTGGCCCAAACTTAAGGCGCTCTTTTGTGTGTCTATTTAGCTGACACTCAGTAAAACTATACACATTCCTTCTCACTATAATGTAATGTTAGAGCACATTTTCAGTCTCTTCAGGAAATATGGATGTAAATCCCAAACCCTGATCAATACAGAAGATCAATCAATACAGAAGAAAATTTATGTGAACTTGTATACCTACTGACTAGAAACTGCCACTGGGAGCAATAGCTAGAATTAGTTGTTATACACAGCTCTATACAGATCGGTGGGTTACTATAGTTTCTGTCATTTGGAAGATGAGTGTGAAATAGCCTAATGTCAGCCATCTCTTTCATTTAACCTAGTGTCATGTAAATACCGGAATAAGACTAAGCAATACGATTCCCATCAGCCACTGCACGTCACCTGATTCCATCACATGACTGTCAGCACCTGATTTACGTTTGGAACTAATTAGCACCTATATATAGAGCCACGCTTTCACTGCACACATTGTCTTTCATTGTCTCACCACAGTTTATGTTACTTGTCTTGGTCATTGGTTTATGTTTATTTTCAAGTCTTGTATGTTCCTAGTTCCTGGTTTTGTTTTGTTTTTTTTTACTTTTCATTAAAACCAAAATCTGCACTTGCATCCGCCTTCGACTCCGTCTCTACCTACATCATGACACCTAGATATAGCAGAGTGTACAGGCTTCTTTTTCCAATGAAATGTTCATGAGAATGTTGCTTAAAACTAAGTTAACCTGCATGCCTGTAACTATAGGCATTACTTAATTACAAAGGAAAGACACATGTTGCAACCTAGCAGACAGTAAGCAGCAGCTAGCATGTATAGATAAAATTTCTTGTATAGAGTATAGTCATGGAGTCAGTGTTTGGGATTGCCTACAGTATATACAATGGGGGAAAAAAGTATTTGATCCCCTGCTGATTTTGTACGTTTGCCCACTGATAAAGAAATGATCAGTCTATAATTTTAATGGTAGGTGTATTTTAACAGTGAGAGACAGAATAACAACAAAAAAATCAAGAAAAACGCATTTCAAAAAAGTTATAAATTGATTTGTATTTAATGAGTGAAATAAGTATTTGACCCCTTCGACATGGTACTTGGTGGCAAAACCCTTGTTGGCGATCACAGAGGTCAGATGTTTCTTGTAGTTGGCCACCAGGTTTGCACACATCTCAGGAGGGCTTTTGTCCCACTCCTCTTTGCAGACCCTCTCCAATTCATTAAGTTCTCAAGGCTGATGTTTGGAAACTCAATCCTTCATCTCCCTCCACAGATTTTCTATGGGATTAAGGTCTGGAGACTGGCTAGGCCACTCCAGGACCTTAATGTGCTTCTTCTTGAGCCACTCCTTTGTTTCTTTGGCTGTGTGTTTTGGGTCATTGTCATGCTGGAATACCCATCCACGACCCATTTTCAATGCCCTGGCTGAGGAAAGGAGGTTCTTACCCAATATTTGATGGTATATGGCCCCGTCCATAGTCCCTTGGATGCGGTGCAGTTGTCCTGTCCCCTTAGCAGAAAAATACCCCCAAAGCATAATGTTCCCACCTCCATGTTTGATGGTGGGGATGGTGTTCTTGGGGTCATAGACAGCATTCCTCCTCCTCCAAACATGGTGAGATGAGTTGATTCCAAAGAGCTCTATCTTGGTCTCATCTGACCACAACACTTTCACCCAGTTCTCCTCTAAATCATTCAGGCAAACTTCAGACGGGCCTGTACACGTGCTTTCTTGAGCAGGGGACCTTGCAGGCGCTGTAGGATTTCAGTCCTTCACGGCGTCGTGTGTTACCAATTGTTGTCTTTGTGACTATGGTCCCAGCTGCCTTGAGATCATTAACAAGATCCTAACAAGTTCTGGGCTGATTCCTCACCGTTCTCATGATCATTGAAACTCCACGAGGTGAGATCTTGCATGGAGCCCCAGACCGAGGGATACTGACAGTTATTTTGTGTTTCTTCCATTTGCGAATAATCACACCAACTGTTGTCACCTTCTCACCAAGCTGCTTGGCGATGGTCTTGTAGCCCATTCCAGCCTTGTGTAGGTCTACAATCTTGTCCCTGACATCCTTGGACAGCTCTTTGGTCTTGGCCATGGTGGAGAATTTGGAATCTGATTGATTGATTGCTTCTGTGGACAGGTGTCTTTTATACAGGTAACAAGCTGAGATTAGGAGCACTCCCTTTAATAGAGTGCTCCTAATCTCAGCTCGTTACCTGTGTAAAAGACACATGGGAGCCAGAAATCTTGTTGATTGATAGGGAATCAAATACTTATTTCACTCATTAAAATGCAAATCAATTTATAACTTTTTTGAAATGCATTTTTCTGGATTTTTTTTTGTTGTTATTCTGTCTCTCACTGTTAAAATACACCTACCATTAAAATTATAGACTGATCATTTCTTTGTCAGTGGGCAAACATATAAAATCAGCAGAAGATCAAATACTGTTTTCCCCTCACACACACACACACACACACACACACACACATATATATATATATATATATATATATATATATATATATATATATATATATATATATATATATATATATATTGTTTATTGTTTGAATATGAGATACAGGTGTTACAAGAGAATACACAATAACTGATGGCAACAAAATGTGGGATAACACATCTCTCTCTCGCTCTCTCTCTCTCTCTCTCTCTGTATATATATATATATATATATATATATATATATATATATATATATATATATATATATATATATATATACAGTATCTCACAAAAGTGAGTACACCCCTCACATTTTTGTAAATATTTTATTATATCTTTTCATGGGACAAGACTGAAGAAATGACACTTTGGTACAATGTAAAGTAGTGAGTGTACATCTTGTATAACAGTGTAAATTTGCTGTCACCTCAAAATAACTCAACACACAGCCATTAATGTCTAAACAGCTGGCAACAAAAGTGAGTACACCCCTAAGTGAAAATGTCCAAATTGGGCCCAAAGTGTCAATATTTTGTGTGAACACCATTATTTTCCAGCACTGCCTTAACCCTGTTGGGCATGGAGTTCACAAGAGCTTCACAGGTTGCCACTGGAGTCCTCTTCCACTCCTCCATGACAACATCACAGAGCCGGTGATGAGACCTTGCACTCCTTCACCTTCCATTTGAGGATGCCCCACAGATGCTCAATAGGGTTTAGGTCTGGTACATGCTTGGCCAGTCCATCACCAAGACATGGTCGTCTTGGAGGTGTGTTTGGGGTCATTATCATGTTGGAATACTGCCCTGCAGCCCAGTTTCTGAAGGGAGGGGCTCATGCTCTGCTTTAGTATGTCACAGTACATGTTGGCATTCATGGTTCCCTCAATGAACTGTAGCTCCCCAGTGCCGGAAGCACTCATGCAGCCCCAGACCATGACACTCCCACCACCATGCTTGACTGTAGGCAAGACACGCTTGTCTTTGTACTCCTCACCTGGTTGCTGCGACACACGCTTGACTCCATCTGAACCAAATAAGTTTATCTTGGTCTCCTCAGACCACAGGACATGGTTCCAGTAATCCATGTCCTTAGTCTGCTTGTCTTCAGAAAACTGTTTGTGGGCTTTGTTGTGCATCATCTTTAGAAGAGACTTCCTTCTGGGACAACAGCCATGCAGACCAATTTGATGCAGTGTGCGGCGTATGGTCTGAGCACTGACAGGCTGACCCCCCACCCCTTCAATCTCTGCAGCAATGCTGGAAGCACTCATATGTCTATTCTGCAAAGCCAACCTCTGGATATGATGCTGAGCACGTGCACTCAACTTCTTTGTTCAACCATGGCGAGGCCTGTTCTGAGTGGAACCTGTCTTGTTAAACCATTGTGTGGTCTTGGCCACCGTGCTGCAGCTCAGTTTCAGGGTGTTGGCAATCTTCTTATAGCCTAGGCCGTCTTTATGTAGAGCAACAATTCTTTTTTTCAGATCCTCAGAGAGTTCTTTGCCATGAGGTGTCATGTTGAACTTCCAGTGACCAGTATGAGAGAGTGTGAGAGCGATAACACCAAACTTAACACACCTGCTCCCCATTCACACCTGAGACCTTGTAACACTAACGAGTCACATGACACCGGGGAGTGAAAATGTCTAATTGGGCCCAATTTGGACATTTTCACTTAGGGGTGTACTCAATTTTGTTGCCAGCAGTTTAGACATTAATGGCTGTGTGTTGAGTTATTTTGAGGGAACAGCAAATTTACACTGTTATACAAGCTGTACACTCACTACTTTACATTGTAGCAATGTGTCATTTCTTCAGTGTTGTCCCATGAAAAGATATAATAAAATATTTACAAAAATGTGAGGGGTGTACTCACTTTTGTGAGATATATATATATATATATATACACACACACACACACACACACACACACACACACACACACACACACACACACACACACACAGAGAGAGAGAGAGAGAGAGAGAGAGAGAGAGAGAGAGATGTGTTATCCCACATTTTGTTGCCATCAGTTATTGTGTATTCTCTTGTAACACCTGTATCTCATATTCAAACTCAAACTCAAAAAATTCTGTTTGTAATAAGTGTACAATAATGTATTCAATGACTGCACTGCTTTATAACAGTGCAGTGGATACAATTATACTATACAATTCCATTGCTGAGGTTGGTTAATGTTAATGCATAAGTATTGTGACGGCAGAGCTACAGCCCATGCACATCTATTGATTATTTCTCCTCTCATGGCCGCTGAAATGGTGCTATAAGGACAGCTCCCTTTCAGCACCCCCTGTGTTTTGGAGAGCATGGCAGCACCTGACTATAAGGCGGGGCGGCAGAATCACACATGGCTGGAAGAGAATGAGTGCCACGGCAGCTCTCTACCCTCAGGGAGATGACGGCAGAGTATAAAAGGGGGCCTCAGAGACAGCCAGGTGAGCATGTTCTCCCCGTATGGTTATGCTGATGCCGGTTTCTTTGTTTTCAGCAGACAACAAAGATTACGAGGACGACACCGCTCCCTGGCTGACTCCCACCATGTCACTGCCTCCCAGCCGAGGATACTGCTCCCTGGGTCACGTCACACCTCTGCTCAGCCTCACTTCACGCACACCGGACCAAGACAGCGAACGTGCAGATCTCCACGATTTGGCACTTCACTCTCCACTCCCTTCCCAAACCATCTCACACCAATAAATAAGCAATAAGTTTTCCCTCACTTTGGTCTCCTGTGTGTCTGTGCTCTGCCTCTTGCAGCCCTGAGTTACTACATTATTCACCCCACTTGAACATGTCCACATAGTGTTACAACCTGGAATTGACTTAATTGGGATTTTATGTCATGAATTTAACAAAATCGTAAGGCCCTAGACAATACATGCCCAAACAAAAAGCATCATAAAGAACAAAGAGCTATCCAAAACCAGTCCAGGACAAATTTAAAAAATGTATCAGTCAGGGTTTTGTATGGAACAACTTACTTATGGATTTTGTATGGAACAACATACTACAGAGCACCATTAAATCTATTATTACAAAATGGAAAGAATATGGAACAATGGTGACTCTGCCATGACGAGGCTGTCCACCAAGAGTCAATGACCAGGTAAAAAAAGACATTAGTCAGAGATGCAACCAAGACACCTCTGTGGTGGAACAGACAGAATCTGTGGCAGAATGGATTCTTTTAATCAGTGTTAGCAAAAGTAACCATGACATTATGAATTTATTCTATAAAGCCTTAATCATGTGACAGGTTGCATGCGTCCCCCTAAAAATGGAAATCAAACTTACAGCAATGTTTGACGCAGATGGATGTGTAAATGCCTCCTAATGTGTGTTTATCTCTGTGCAGAGTGGCTCAGTAAAAAGGACACAAAAATAGTCACAAGGGTGGATATTTTTGACAGTTCAGTAGGTGATGAAGTTCACGTGTGAGTAAATGCAAAAGTGTGTCTGTCTGTGGGATATGTGAATTAACCAGGCGGTGTGTAATTGTCAGTGTTTTATCCCCAGTGTTCTGAACTGTTCTGCCCTGGCCAAAACAACCCACACACACAAATAGAGTTGCTGGAGGTATAAATCTCTGAACCCTAATGACTCTGTTCCATTTTCCTGTATAAAGGGAGAAATTTCATTTTCTGTCTTGATGACATGGTCTCAGAATAAAAATGCATGCTAAACTGTACTACTCCTTATGTGGTCATCTTTTTACCTAGAAAGGTGCTTTAAAGCTTTACTCTAAAAGGGTATTAGGGAGAAATGATGCCCATTAAATCTTTTTTTTTTTTAAAGGTACACTATGTCCATGTTTCCAGGTGAAACATATATATTAAAGGTAAAAAAACATAAGTGCACCAACCCAGCGACATGGAAAGGCACAGTTTAGTACCATTTTATTCCTGAGAGTGCAGGTAGACATTGAAGGTGAGACATGGACCTATGGATGATGTAGATGTGTGATGTACAGGCAACAGTGGAATAACAGAGCTCAGGGGCAGGAGTGAATATACCAGCAGGGTGCATGGTTACTCACACCTGTAATATAATGGAGGAAAAAAAAAAAAAAAAACATTGGTGAAAATTGAAATTTGAATTGAAAATTGAACAAAAAATGTGTATGTTGATATATAATCAAACACAGCAGCAATATGATGTTCATGCTGGATGTAACATATGCACCTTAATGGAAATGAGCCAAACTGAATGACATCTACATCATAGTAATAGAAATAAATCTTGATTCCCTTCAGATCTCACTGTCTCTGTGGGCCTTTATCTGATTCCATGGTTATGATAGAGTTTGTATTAAAGCTAAAACAGCATCTTTGTCTTTCTTTCACTATGATTAATCCCTGCTAGCCTGGGGGCATTTTCTCGCTATCCATCTTAGCAAGGCCTACAGTCCTTTGTTACGTGTTGACTGGCTATGGTTCACTGTCCAACCCCCATATTTAATGTGGTACTAATTACACTTCTCCTTCTTTCTGTTACTCACCTGCCCCCTCTCTCACTCTCTTCTCTCTCTCTCTCTCTCTCTCTCTGTCCAACTCTCTCTTTGTCCCTCTCTCTCTCTCTCTCTTAGTGTCTCTTGCTCTTCCTGCCTTCCACCACAGCCTTCTTCTGAGTACTCCTCCAAGTCCCTCTTGAGAAAATGAAGGGGCAGACTGTACACGCGTGATGTTTAAAGCTGGATAATATCGCACTTGTTCAGTGTAATTGGACCGGAAACACACTGTAATTTGCGACTGGAGAGCAAGCCCTGCCGCCTCCTACTGCCGTAAATTTGCATTTGAACGCCCACCCTCGCTTAATCAGTTCTCATAAAGAGAATGCTCTTGCTTCATTAGCAGCGCATTTGCATTTTACCCTCTACCATAAAACTATTCAAGCTCAAATAAAATATTCGGATTCAGCTATGAGGAGAGCTCAGCTCTAAGTCATTCCAGAGCACTAATTTCTGTTTAAGTGAATGGCCTCATACTCTTTCATGAACACACCTACACAATGTATTACTCAGTGTGGTGTGCTGCTCCTTGGGCACCATTATCAATTAATATTTATTTCTTTACCATTTATCAAAATCAATTTATCTTCAATTTTCTAGTAATGTGTACACAGAATATACTCAGTTTACTGTGTGATACATTGAAAGTGTAAAATAAAAAAACAGGATGGAAGCAGTGATTATTCTGAAAATGCCCAATAATACCAGGAAAATTTAGCTATGTTTTTGTGTCCCACTGATATCACATTTACAAATTATGTATGTGCAAAAAGGCAAAAGACATTTCAAACCTATATAAAATGTCCTTCAGAACAGAACAGTTTCAGACAGAAAAGTTAAAATATTAATAAATCTACAGCACTTACAAAACACCTTTATGCCTGTCCTAGTCCACTTTAAATACACTTTATCTTGAAATATCAACATTGCAATTCTTTAGAAATTATTTTTTTCCAGTAATGTGTGTATTCACATAATATACCATGTGAATCCATTAAATTTTCCATTTATTGTTCATTATAGGTTGTGTCCCAAAACATTCACTCAACCCTGTTACTTAAACACATTCACCCCTATCAAGTATTTGGAATATTCCACAAGTCACACATTTAACAGGTTGTTGATCTTGTTTGGAAGTGAAATTTCCTGGACATCATTTGAAGAAAAAAAAAAAAAGTTAGAATTATTTTTGCATTTATTTAATGATTATTCAATGACATTGTGATATTTGACTGATGGGGTCACTTTAAAAGTACAACCCTGTTACAAAAATTATAGATTAACTAATTATTAATGAAAAAACTCATTAGAATGTCCTTAATGTTCTCATGCCATTAGCGTG
The DNA here is from genome assembly GCA_023630585.1 of Cranoglanis bouderius. Taxonomy (NCBI): domain Eukaryota; kingdom Metazoa; phylum Chordata; class Actinopteri; order Siluriformes; family Cranoglanididae; genus Cranoglanis; species Cranoglanis bouderius. Next base: position 13,504,930 of record CM042568.1, read on the forward strand.
AATGCTAGTTAACCACAATTAAAGTTTAAGCTATAAGGGCTAAATGACCCCAAAATCATGGAATGAAGTGATTCAGATATGTCCAGTGCCCCGTTCTCTCTAACTGTAATGCTGGCTGCCTCCCAGACCTCTGAAAAATCTCTTTAGCTTTTTCATTCACTGATTCCTGCATGTCTAATGCCAACAGGAAGCTAATATCTTGCTAAGAGAAGGAGGGAGGAGGACCTGGGAACACGACTCCAACCCCTTAATAGAGATTGGTTGTTTGGCAGGTTTTCAAGGTTGTCAGCTAGGATGGGGAAAGTCAGCACAGTGTCAAAAGAGTCAAAAAAGCCATGTCACTGGCAGAGTCAGCCTCCCTCTGCCCAATCCATCAGTGGACTGTGACCAGCTATAACATGAGGACAAAACCATGAGAGGAACCAGACTAAAAAGGGAACCCATCCTCTTCTGGGTGACACTGGATAGTGGGATTGTAAATCATTACAGTGTATATGTGTAGAAAAGTAAAGGCAAACATTACTAATGTGTTGAAAGGATGTTCCATATGTTTCCCTGAGTGGTGTAACGGAAAAGCGTTCCCTCCATTGTCCAGTGGTCGCAAGTTCAAAACCCAGGAGAGCAGAATTGGCACAAAACATCACATCTTCAATTTGTCAAGTCTCTTGAAACTTTAATTAACTGACAAAAGTACAAAGAAAAGATATTCAATGTTTTCACTGACCAACTTAATTGTATTTTGTAAATATAAACATATTTAGAATTTGATGCCTTCAACACACTTAAAAAAAAGTTGGGACAGAGGCAAAATAAGACTGAAGAGTTTATAGAATATTCAAGTAACACCATTTTGGAGGATCAGGTTAATTGGTAACAGGGGAGGGTATCAGGTTTGGGCATAAAAAGAGCATCCAACAAAATCTCATTCTTTGCAAGCAAGAATGGTTCGTGGCTCACCACTTTGTGCCAAACTTTCTGAGAGAATTGTCAGTCAGTTCAAAAGGAACATTGCTCAACGCAAGATATAAGACACAATTTAGGTCTTTCACCATCTACAGTGCATAATATTGTGAAAAGATTCAGGGAATCCGGAGAAATCTCACTGCGTAAAGGGCAAGGCCAGAAACCACTGTTGAATGTGCATGACCTTCGAGCCTTCAGGCGGCATTGCCTGAAAAATCATCCTACTGAAAATGCTAAAAATGCTACTGTGATACATATAACCACATGGGCTCGGGAGTACTTCGGAAAACCATTGTCACTTAACACAGTCCGCCGCTGCATCCAGAAATGCAACCTGAAACTTTAAGACTGAAAGGCAGTAGAAATGCTTGCTGTGGTCAGATGAGTCCACGTTTCAGCTTGTTTTCAGGAAAAACAGACGTTGAGTTCTCCGTGCCAAAGATGAAAAAGTCCAAGTGAAGGTGCAAAAGCCAGCATCTGTGATGGTAGGGGGTGCATCAGTGCCCACGACATGGGTAACTTGCATATGTGTGAAGGTACCATTGACTTGGAGGCATATATTAGCATTTTAGAGAGACATATGCTGCCATCAAGGCAACGTCTTTTCCTAGGAAGTCCATGGCTATTTCAGCAGGACAGTCCAATCCAGCTCTGTCTCCTATGGTGCATCATGAAGAGACAATATCGACCAGACTGCTGAGCAGTTGAAGTCTTGTATCAAGCAAGAATGGGCAAAAATTCCACTTGCAAAACTGCAACAATTAGTATCCTCACTTCCCAAATGATTAAAAAGTGTAATTAAAAGGAAGGGTGATGTAACACAGCAGTAAACATGCCTCTGTCTCAACTTTTTTTGAGTGTGTTGAAGGCATCAAATTCTAAATTTGTTTATATTTACAAAATACAATTAAGTTGGTCAGTGAAAACATTGACTATCTTTTCTTTGCCTTTTAGAAAAAAATCCCAACTTTTATGGAAATGGTGTTAGTATAATATACATCATATTTTAGTTCTACTTTGTGCTTTGCTAGAAATCACTTCCTGTTTATCAGTTCAGCAGTTTTACCCATTAACTTATAAAATGTAACATGTGTAGAAGTGTTGGCTCTAGTGTGTGAAATCAGTATGACCATTACAATATTTAGAGAATAGAAGTGGGACCATCCAGAGCAGCAGAAAGTAGGTAGGTCACAAATGCAAAAGCTCCAAAAGAGGATCCACACAGCAATGCCACTGCTGGGTTGAGAACAATCTGACATCCCAAAATCTCTGGTCTGGTAGCAAATTAACACTAACACAGAAAAAATAGCTATAGAAAAAATAGTATCTAACAGTGTCTAAGTGTACTAACCTTAGGACTAAAAGGTTATATGTGTATAATAAAGTAGTGAGTGAGTGAACACAGTGCCTAAAACCTCTAGCAACACGGTGCCACCTGAAACACTTATACCAGTGCCACACACATATCAGTGATAAAAATGGTTCACTGCGCACAGCATATAGAGAGAATATTGCTCAAATGTTGCCTTAATACAGGCTGCCATGGCCAAAGAAATAATCTCTTAATAGAATAGTGATCATTTATTAGGCAAAGTTTTACCGGAAAATGGAGGAAACTAGCAAACTAACACTCACCTGCTCTAGTTCAAGCTTAACCAAATAATTGCAACTTCAGCAAAGTAGAAATCAGCTGAAGATGATGTTATTTACGTAAGCTTGTACCAGAGCAATGAGTGCTAGCTACTGCTAAATTCTACCTCAAATTATTCAATAAACACAGATTAAATAAGTGGAGCTAGTGTATACATAGTGGTATCTTATAGGCTGGTATAGTATCTTATGAGGATGTAACCTGAGCTGCAGAGTGTTTTATTCAGAGTTAGTATGCATGTACACAAATATGCCCCAAATGGAGTTTCTCTGTTGCATATGAACTTTTGCGTCTCTGAACTTTTGCCTCTCTATCACCATCTCTGTTTGGAACAAAACTGCAAGTTACCTGCAAATGTATATTATTATTGTTTAAAATCTGATGGTTTGAGGCATTCGTATGTGTGGCGGAGGTAGCGGTGGATAAGGTTTTCTTGGAGTAGAAGTGAGTTGCTCTCTCATAGCTAGCAGAAAATAAGTGCAATTTACCACACTGACCATAGCAAAACAAACAAAACAAAAACAACACTCAATAACTGGCTGAATCAAGCGAACAAGTATGCTGATGCTAGCGAGCTACCTATTGAGCCACTGAAATGTCTTACCTGTTCATCAGAAGAAAAAAATCTCTGCGTCAGTCTTCAATCCCTTTAGATCTCTGTGTTTTCGCCATCTCTCAAAAGCCATGCCGATATTAATTTCTAGTTTTTTCATGGGCTCTGTCACTTTTGTTTTTTGACTGCAGGCTCTCCGTAGTCTCTTGGTTTTGACAACAGCTGATTCCCCAGATGTCAACGATGATTGCGTTTAGAACTATCCAGATTAAAAGCAGCCATCTAGATGACAAGTTTAAATTCTAAGCAACTCTTGTAAGGACAAGCTACAAACACTCCACCATCCTCAGCCCCCACACGCGATATAGTAGCTGGCTCTTCTTCTTTCTGTTTACAGACAAAACGTAATCACGCAATGGCATGGTGATGTCAAAGGCCTCGCAAATGACGTCAAGCTGCCATTTCCCGCGAAATCCAGACCGACAGCTCAAATTATAAATTATTATTATAAGCTTACCGTTGTGAATCGGAGTAAGGTAAGGAGGCAGTTTTGAATGCTGCTTTTTTACGTACTTGCTCAATAATTGAGTTTTGTTCATTTTTAACCAAAAAGAATTTGATACTGCAGCTTAAAAGCCAGTCACACACACAGACATATCTACAAACAAATGTTTAAAATAAGCAACTTATTTATATATGTAAAATCCCAATAATAAGTGTTTAAATGTTTATGAATTTATTTCTCTCAACAGTTTACTGACAGAAGAGAGCCCAAAGAGTAAATGATTATGGTCTAAACACTGGACTATAATAAGTGTCACTAGGTTTTGAGGGACACATAGTAAGAAAGGTATAAAAGTTGTTTTTATGAAAGAGAGATCATTGAATATAAACGGAAATCTCCTTTTGGTTATTGGTTATGGACACTGTAATCTTTGAGAGGCAGAAATGGCCTTTAATAAACGCTGGACTTTAACTATCTGAATACTGGGATGAATAGCTTAGGTTGCTGAGTATGGTTTGAGTGGATTTGTCAATGAGCTGTGAATGACTGCTTTCTATAAAAGAAGCTGGTTTCACTGAATATCTGAATACATTGATAGTGCAACAACTCTGCTTACAAAGGCCTAAAACTACTTAAGGCTCTTTACAGACACAAGAGGGAAAGGCACCAATTTCATCATGTATTTGCAAAAGCCCCGAATGAAGATTCACTTCTCAAAATTTTTTCAAAAATCATCTTTTTAAATTTATTTTCCATTTCTGTCAAATGTGCTCGATGTCAGAATCTATGGTGCATTCTATGAAGTGCTAGAATGACATCTCTGTATTACTCTCACTATCTATGTCTTTTCTCAAATTCTCTCTGTTTCTTCCGCTTTCTCTCCGCCTCACTATAGCCCCCTGCCTGTGTTCCTCCACATGGTGGCCATATGTGCAGTTTCACAGTAGCATCCAGACATGTCCCATCTCAGGGCCTGTCACTCTTCCCTGGACCAGGCATGTGTCAATGACAGACACGCGCACACACATAGACACACAATCCACTCAGCCAGGGAGCAATTGGTGGCCAACCAACAGAACAGCCTGCAAGCATCCGGCAAATTCTCTCCTACATGCATTTGGCATTCAGATTCTTTCTGACTGTCTATACTTTCACAAAGTTTTCTATGAGTAAGTTTTAGGTTTTAGTGCTTCAGTTACAGCTTGGTTCTTAGTATGTACTTGAGGCAAGATTTCTTTGTGGCTAAAAGCTGTTCTGAATGTCATTTTACAGTATTTCTGTGTTGTATATATGGGCAGTGGTGTAGTTGGTAGCGCCTCTCATATCTGAGGTTGGATCCTGAGGTCAGGTTACTGCATGGAATCCCTGTGTCCACATGGGATTCTTTTGCATTCTCTGGTTTCTTCCAACTGGCCAGAAAACATGGCAGTATGTGGTTTGGTTATAATAATTTGCCCCAGGTATAAGTGAGTGTGCAAATGTGTGTGCATGGCGCCCTGCAATGGCCAGACGTTACAATCCGGGATGTATTCTGGTCTACTGTTCCTAAAATAGGCTCTGGATCTAATGTGACCCTGACAAAATTATACAGGAAAACAATTAAGCATGTAAACCTACTGTACATTTCTCGAACCTATTAACTCAGGACACAAAACATGACTTTGTTGCAGATGGAAAATACACTCTGAATGACTGTAACATTAACGTTAAATTTTCTAAGGCTGTTGCTTGTCAGGCAAACTCTGCCTAGGACCGCCTACTAAATGCACTCTACATGAGGTGCAAGTTGTGGTTTAATAAGCTCTGTGAAATGATGGAAATGGTCAATCACTTGCAAAACTGGTGACTACAAATTGCACATTAATTGAAATAAATAATCTGATGCACTTCCTATTTCTTCTGCCGTGTTTTGTGCTTACTTCCCACACCTGTCCTCAAATGCATATGTATAAAGGTGAGTGTGTTGCCATGTACATAACACTTAAACAGGAGCAATCAGGTAAGTACATAAGTCTCTACATGTTGTGTAAGCAATTAGTTGGTTTGAGAAAGGAAAAATGGTCATAAGATGAGAAAGACATCAGTTATACACTCTGAACAACTCCATTTTACCATTGATGTTCCAGGTAACACCTTCTTATTTCCCATTGAAGGACGTCCTTAGTGTCTCTGGTCCCTCTGTAGCATCCCGCTGCAGTCGGGTGTTTCTTGTCTACAGGAAGGGACAGCTTGGAGCTCAGCACGCGGCCAATAATGTCTCTCCTCTCCTCTCAGCGGCACTCCTTTGGCAAGTCACATGCACACGTTCTGCTCTCCACAGAGCAGCTACCTGCTCATGAGCTGCTGGTCACGGCTGAGCTGGAGAGAACGCCACAGGCCCTCACCCCTTTTTAGCAGCCAGACAATCTGTCCCACACACACAGAGACACACGCATGCAAACACACACTGACATTTGAAAGATAATCCAAATCTTTTTATCACTGCTCATTCTGGCTGAGTATCAGTAAGCATTTCAGAGCTTCCTGACTCTCTGCCATGCTCAGTTTGAAACTGAAAATACACACACAGTGCCTTACACAGGACACTATTAGGAAAAAGGGTTCTTCAAGGGTTCTTTAAGGTTTGCTGGATACTTAAGGGTTCTTATATTCCTAAATGGGGTTTTTGATAGGGAAACATTCTGTAGAACATTTAAGGGTTACCTCAGAGGGACACTCAAAGAATAATGTCACTTGCCAATTTCTACTACAGTAGCTATCTCTTCACTATCACATGCCAGCCATCACAGCTGAACACACTCAGAAGAAAGTACTAACTACCCTCTTCCTCATACATGAGCTCACAGACAGCCATGCTTGTTTAGTGGTACTCTGACTGACAGGAGAGAGAGAGTAATGCCATCCCTTCCACCCAGAGAACATGGCCAATTACACTCTCTTGCACATTCTTGGACTGCTGGCTACAGATGCCTTTTGCAACTCAGGTGTTTAAATTTATAATCTCCTGACAAATGCTTTTCTGTTGCATCATTTGGGAAATTACACACTGTCTACTTCCTTTTTTTTTTAGTTTTCATCTTTCAATGTCACTTCAGCACACCTACATTTCCACTGATGGTTCTTCAAACATGTCAAACTAATTCACTGGTTTAATGCCACAAGTTATACTTCTATTCATTTTGTGTTACTACAACCCCAATTCCAAAAAAGTTGGGACGCTGGGTAAAATGTAAATAAAAACAGACTGCAATGATTTGCAAATCTCATAAACCCATATGTTTTTCACAATAGAACATTAAAAACATATGAAATGTTTAAACTGAGGAAATGTACCTCTTAAGAAAAAAATAAGTAATTTTGAATTTGATGGCTGCAACACATCTCAAAAAAGTTGGGACAGGGCAACAAAAGGCTGGAAAAGTAAGTGTTACTAAAAAGAAACAGCTAGAGGAACATTTTGCAACTAATTAGGTTAATTGGCAACAGGTCAGTAACATAATTGGGTATAAAAAGAATATCTTAGAGAGGCAGAGTCTCTCAGAATTAAAGATGGGATGGAATCTGGATGGAAGAAGATGTTGCTCTAAAATCTGTATATACCTTTCCACATTGATGGTGCCTTTCCAGATGTGCAAGCTGCCCATTCCATAGGCACTAATGTACCCCCTTACCATCAGAGATGTAGGCTTTTGAACTGAGCGCTAATAAAAAGCCGGATGGTCCCTCTCCTCTTTAGTCCTCTTTACTTTAGAGGATGCGGCATCCATGGTTTCCAAGAAGAATCTCGAATTTCGATTTGTCTGACCACAGAACAGTTTTCCACTTTGCCGGAGTTCGTTTTAAATGAGCTTTGGCCCAGAGAAGATGGAGGCGTTTCTGGATCATGTTCACATATGGCTTCTTCTTTGCATGATAGTGCTTTTACCAGCATTTGTGGATGGCACGGCGAACTGTGTTCACAGACAATGAGTTCTGGAGGTATTTCTGAGCCCATGCAGTGATTTCCTTACAGAATTATGCCTGTTTTTAATGCAGTGCCACCTGATGGCCCAAAGATCATGGGCATGCAATATTAATTTTCACGCTTGTTCCTTGCTCAAAATAGATTTCTCCAGATTCTCAGAATCTTTTGATGATATTATGTACTGTAAATGATGAGATATTCATAGTCTTCACAATTTTATTTTGAGGAACATTATTCTGAAATTGTTCCACAATTTGTAGATGCATTTTTTCACAGATTGGTGAACCTCTGCCCATCTTTACTTCTGAAAGACTCTGCCTCTCTAGGATACTCTTTTTATACCCAGTCGTGTCACTGACCTGTTGCCAATTAACCTCAGGCTGTTTCTTTTTAGTAACACTTACTTTTCCAGCCTTTTGTTGACATGTTGCTGCCATCAAATTCAAAATTATTTTAGATAAATAGAAAAAAAAATTTTTTCTTAAAATGGTACATTTTCTCAGTTTAAACACTGATATGTTTTCTATGTTCTATTGTGAATAACATATGTGTTTATGAGATTTGCAAATCATTGCATTCTGATTTTATTTATATTTTATGCAGCGTCCCAACTTTTTTGGAATTGGGGTTGTACTACTGTGCAACTAACTAACTATCTTTCATTCTTTTATATAACAATGTATTAATTAAGTAAAAATACAGAATATGAGTATAAAACAAACAGATTCTCACCAAATTGCAAAAACTCTCACTTATCTCACTTATTACCATCCTTTCTCTTCTTGTCCACTGCTTATTCACACTCCCTGCGGATTGCTCTGTGTGTGGTCAAACGAACCATCTGACCACATGGATGGCCAACACTTTAGGGATCTTGTTTTCCCACTGTGGCTGACAATAAGAACATCTCTTTTTCTCCGTCAAAACGTGTAATTGTAGAAAATAGTATTAGTTTGATATTGGGAACACAAAATTATAGACTACAGAAAAGGTGAAGGAACAAAGAAAAAAAGAAATGTATGTTTTGAAGCCTTTAAATGTCAGTTGCATTAGCAAGAATGGCTAAAACTGCTTGTGTTTATTCACTGAGCTATTATTTACAAATTGATTGTGATAGTTCAAAATTGGCCATTTCCACTTTTTCAAATTCTTGGCAAAATGTCAAAACAACTGTCCTGTGTCTACCGCTGGGGCGATCAATGTAGCATTTTGCTGGCATCCCCTACACAGTACTAGCATACAGGCAATTATTGCTCTTGAATCTGAGAAGCTCAAATTTGCATCTCTAAATTCACACACACACACACACACACACACACACACACACACACACACACACACACACACACACACACACACAAAGTGTAGATGGGTTTTGAGTGAACAGCTGTTTAAATTAAATTCAAGAGAGTGAATCTGCAGTCCGTCTAGACAGTTATGCTGAAGTGATGCATGTTGTGAAGTAGATGAGAGTGAGAGAACTGATATTAGAAGCTGACATTTTCATTATTAGTGCTTTTTATTAGTCTCTTTTTTACAGCTGAAATCGAGGAAATATTAAACTGCCAGCATTTATTTACTTATTTGAGAGCCAATATTAATTTTAAATCTTTTATTTAGCTTGTTTTGGTCTGTTTCATTCTACAGTGCTCTGCAATGTTCAATTTAATTTGAAAGCAGATACACAATTTTTTTCTTTGACATGTAATAAGACTGACATGGTAGTCTAAAGAGAGGAGAGGGTTCTAGGGTTCTTATTCTGCTACACCATGCAAGAGTAGGCAAGCCTATTTTTTTTTTCTGGACTGCAGTACACTGGATTGAGTTGTTCGTATCACTGTAACAACCATAAAAATACTATGGCTGGAACTTGAGAAGTTTCAGAGATGCTTTTATTTTTTTCAAATCCATGTTTTGACAGATGTTATAATAGCATTGCTGCTTCTCTGTTCTTTGTGCCAGGAAGATGTGCTTATTTTTCTGTGAAAATAAAATCATCAGTCTAACTAATGAAGATCACATATTTTCTGACTGACAAACATTTTGTTTGGTTGGTTCTGTGATTATATAGTATATCTCCTATTGACACACAAAATTCAAGGCTATAATGAAAATCCCACCTGAATTACTTACATTTTAATCTTCAGTGGTGTCCAAGATTTATTTTTAATGAAAATCTAAATTGCCTTTTTTTTTTTTTTTTTTTTTTTTTTTAAGTTTAAATTTCTTTCACTGCCCTGATGGTGAACGATTTCCAATATTACCCAGAATGCCATTCAGCTACCTGCTGATAGTGATGCCAGTGAGAATTAGCTCTTTCTTAGAGATGAGTGTGATGCAGCAGTGCTTTAGTCCTTTAGTCTGCCTGGCTCTTTTACTTCCACATCTATACACACTCTACTCACAAGATAAGCTTCCAAAGCTTCAACTTTCATGCTAATAGTGCCGTCAACACTATTGTGCTTGCCATCTTGTAGATCACTATCTAGCTGAACTAAGTCTCTGGCATAACTCAGTGCAACTGGTTTGTATACAACCCCAATTCCAAAAAAGTTAGAATGCTGTGTAAAATGTTTAAACTGAGGAAATGTACCATTTTAAGGAAAAAATAAGGTAATTTTGAATTTGATGGCAGCAACACGTCTCAAAAAAGTTGGGACAGGGCCATGTTTACCACTGTGTAGCATCCCCACTTCTTTTAACAACAGTCTGTATACGTCTGGGAACTGAGGAGACCATTTGCTGGAGTTGTGGGAGAGGAATGTTGTCCTGTTCATGTTTGATACAGGATTCTAGCTGCTCAACAGTCCTGGGTTTTCTTTGTTGTATTTTTCGTTTCATGATGCTCCAAATGTTTTCAACTGGTGAAAGGTCTGGACCACAGGCAGGCCAGTTCAGCACCCAGACTCTTCTACTTCAAAGCCATGCTGTTGTAATAGATGCAGTATGTGGTTTAGCATTGTCTTGCTGAAATATGCAATGCCTTCCCTGAAAAAGGAAGCATATGTTGCTCTAAAACCTGTATATACCTTTCAGCATTGATGGTGCCTTTCCAGATGTGCAAGCTGCCCATTCCACAGGCACTAATGCACCCCCATACCATCAGAGATGCAGGCTTTTGAACTGAGCACTGATAACAAGCTGGATGATCCCTCTTCTCTTTAGTCCAGAGGATATGGTGTCCATGGTTTCCAAAAAGAATTTAAAAATTTCGAATCGTCTGACCACAGAACAGTTTTCCACTTTGCCTCAGTACATTTTAAATGAGCTTTGGCCCAGAGAAGATGGCAGTGTTCCTGGATATTGATTTTCGCCTTTTTGCGCACAGAGATTTCTCCAGATTCTAGGAATCTTGTGATGATGTTATACACTGTAGATGATGAGACTTTCAGTCTTTGCAATTTTATGTTGAGGAAAATTATTCTGAAATTGTTACACAAATTGTAGATGCAGTTTTTCGCAGATTGGTGAACCTCTGCCCATCTTTAATTCTGAGAGACTCTCTAAGATACTCTTTTTATACCCAATCATGTTACTGACCTGTTGCCAATTAATCTAATTAGTTGCAAAATGTTCCTCCAGCTGTTTCTTTTTAGTAAGCCTTACTTACTTTTCCAGCCTTTTGTTGCCCCCGTCCAAACTTTTTTGAGATGTGTTGCGGCCATCAAATTCAAAATTACCTTTTTTTTTTTCTTAAGATGGTACATTTACTCAGTTTAAACATTTGATCTGTTTTCTATGTTCTATTGTGTATAACAATGGGTTTACGAGATTTGCAAATCATTGCATTCTCTTTTTATCTATTATATTGGGGTTGTAGCAATATTGCATTTTGGAACTTTGTATAAGACGTTTGCTGTCTATTACTTCTATGTCGTATTAGTACTTAATATGACACTGAATCTTGATAAATTGTGTGAGAAAATCTTTCTTTTTGAAGAGATAACAGCAAAAGTTAACCATTATCTCTTATGTTTGAGACTGTTACAGGTTTTCCTGCTATTAATAAATTGCATTGTAACTGTACTTGCAATGTACCACTTTGATGTTGACATAGCACCCAACCACTAAGTTCTCATGGGAATAATGAAAATACAGCACAAAGCAACGGACGCACCAGAAATGGTTAACACATAATATCCATCCATCCATCGATTTTCAATGCCACTTATCCTACACGGAGGAGTCTTGAGCCTATAACAGGGCACTCAGGGCACACAAGGCGGGGGACACCCTGGACAGGGTGCCAACCCATTGCAGGGCACAATCGCACATGCATTCACACACTCATTCACACACTATGGACAATTTGGTAATGCCAATCAACCTACAACACTTGGACTTGGACTTTGGACTGGGTAAGGAAACCGGAGTACCCGGAGGACACCCCCAAAGCACGGGGAGAACATGCAAACTCTGCACACAACACATAACATATTTCTAAATAAAACATATTTATGGGTTGTATTTTCTTTAAGGTGGAGAAGACTTAAGAGTTTCTAAATGTAACTTTTTTTTTTTTTTTTGCAAGAGTGTGCTTGACCTGAGAAAACTTTCCTCACATCCTGAAATACATAAAATGAATCACTTCAATCAATTACTTAGGCAGTGAGTGTGAGGCTGTAATGTACTGTATTTAGCACTGTTTAAGTCTCTGTGTGAGTGTTGCTGTATATCCAGACTTTGGTTGACAGTATGTGTTGACAGGTTTTGGGCATTTTCATTCCACTTGAACTGTTTTTCCCTATGCCTGAATGTTGTAGCATTGTAGTTTATGCAGCACATGTCAGCTTTACTGTGCTTCTGCTGAAATTAATGCAATGGCAAAGAGTTACACTAAGTTACACAATTCCATTTACAGATCTCCATGACAGAGAACAAATCTGGGAGAGGAGAGAGGGAGGAGAAGAGGGATGTAGACAATGTGCACTAACCGCAGCCTAGCTCGCCAGCCCGCTGAAATGACAGTCCAAATCTGACAGCTAGGATTATAGTGGGCCTCCAGTAGGAAGGCTTCTTACATGGCAAGCCTCTGGTGCAATACATGGAGCTATGTTATAATTAACTCCGCTGCCAAGAGATATATCATCAGCCATCCTCAGGACAGCGGAAGTGCGTTAGCTGGAATGAAAAAATAAAAATCATAGCTGTGCATTGTTTAGAGCATAATCAGGTCACCACTGTGGCAACTTGGATTATAGTTATTTCCAAGGTGCTGGTTAGTGTGCATGACAAGATCATATCATGTGTCATCGTGTTGCTGTTTTATTTGCTGATGATTTTGTGGACAGGCGTTTTGCAGCAGGCATAGCAGACGGCAAGCAATCAGGCCCAGATTGAAAGTGAATGACAGGAGCCATTCGGCAACTGCCGAATAGTTAAATAACAACAATTATAGACTTTTGAAATACAGAGTGATGGACACAAAGATGATAGCCATCTGAATGTGCTGTCAGTCTGCCGTAGGCCTATTTCTGAGACCAGAGCTATGAAATTTATTTCTTTAAAGCAGCTTTGTGGAAGTGTGTATTGTTAAAAGTGCTATACAGATAAAACTGAATTGAACTTACAGTATAATTAAGTTGTTACTGTTTGTTACACAAGAACCACCACACTGCACACTGTTATGCAAAATTAAGATTTCTGTAGGCTTTTGTTTTGTTTAATGTAATTCATTGTTTGATATAATATTTATTAATAATTCTAATTTAATAAAGATTAAATAATACATGCACTACCTCAGAAAATACTGAAGCATACACCAATCAGCCATAACATTAAAACAACTGACAGGTGAAGTGAATGACATTGATTATCTGTTTATCTATATTATATTATTATCTGCAATGACACCCATAAAGGGGTGGGCTGTATTAGGCAGCAAGTGAATAGTCAGTTCTCGAAGTTGATGTGTTGGAAGCAGGAAAAATGGGCAAGTGTAAGGATCTGAGCAACTTTGACAAGGGCCAAATTGTGGTGGCTAGACGACTGGGTCAGAGCATCTCCAAAATGACAGGTCTTGAGGGGTGTTCCCAGTATTTGTAACAGTGGTTAGTAACTGCCAAAAGTGATCCAAGGAAGGACACTTGGTGAACCAATGATAGGGTCATGTGCGCCCAAGGCTCATTGATGTGTGTGGGGAGTGAAGGCTAGCACATCTGTTCCGACTGTACAGAAGAGCTACTGTAGCACAAGTTGCTGAAAAAGTTATTGCTGGCTATGATAGAAAGGTGTCAGAATACACAGTGCATTGCAGCTTAATGACTCAGAGGTTGTTAATATATACACAGATCAGCCATAATTCAATTAAAGCACATACTTCAATTAAAGCTTTGCCACACTGCAAAAATTGTTCATGAATGGAGGAACATGACAAAAAGTCCAATGTCTTGGCCTCCAAATTCCCCAGATCTCAATCCACTCGAGCATCTGTGGGATGTGCTGGACAAACAAGTCCGATCCATGGAGGCCCCACCTCGCAACTTACAGGACTTAAAGGATCTGCTGCTAAAGTCTTAGTGCCAGATACCACAGCATGCCTCGATGGATCAGAGCTGTTTTGGAGGCACAAGGGGGACCTACAAAATATTAGGCCGGTGGTTTTAATGTTATGGCTGATCAGTCTATATATTAACAACCTCTGAGTCATTAAGAAATAACCATTAATAATGCTAATAGTTAAGTATTACCATTATGTTAAATTATTATGTAAATTATGTTCATTAATATCATGCCATGCAGAATTAATAAAGATAATTTACATTTTCTTTTGTACACAGTGTATGTTAACCAAAACATTACCTAATTAATTTCAAACAATCAAACTACTTTATCAGTGTGATGTGACAAAAATTAGTTTGATGGTCTTGTAGGTGGTTGAGTCATTCATACACATAGTAAGGACTGTGTTATATGCTAATAAAAGTCATTTTTAAGGCCAAAATTAGAGATAGGTATAGTGTGTGACATGATTTTAGAACACTCTATTATAAACTATATGTTTCATTTTCAGAAATTATTTTTTTTGTTCGTTTTGTTTTTTTGTTAATATTATACACATTTTTATTTATAACACATCGAGTTAGGGTTAGCTTAGAATTTGGGGTGCTGGAAAACAAATATTCAAATGCACAATTATAGCCTATAATTAGACTTAACCTAGATTGTTTCCAAACTGATTTTTCATTATATAAATGATTATATTTATGTATTTATTTATTGTTATTAAGAAAATGTCAATACTAATTTTAGTGTTGCATTGAGAATTGTGAATTGTCCAAAGTTATCCTACACTGTGTAAAACAGACAATGTAAATGATCTTTATTAATACTGCATACAGTATGTCATGATATGAATTAACATAACATAATTAAGACAATGAGTTAACAAAATATTAATATGTAACTATTAGCACTATTAATAGTTATTCATATATGACTTAGATTCTGTTAATGTGTATGCTTTATTACTTCCTGAAGTGTTATAGATTAGTGCATGCATTAAGTAATCGTTATGAAAGCATTAATTGAGTATTGATATGTTGATCATTTGTGAACTTTATAGTAAATTGTTACCATGTATTATGTATTAGAAATGATCTAATTTAAGAAAGTTCTTGATGTGACCGTGTAACTTGACATTAAACTCAATTTGAGTCAGATGTTTAAATTTAGCTCATATATTTTTTTCAGCTCTGTTTCATTTCATGCCTAATGTATGTTTCAGCAAACCTCCAAAGGCTTGCTGAAAGGTTATGTAGCTTTAACCTTGGTATTGCTTTTTGTGTGTATGTGAGTCTGTATTATTAATGTACCCACTTTAAATAACCACAGTTGCCATAATGATAACTAATATCCAATGCTCTTTATGACACATTTGCTTTTCTAACTCCAATTTGTTTGTCAAATTTGTTTGTCAATGTGCCAGGTGTGCAAGCACGGCCACTGAAGGCTGAACATACACACCTAAATCCAGAACCTTAGAAGTCAAGACCAAGAAGTCTTCATTATAAGAATTTCCACTTTTAGTATTATAGTAACACAATAGTTTCAAATTAAACTAGAGCTCTTGCTAGTCTTACTTTCAGTCTGTTTTTATGTGCTAGAGACTAATCAAAGGACTACTCGATTTACATAATATCAAGTAAAAAATCATCCTTTTAATATTTGAGTGTTTAAATAGTGCTAGAGAAGTCTGCAATCAGGTAAGTGGTGCATTATATCTAATGAAATTAAGATGAAAGATAGTTGTCTTTTTATTTTATTCTTATTTCTATACTTTATTTGTCTCATGTCACTGTGTTTTATAGCACATGAACCAGCCAACTCATGTCCCCTAATATGTTTACACCAACTGAGTTTTTTTTTTTCTTTTCTTTTTTTCTGCACTCTCCCTCTCTTCCTCAATTAGCCAGGTGTGAATACATATCTTTCTGTTCTTTGCCTCTATGTTTAATGCAGCTCTACTGGTTTAGGCCAAATTACCTGCCATTTCAAAATGGCAAAAACGTATTCAACCCTGTTTACCACTTAGTGTGAATAATGAATTTGACAAATGGAATTGCTCAGGAGTAATGGTACGACTGGCTTTGAGCCCTGTTTCGTTAGGCTTGGCTGAGTTTTTTTAATTATGTTTTCTTCCCTGTTTTTTTTTTTTTTTTTCATTCTCTCCCTATTTCAGTCTTTCTGTTTGAATAAAAAAATCATTGAATTTGAAAGGAATGAAGGTGAAATATGACACATTTTAATATTGGTTACATTATTTTGGGTTGTCGGTTTTATATGAGCCATGCAGCATAGAACGAAATCTCACAGCGTGAAAATTTTGCACGAATAAAGATGTTGGTGCTGGTCAGAGTGAAGCCACTGACTTCAGAACAATGGGCCTCATTTATCAGTCTGCAAATGATTTTGTAGGCCAAACCAAAAAAAAAAAAGATTTACAAAAGTTTCAGTAATGCTGATTTTCTTTGTACTCATGCATATATTAATAGATGCCAAAGTACTAAGCACATTCATGACATGGCTAATCGTCCACAAAACTGAATGACAATGTCAAGAAACGGTTGAGGATGCAAAAAAAAACCAGGCAAAGGTCAGGCTATGTGCAAACAGCATAAACAAGGGCAAGAAATAGCAAAAAAGTGAATAACAGGAACTAGATCAAAACCAGGTAAACAAACATGATATCAAGGCTTGGTATAGACTGGAACAATGACACAGAAGTTGTGTCCCAAATGACATACTATGCACTATACACTCTGCCATCTAGTGTATGAATTTTAGAAGGGTAGTATCATCTCAAATGGCTTACTTTCGGTATTGTACTAACCGGAAGTAATTGCTCTTTCCCGGTTGAGGGGAAATTACGTCAAATGCACTTAATGCGCTAGCATTATCGAAATAGCCAAACAAATAACAAAAATAAAAATTGGTACATTTTACTGTTTATGTTAATGTTTCCTTCTATGCCCAAGAAGACCTCAGTCACTGTCAGACGGAGGCGTAATCGTCTCCGCAGGCGAATTTTGCTGGCACAATTTAAGATCAACATAGTTGAGCCAAGCTGTGGCTATGGCTGCTGGCAATGTAAACATTTTTTTTTTTTTTTTCCGTTCAGCATATGAGCCTGATATAACCCCTCCCCATCTGCTATATAAGGAAAGCTGCGACTGTTGAGTGCATGAACTGTCCATCATTCCACATGTCGTTTTTTTGGTTGAATGAATGCGTCATCCAGGAACTTCAAGTGCACTTTGTTTTTTTGGGTTGTTCAGTATGAACACACTAATCACACTTATACAGTATTTATACTACAAAATGGTGTAGAATAGTGCATAAGTGTGCGATTTGGGACAGAATGTATTCTTCACAAAGAGTATGAGCACTGAGAGTCTATTTATACTGTGAGTGTGGTGGTGAAGGTGATTGACTCCATGTGAGTGTAATCAGTAATCAGGAGAGTGTGAATGTGAGAAGGTCTGGGTGTTGTGATGCTCAGTGGCCATGTTTGTAGGCCACGCTGAGTTCTGGGAAGTGTAGCTAGACGTCAACATGTTAGACGTCGACGTGACAGACAAAATGATGACTAAAGTGTGGCATTTGCTAAATCATCCAGTAATGAACCTTAACATGGGATCAAAATATCAGGTTGATTGTTCCAGTGTGGCATGAGGAGGTTGAACACTTAACTTGATAAAAATAAGGGAGCATCTCTCATCCACTTATTGACTCTGTGAATATTGGCGAATACTCTCGGACCAGTTGAGGGGAAATCAGTGGAGTGGTATGGCAAAAGACAGTGTTATGGCTACCTGACTGGAGGCCTTACAACAAATTAGTTGGTCTTGGTATAAAATTTAGTTGCGCATCTAGGTTTCATGGCCAAATACATGGGCTCAAGCTTACACAAGTGGTCATTATAACGGCTTACATGTGTCGCAGGACTGTGAACCTCTATGTTACATTTGTGATTTTATTAGGCATAAACTCCATCAGAAACATATTGTGTGTTTGAAATAAATAAACTGTTTAAACAATACAGCGTAATCTGTATAAATTGCAATAAATAAATATAAAAATTGCAGCAGCTCATATGATTTAATGGAAAGGCATATGGCAGTGTTGGATTACATGACATGCACACAACGTTAAAAAAAACCTGCACAGTTAGCTAATCTTTTTTTTTTCATCTTCAGGACACTTTGGATTCTCAGCTCAGTAAGGTAATAAAGAATAAGAGCAAAAGGTTGTGCTACTTCATTTTCCAGCTGTTTATTTCCCTTTGAACTGTCAGCATAACTAACATTCATCTGCAGATCCAGAGTTTTCAGACAAGAACTGTTGTATATACTGCAGATCTTTCTCCTTGCTATAGTATAATTACTGCAATGTTAAGCTTTTATTTCAAAAGTGTTGCACATCAAAAATAAAGATTGCAGTGTAGGTATGTATACTCTCATTTTATCTCCCCATTGCTTTCCAGTTGGTTAATTGGTCAATTATTATGAAGGAATGTGACAGACTTTGAAGGGAGCACTTGTGACCTGAGTGGGTATGGATTCATTAATAATAACTTCGGATTGACTCTTTCCTGCATCGTGGCCATCTGATTGGGTAGAAGGTCACGCATAAAGTAGACACAGCATACCACACACTTCCCTATGTGCCAGTGAGCTCTTTCTAATCATAGGGGTTGTCTTGAATTATGCTCATTATAAATCTGGTTGAGCAGCTCACCCATTAGTTTTCCATATATGTTCTACGAAAACGTGTTCAGGTAGAGGATACTTCACTGAATAAGTCATAAGAATGGAATATATAAATAGATAACAGCATGTTGGATAGTGTACAGTATAATGTTTGTGATTGGTAACCTTTCTCCTTGAGTGTCTATGGTCTGTAGTTTAATGTGTTCTCCCTTCTCAAAAGACATCAACGACATGTCAGGAAGTTTATGTAGGGTTAGGGGACACCAAGTGACCAAAGTTGAGAACAATGCCATTATGTAATGGTAAAATGTTATGTAAGAAGACCTGTAGTCTCTCACCCTCAGTTCTCACTTCTTGAACAGGGTTCTCCAGGGGAGGGCAGTTTATTTCAGGCTGTCCAATCATCCTTTTGCTGTCCTCCTCTGTGCCTGACTGTCCCTCAAAGACATCTGCTAACTAAAAAGTCCGTGCTTGTCCCTCCTGCTGTGCTCTGATGACTTACTCAGGTGCTCTGATCACCCCTCACAGAGCTCCTGTCACTTCAGTGTCCACTTCTCGGTAGGACATGTCATCAGACACAGGGCCTCTATTGCTGACAACCCAATTACCCAAATTAGCCTCTGTCCACTTCCTTAACCAAACAAAATCTAATGACTTTAATATTGCTGGGTATCGCCATAATCCAGACAGAGAGGTTATCAGACAATTTGTCCACAGTGATATTTTATCAAGAACAGCAACAGACAGTCATGATTGAGGTAGGATTGTGACTACTTTAATGCAGGAATTTTTTTTTTTACCATAGATCTTCCGAGACACGATCCCTGGGCTACATTTGATGTGCTGGAGTTCATGCTGTTAAATAATGATAAGGTCATTTCTTGATAACACCATTCTGTAATTCCAGAAAGCATGCCCATAGCCTGACAAAAAATGGAAATGAGTATTGTATGAGAAAATGAGCTAATATATTAAAGCATTAAAATCCAAGCACAAACAGTCAGGCTGTGGGTTCATGTATAGTTCATTCTCAGTTCTGAGTTGTAGGCCTTAGGGTAGAAATTAGCTTGAGAAAAAGGTCAAATGTAAGTAAAAATGAAACACTTTATTGCCTCCTTGGTTCAGTTTCTATTCATTTGATTTAGCAACAGCAATAAATTATTGTTTCCTCCAAGTGGTGTTTTCTACAGTACTTCTTGTAAAAGATAACCATTTGTGAGCCTTTAATGACCTCTCCAATTAGCCTAGTCTTTCTATTCATTTAAAATAGCATGATATTAGAGCTGGAAGGTGGAGGGTACAAGGTCATGGAGAACTCTTTCCCATTTTATTCACCCCCCATCATCTCCAACTTACCCACTTCTGACATTAGTCAACTTTATTTGAGCACTCCTGTGGAGGTGTATGCGGTATACGGAGCAAAAGTGATCACAAATTCAAGTGAAGCATGCCTCCCTTCTGCTCCTTCGCTTTATTCTCTCTCACTAATTAGCTGTTTAAAAGAGCTCAGAGTGGACATATTTGGCTGGTCTAGCCAGATGTTAGCCCTGTGTTCTGCCCCCAGGGAGGTGCTTTGTTTACTAGAGAACAAGAACATCATGCTAGCATCGACTCATTTTAATGGCTTACTTTCCCGTAAAGCTATTTCTCTTACGTTTGCTTAGTATGTTATATTAAACTTCAAGCACAAATACCTTTGTTCCTCTTGAGACTTTCTTTTATAAGGAGACAAATTAGTGACTTAAACTGCAAATCTATACCCAGCTTAACAACATTTTAAGGTATTTTGTTTTAATTAAAATAAAGCCAGACTGGTATGTTAAGCCAGCTCAACAAAGTGTGCACTGGAAAGTGCACTAATAGCAGGAGCATCAGCAAAACTGTACACATGCCATCCATCCACTACTTAAGCGAGGATACGGGCCTGCCATTGCCCACCACAAACACTTATCACTGCTACAACAATAGAAAAATCGTTTAAAAAAAATGATTAATTACTTTTTTACATGACATCACACAAAATCTATCTTAATCAAAGTCATGCACCAGGGGGTGAAGCAAAGTGCTTACAGTTATTTGTTATGGCTTGTGGTCACAAATTACAGGTCCTAGATGCAAAATTGCACCACATCTGCATTTCTGCCAGATCCTTAAAGTGGGGTCAAAATATCAGGTTGACTGCTCCAATGCCACACGAGGGGGTTGAATACTTAACTTGATGAAAAATAACGGAGCTTTGCTCATCCTCTGATTGACTCTGTGAATATTGGTGAACACTCTTGGACCAGTTGAGGGGAAATCAATGAAGTGGTATGGTGGTATGGTGAAGTGGTATGGTAAAAACCGGATAGGAGGCCTTACAATAAATGAGTTAGTACTGGTATAAAAGTTTGTTGGACATCTAGGTTTCTTGTCCACATACATGGGCTCAAGCCTACACAAGTGATCATTATAACTGCTTACATGTGTAGCAGGACTGTAAACCTCTATGTTACATTTGTAATTGTATTAGGCATAAACTCCATCAGAAAAACATCTATTATCATTCATCCATTAGTTGCCACTGACTCAAATGTACACAAGGCTCACTTTTTAAAGTTTAACTACCCCATTAACCTGTCCTAATAGCCTAATACTGCAGTCTTTGTGTAAATACTATTTATATTAGCTTTCTACAAAATGTCAGTCCAAATGACAGCTTTCCATTTCCTTTGACCCTAAATGCTCCAGTTAGATAGCCAGAACACACATTTGGTAAATGTATTTCCTCTAGTACTCCTCTGAAGGCTATTAAAGGGCTTGCTCTGTTAAATAAACAGACAAACACACATTAGAGGGCTTCAGGACATGCTGCAAGTGAGACTCACTCTTTGGTGCACACCATTAAGTATATGAAGGCCAGGATAGCAAAAATGGGCTAGAGGGGCTAAGCCCTCCCTCTCTTTGAAGAAAGTAAATAAGGTTAAATTTTTTGCCATTCATATCATTTTTATTTTGGTAGAAACATAAACACCAGCACCACTAGCGGTCATAAGAAAATAAAATTAAAACACATATGAAGTGAAAGGATGGTGCTGAATTCCCATGTCTTTTGATTCATTCATTGTTGTGTCAAGTGATTACACAGAATGTTTCTGTGTGCAATTCTAATGGTGTCCTAAAAGTAACAGCGAGTTACTGATGGGTAATAAAATTGGATTTAGCCCTTTCATTCAATACCCAGACCAGCCATCAATATACTGAGTATGTGTGATAATGTTAAATATGAATAATAAGTATCAAAATGAGGATACACTAAGGAAGAAATCATTTTGAAGTAGCCAAAACAATATAAATTGGATGGACTTTAGATGGACCCATGGCATTATTTGTTGTTTTAGTAATTTCTGTGTATTTCTAAAAAGTTATGTACCTTGAAATGTTCCATGTACCTTGTTCTTACTAAAATAAATTACCATGAAATATTATGTATTATATCATCTTAGTATAATTATTTTCTTTTTTCTTCCTTTTCCTCTCTCCTCTCTTCTGTTCCATATTCCATATTTGCTGGAAATTATTTATCTAAAAAGACTGTAGTCTCCAAGTGCTTTCTACGGCCCCTGAGCTATTTTCCACTCGGGCAACCATGAAGTCATATTGGCACTAAACATATGGTGAGTTCTGTGTGGAGATACACTTGCAGACTGTGCCGGTGTTTCAGTTGTCTTAGTGAATAACAACATGGTGGATTCAGTGCTTGATTCATGTCTGCACACATGAATTAATACTTTTGCTTTTCCTTCATAACCACTCAGCTGTAACACCCCCCCACCCCCACCCCCCCACACACACTCCAGTGTTCTTGGGTGAATTAGTAATGGAGCTGAATAGGAAGATGAAACAGGCCGATTTGTGTGAAAACAGAGCATGGAGGTGCTTAATATTATAAAGACGAAGTTTGTGTTTTTAAAAGTTGTGTGAGCAAAACTTTTTTTGCAAACAAAATCAAGCCGCTATTGCATTTTGCTAAACAAAAAGCCAGCCTATAATTTGCTGCATCTGTGCTCAGAACATTGCACAGTTTCATTTCAAACATTTATGTGCAGAACACTGCACATAATTCTTTTTCTTCCTACAAGTTCAAATACATTAAATACTAAATACATAAAACACAACACTAGATACTATACTTAACAACCACATTATGTGCTGAATACAAATAATGAAAGTTAGAGGTGTTTTCCTCCAGTTATCTAGAGCAGAGCATTTTTTTTTTTTGCTTCCATTTCACTCACAATTTCATTAACAGGTTTAATAGATGTGTTAAAAAAGGGAAATCGTGTAAAAATGTGTAAATGTGTAAAAAAAAAAAAAAAAAAAAGTGGCCCATCTGGATTGGACATTCCTCATTTACAGGATCTATGTAATGTACTGTACATAATGGCTGCTTCTAGCTGAGGTTGGGAAGGTTTTTGTGTGCTTGGCAGGGTTCAGAATCTTTACTATGACTTGTCTGCCAAGAGGGAGGACAATCAGTAGACTCAGCCCTCAAGCTAGGGACAGCTACAGTGTATAGATATCTATGGGAAGAATATTTGTATTTATAGTAAGTTTATTCACTAGGTGTATGATTTCTAACAGTAGGTCATTTCAAATGTTCAGAAGGTTTGTTGTTTTAGTGCTTAATAGCTTTTCTTGTGCCTTTATTTATAATTAAATCAATGGGAATGCTCTTGTTTTTTAGAATTAATCTGAGATTGAGTTGAACAGTATGTGACTTCTTGCAAAACACATATCAGAAATACAGTATAATAAAACAGTGCAGTACGTATTAATTTGTATCAGGTCCTGGCACACTTCTGCTTAGAGCTTCTGCAGTTGTGAAAGGTCCTATATGGATACCCTAAAGATTTGCTGATCCCAGGATTCTCATTCACAATGCGCTCATACCAAACACTTAGTACTGTTTGCCTTTACTCTCGTACACCTTTACAATTTAATGATTTATAATCCCATTATCCAGTGCCACTCAGAATAGGAAGAGAGTTCCTCTCAAAGGTTCTTCCTTATGTATTCTCACAGAATATTTCATTGCCACTATCATCTTTGGTTTGCTCATTAGGGATCTAAATCTACATCGGGATTTCTGCAAAGCTGCTTTGTGACAATAGCTATCGCTAAAAGCCCTATACAAATAATTAAAAAGAAAAAAAAAAACATGTACTGAGCTGAACTTAATTTAGTTAATTTGTTTTGCTTTCATTAGAGCTCTGTGCATACAGTTATGAGTACATCAACTGACACCAGTAGAAGCACACTAATGTAAGAACAACAGATGATCCCTATCTCCTAACATCTGCTGTTCATGAGCTACACTACAGAAGTCACAAAGTCAGAAGTATGCATATGTTCTAAATCACACTGGGGAAAGTAACTCAGTGAACACTGGTAGGTAGGTTATTTACATTAAACAATGACAAGGGGATACTTTGCATGACACTCTATGATTAAATTCAGTGACCGCCAAACTAATTCTGCTAGTGGGAGGAAAGGGACGAACATTTTGCATGAATCAGCTTAGCAAGGTGAAGGAAAGAACAGGGTGGCAGATGGATTGAATTCTGGCCAAAGTCAGGGGTCCAAGGCACTGTCCTCTGAGGTATTCTGCTGTGCTCCTGGACATTACAGCAAAGTCACACAGCGGAGACGAGAATGGGTTTGGCCTGAAAGGTGGGAATTTGCAAGCAAGTGGCAGTAAATGAAGTTCATGTTGACAATCTGTTTATCTTTTTTTTTTTTTTTTATATATAGATGGACTATCCAAAAGGAATTACCTGAAATATACTAGAGTTACACACGCTTAAGATTTTGGATAGTGTCAGGTGTCAGGGCACAATCGCACACATACTCACATGCCCTTTCACATACTACAGACAATTTAGAGATGCCAATCAGCCTACAACACATGTCTTTGGACTGGGGGAGGAAACCGGAGTACTTGGAGGAAACCCCCAAAACACACAGAGAACATGCAAACCCTCGCACACAGGGCAGAGACGAGAATCAACCACCCAACCCGGGAAGGGTGAGGCAAATGTGCTAAGCCACTGTGCCTCTTTATTTATTTATTCGTTTGTTTGTTTGTTTGTTTGTTTCATTGTTCTCAGTAGGGAGTTTTGATCTCAAAGATAAACCCAGAAGAGTTAACTCTAGCTCCAAGAAAACCTATTTAAAATACAACTTGAACACAAAATAAAACCTATAAAATGTCCCAGCATGTGTTAGGTTAATAACGGGAAAGAAGTTTCCCAGACTCTCTTTAAATGCTTCTGGCATTGCAGGTGGAAACGTGAAGTGAATATTGAATATAAATCCAATTTTATTACCACGGTAGTAAAAGGTGACAATTTAGATTAAAAATGTTTCATTCTTTCGAGATACTATGATTTATTTATTTATTATTATTATTTTTTTTAATAAAACATAGTATATGGTTTTACTCTGTCTTCAAATGGAAATACACCACAAATTTAATACTTGCCTGTCAGCCATATTAATTTGTACATCCAATTGCTGTGACACAGCAGGTACTAGATTAGTCTATTTATACCAGAAATTGCTCCAGAAATTCCAGATTCATTAAGTCAAACATGCAGAACAGCAACGACGTGATGTTTTGCTCACTGGGAAGACTTTGTTTTAATTACACATTTCACATTTCAGATTTACACATTTCTTTGCAAATGCAAACCTTTGGTAAATCATTACCAGGCTAAATTGGATGTGAATAAAATCAGCAACTAATTTTATAAGAAATCAGATGAAGTAATATGTCATTCTTTCATGAACCGTTGCTTATGTCTGGGTTATTCTGTCTTATGGTCTTGTTGACATAACCCTTTCTTGTTGGGATCCAAAAGAGCCAGATTTAATAGGTAGGGTCATCAGTGGGCAAACTTGTCCACTGTGTCTGGCTCTACGAATGCAATTATTGATTAGTGTGCAATACCAATTGTGGTAATTAATGCCCAGGTTATAGGGAGAGGACGGGCACAGAGGTGTGGGCCATTTATCACTCCCTGTGCTTGTTTGTTCTCAGCCCATTGAACCAGCACTCCAGCCTTGATGAGCAGAATTTTAATGGCTGCCAATTCGCTGCCCATATGACAAAATGAAAAACTCTAGAGGTGTACAGGGTCAGATCGAAATATCAAAGGTTATATTAAGCAATTGTCTATTGCTTTCTCTCTCTCTCTCTCTCTCTCTCTCTCTCTCTCTCTCTCTCTCTTTCTCTCTCTCTCTCTCTCTCTCCCTCTCTCTGCCATAACGATATGCCACCACTGACTCTGTAGAATAGTTCATAACATAGCACACATTTGCCCTTTTGGTTGTTTTGGAAGCATACATACAAACATCTTCTTCCTTACTGCTTTAGCTGTTTAGGCTAATGCCATCCCAGTGTGGTTGGCTACCAGTGGACCCCTCATAAGAACTCCTAGTGTCAGCCCTCACACACTATATGATCTGTTGAGAGAAAAGGATGAAGTATTATTGATATAAGAATATACTGTATATCAACATCCTCCAGTAATGGATAGAACGTGTCTAAAGGACTATACCAGCAAACACTTGTTACTTGTCCTGTGATGACGACAACCCAACAAGGAACATTTTAAATGCTTGATCAGCTTGATCAAAGTAAAATAAATGCTGGCTAAAGAGTGTACATGAATAGTGAGGAAGAAAAAACAGTGGGAAACCATCAAAAAGATGTAAGAGATGTCTTACCATATTCATATTTCAGCAACTTTTGCATGCACCTCATGCTGTGAGTCTTAGGAAGTGGGCTAAGAGATGATATTTTGCAGACTCCCTTGGGGTCTACCAAGTGGATTACTTTTGATAAAGTACTTAAGGCTGATGAAAGATCATGGTGGATGATGATGTAGCATTTTAGCGGGAAGGAAGAAGAAAGGCAAAGAAAAAGGACTGGGGAGAGACAGAGAAAGAGAGTGAGAGAGAGAGGGGAAATGAGTCTTCTTTGCAAATGGCTAATTGAAAACATGAATGTCAACAGAGAAGCGAGACCAAAGCCGGAGGTATTGAGCAGAGAGGGACACTGGGAATACTAATGAAGCTCCTCATTATTACCAATACATTTAACTAACAGCATACAACACAAAGCTGGTGTGTGTGTGTGTGTGTGTGTGTGTGTGTGTGTGTGTGTGTGTGTGTGTGTGTGTGTGTGTGTGTGTGTACATTATATATTTACAGTGAGGGAAAAAAGTATTTGACCCCCTGCTGATTTTGTACGTTTGCCCACTGACAAAGAAATTAGCAGTCTATAATTTTAATGGTGGGTGTATTTTAACAGTGAGAGACAGAATAACAACAAAAAAATCCAGAAAAATGCATTTCAAAAAAGTTATAAATTGATTTGCATTTTGCAATCAGCAAGATTTCTGGCTCCCAGGTGTCTTTTACACAGGAAACGAGCTGAGATTAGGAGAACTCTCTTAAAGGGAGTGCTCCTAATCTCAGCTCGTTACCTGTATAAAAGACACCTGGGAGCCAGAAATCTTGCTGATTGCAAAATGCAAATCAATTTATAACAGGGCATTATAAATGGGGCGTGGATGGGTATTCCAGCATGACAATGACCCAAAACACACAGCCAAGGCAACAAAGGAGTGGCTCAAGAAGAAGCACATTAAGGTCCTGGAGTGGCCTAGCCAGTCTCCAGACCTTAATCCCATAGAAAATCTGTGGAGGGAGCTGAAGGTTCGAGTTGCCAAACATCAGCCTCGAGACCTTAATGACTTGGAGAGGATCTGCAAAGAGGAGTGGGACGAAATCCCTCCTGAGATGTGTGCAAACCTGGTGGCCAACTACAAGAAACGTCTGACCTCTGTCATTGCCACCAAGTACTAAGTCGAAGGGGTCAAATACTTATTTCCCTCATTAAAATGCAAATCAATTTATAACTTTTTTTGAAATGCGTTTTTCTGGATTTTTTTGTTGTTATTCTGTCTCTCACTGTTAAAATACACCTACCATTAAAATTATAGACTGATCATTTCTTTGTCAGTGGGCAAACATACAAAATCAGCAGGGGATCAAATACTTTTTTCCCTCACTGTATACATTTCTTAGGCCTGCCCCATTGCACATTTGTTTTGTACTGTCACTTGGATTAATAAATATTAAATATTGTTGCATTGAATCTGTTGAGGCGTATTTGCTAAATAAAATCTTTGTGTTCATCATGTCAGAAATGTCATAGTACATTTCACAGGAAAAGACTTATCAGTAATATCTGAGAAATGATTTGCTCATATTTCAGATCAATAATGAATGCCTGCTGCAGTTCCTGATGGAGGATATAGGCTGTGGAAAGCCACAGTGTCGATTTGAAGGAAGAGATGTAAGAGAATATGACAGACTGCTGACCTTTCCATCTGATCAGAACCGCCAATGCAGCTGACAAATAAACCTTTAAGTCAAGTAAAAGTGCTGACAGAGAGTAATATACAACTCCCTCGTCCCTCTGATCCTTCCGTCTCTACTTTTCTCCTCTCTCTATATATCTCTCTCAACCCTGAATTTCTTCTTTCTAGTAGAACTCTTTTTTAGATTTTCAGGGTCACACAGAAGAAAATCAAATGAAATTCATTCAAAAGCCACTTGATTGGCAAAATAAGAGAGATAATATAATCAGCTGCAGTATTTCATTTTTCCTGCTCTGTAAATAAGCTCAGGTTTAGGTTGTCTAATGACCAGGGCAAATCAGAAAAGGCATCTAGACATTCTTTTGTCGTGTGCTGTAGAACTGACCAAAGTCAAAGGCCTGCCACATTACATAGCCAAGCCATATCAAATTGCATTAGAGCATGTGAGGAAGGTGATGTAACAAATTCAGATATCAAAGACTAAGGAAACAAACCCTGCTTTCGATGTACACACAATCCTGAGTTGTTTGTGTCTCAGCAGACTAGTCTCATTTTGATTTACTGTCTCAATCTGTCTCTATCCAGCAGCAGGGTGCACTATTTATGAGGGATTGCAAGGCCTTGTATCACCCTGCATTGTCTATTTACTTGAATTAGTTGGAATATATGTCTGTGAGCATGTGTGTGTGTGGTGGCTCTTGATGCCTTGACCCCAGCCTCAGTCCATTCCTTGTGAAGTTCACTCAAATTCTTGAATCGATTTTGCTTGACAATCCTCATAAGGCTGCGGTTCTCTCGATTGGTTGCGCATCTTTTTCTTCCACACTTTTTCCTTCCACTCAACTTTCTGTTAACATGCTTGGATACAGCACTCTGTGAACAGCCAGCTTCTTTGGCAATGAATGTTTGTGGCTTGACTAGTGAACCAAACTGAGAGACCATTTTGAAGGCTCAGGAAACCTTTGCAGGTGTTTTGAGTTGATTAGCTGATTGGCATGTCACCATATTCTAATTTGTTGAGATAGTGAATTGGTGGGTTTTTGTTAAATGTGAGCCAAAATCATCACAATTAAAAGAACCAAAGACTTAAACTACTTCAGTCTGTGTGCATTGAATTTATTTAATACACGAGTTTCACAATTTGAGTTGAATTACTGAAATAAATGAACTTTTTCATGACATTCTAATTTATTGAGATGCACCTGTATGTCTGTGAGCATGTGTGTGTGTGTGTGTGTGTGTGTGTGTGTGTGTGTGTGTGTGTGTGTGTGTGTGTGTGTGTCATTGTTCTGAAACTTGGCTTAGGTTTTATTTCAAATCTGGTGTTGGCACAGTGCACACTGATACCTGACACTCATATAATTAAACTTTTGGTTAGGATACACTTGATGTTGAAAATGCAACATATTTTCATTCTGAACATAAACACTTTCAGCTGAGACAGTCGGATGAGAGAATACAAAATGCTGCTGCTAATACTACTACTACTAATAATAATAGTAATAAGAATAGGAGAAAATGGATTCTGACATCATATTTGACAGGATGAAAGTAGATTTACTTAAAATAGCCAACATTTCAGAATAAAATTTAATTTGCTAACAATAGAGGACAATCATTGGACAGTGTAGAGAAATTACATATTCCACTGAGAATGTCACTATTGTTAGAAGCGTTATTCAAGGCTACTGACTCCATTTACCTGTCCATACAAATATGACCATACCACTACCTTCTGCTTGCTATAATGTAACATTTTATGTGCACCTTTTACCTTCACATGTGAATTTTAGTCACTTCTTTTTATAAATATATTTGTCAATCCCAAACAATAACTGAGATATATATACCCTATTCAATTTGTTTTATTTGTATTGCATTCTTCTCTACAGACACTGTCACAAAGCAGCTTTACAGAAATCGAAATGAAGATTTGGAGTCATAATGTGCAAATCAGAGGCATCAATTAGATCTTCTTCAAAAAGGGTAGAACCATTAAGTCGTTACAGATCTCCTGAGGAAGCCTTTTTTTTAAGTGTGAGAGTGGGAGAAAAGTGTGAGAATTGTGAGTGTGACACTGAAAGCTTACAGCTACCAGGCAGACAGTATCCAGCGTAGTTGATGTTACTCAGCTTATGTCAGTTTAAGCAAACATCTCATTCACAAAGGCAAAAATGTGGGTACCATGGACTGTTCCAGTAATGTGTGCATTTACATTAATAATTACTACCAAACATTTTAAACAACATGGAATTTAATACATTACCCATTACCTTGTGTTGGCTATTACTCTACCAGTGTATCATTGTGGTCCTTCCTATCAAGCTAACAGCAACACAGCAATAATCAGATGAAGTAAGACTGCCTTGGTCTAGTAAGGGTGAACTGATGAAGATGGAAGACAGGAGCTTTATGTTCATGTGTTCTGGGAAACATGTTTATTTTTGTATTGCTACTAGCTGGACAGAAAGGACCCAGATGAAACATGGACAAAATCATCAATATAGAGAGATAGAGCTGGTTTCCAGGTGTTTTATTAAAGTGTTTGTACTATTAATTAATTACAGTAAGATTTTAAGACACCAGGGCTGGTAGTATGTATTAGTAAATATATTAACAATAAGAACATACGTAGATGTGAAACAGAGGGGCGTTACCACCCTGCAGTTTATTATTTTCCAATAACCACATGTTCCAAAATGTTTTATTCCTCTAATACCGCATACTTTGTATCAATATGAATATATGTAGGTATCAATATGGATATATGTAGGTACAGTTAATGTTGTTGAATGTCTGTGAAACAAGTCAGTTGCCATTATCACTTTCATTCTAACAGGTGTAAACACTCACTCCATCACCAGCCTCTCTTTCTCTCTCTCTCTGTCTCTCTGTCTGTCTCTCTCTCTCTCTCTCTCTCTCTCTCTCTCTCTCTCTCTCTCGAAGAAGAAGAAGAAGAAGAAGAAGAAGAAGAAGAAGAAGAAGAAGAAGAAGAAGAAGAAGAAAAATTTTGTCACATATCTGTCACATAATTTTGGCTCGGACACCCTACTTTACTAAGCCAATACTTATTAACACCCCTTTGGCCAATATCACAGCTTGTAAGCACTTAGGCATTTAGGGTTCTAGCTATTCATGTTTAATGAAGTTTCACCCACTCGTTCTTGCAGAATGCTTCTACTTTGGAGATATTCTTGAGCCACCTTGCATGCACAGCATTTTTAAGATCTACCCATAGATTTTCAGTGATTTTCAAGTCAGGGGACTATGAGGGCCATTCCAAAAGCTTTAGCTTGCATTTCTTGAAGTAGACCATGGAGAAATTTGAGGTATGTTTTGGATCATTATCCTGTTGTAGAAGACAGCTTCAGTTTCTTTGCTTGTCAGCTTCAGTTTCTTTACTGACTGTGTCAAATTAGCCTCTAGAATGTGATCTGATATTTACTGGAATCCATTCTTCCATCTACCTGTGAAATGTTTCCTGTGCCATTGGCTGACACACAAGCCCAAAGCACAATAGATACATCCCCATGCTTAACAGTTGGCAAGGTGTTCTTTTGATCAAATGCTACCCCTTTTTTTCTCCAAACATACTTTTGGTGATTATGGCCTAAGAGTACTATTTTTACTTTGTCAGTCCACAGCACTTGTTTCCTAAATGCCTTTGACTTATCTAGATATTGTTTTGCATACTTCAGATGTTCTCCTTTTGTGATGAGGTCACAGGTAAGGTTTCCTTCAGATGACTCTTCCATGCAGATCATGTTTGTGCAAGCAGCACTTCTCAGGAGAACAGTGCATCACCACTCCTGTGTCAGATAAACACCTGCAGGTCCTTAGTGTCTTATGGGGGTTTTGCTTTGCCTTTGTGGACAGCACATGGGCAATACTATCTGAAAGTTTTCCTATTCTTTCTGATCTTGCCTTGACTTCCTCAGTTCCCCTAAACTGCCATTTCCCAATAACATTTCAGACAGTGGAAACTATTTGGTGGAAGCGCTTTGATATCTTTTTAGAAGCTTCCCAATCTTTTGTAGGCATCAATTAACTTAATTTTCAGATCCTCAATCAGCTGATTAGAGTAGCTCATAGTTGTTGAGTGTTACCAGCAAAGTTTGAAGAGTCAGAGAATTTGTTACACACTGAAATTGTGATTCATAATGACACTTTTTGACCTCCCTAACAAGTCCTAATGAATCAGTTAAGGCCTAATGTGTTAACTGAGTTCCAAGACTGTACTATTTTATTTTTTTCCTATTATTTAAGTTCATCATATATAAAGTAGCTGTGCATTAATATTTGCAGACAATTACCTATTTATTGATTGATTTATAAATGTATTTATTTATTTATTTTATTTATTTGCTTGTTTGTTTGTTGTTTGCTCCAGTGGTTGTATTTATTTTCTTCGGCTGTGGGTGCCAAAATAGAGCTTTTTGGCAATAAACACCAGAGGTGGTTTTGGCGCACACAGAGAGGTAGCCATATGGAAAAGTATCTAATGCCTATGGTTAAATATGGTGGTGGCTCTTTAATGCTTTTGGGCTATTTTTTTGGCAAAGGACATGGACATTTTTTAGGATACATGGCATCATGGACTCTATCAAATATCAACAGATATTAAATGAAAACCTGACTGCCTCTGACAGAAAGCTTAAAATGGGCCGTGGTTGGATCTTCCAGCAGGATGATGATCCAAAACATACATCAGAATCAACACAAAAATGGTTTACTGACCACAACATCAAGGTCCTGCCATGGCCATCCCAGTCCCCTGACTTGAAACCCATAGAAAACCTGTGTGTGTGTGTGTGTGTGTGTGTGTGTGTGTGTGTGTGTGTGTGTGTGTGTGTGTGTGTATGTGTGTGTGTGTATGTATATATATATATATATATATATATATATATATATATATATATATATATATGTATATTGCTATAATAATAGGGAAAAAAATAAACAAGTGTTGCATCAAAACTCGCACTCAGAATATAATGGTACTCTATACTCTAGGTAGTTTATTAAAGGCAAGTGCACATGGAAGATGAACCAGTTACTGTATGTATTTTTCTTTCTTGCTACAATAGATAAAACCAATGTACTGGGGGGAAAAAAAACTAGCTTGCATTAATTTATGCAATTTCTATACAGTTAACTGGCACGAAGTGTGAGTCATGAGGTTCATAAAGTAGGTAAACTAACTTAGGTAGCCATATGTCCATTTCAACACAATCTATCAGCCTGCTGCCAGAGGAGGGCCTGTCGAATTTAGTCATGGATTTTCTGTCAGTGGTGAAAAATGGAGATAATTAGGGCTGGCCAATCAGCACTACTGTTAGCATTGACTGATTGACTCAGTTACACTGCATTTTACATTCCTGCAGAATGTAACAGGTTTTCATGAAGGTTAATCACTTATCACAGGTTTTAACTAACCTGATTCAACGTGACATAATCAGCTGTCTGTCTGACTGTGGTACACTGGCTGACAGGAGTTTTTAAATAGTCATGCTAAATAAATTGTTTTCATGGCTGTTGAAAACCAGTGTCTTGGTTTTATTTTAAAGCAGTTGCAAGGTCAGGGTCATGGTCAATCCCGAGCCTATCCTGGCAACACTGGGCTTTGAGACAGGAATACCCCCTTGGAATGCCAATCCACTGCAAGATGGCTGTATTTTAGCATAATCTACTGTAACACAACACACAAATGTGTTACATAAACCCATCTTTAACCATTACACATTCAGCTCTAATAGTGTGTGTGTGTGTGTGTGTGTGTGTGTGTGTGTGTGTGTGTGTGTGTGTGTGTGTGTGTGTGCTCTTCCTCTGAGAGCCTGAAGTGCTCATATTGTCCGCTTTAGGGCTTTCTATGATCCTCCAGCAGTCTAATCCAGTGTGCCCAGAGCCACTTCAATTAATTGATCCTTAAACTGCATCCAATAGTGTAATTAAAGGGATAAAGGGATGGGGGGGGGACTCTTTCCCTTAAGACCATTCGATGAGATTCATTTCTCCAACCCAAATCGACTAATTCATCACTATTTTTTTAAGTGATATAGCTGCATGATTTATATTTCATTTAAAGGTAGGTGAGGATACAGTATGTGAGAGTGGCACACATATGGAAAGGAATAGATTTTGCACATGCTGACATTGTGTGAGCTCTTTTCAGCCATTTATATGCAGAAGCAAATGTCAGACGAGCTCAATGCAGTTCTGCAATTGTCTATGATCACTGGCCTACAAAGTGAGGTAAACCACAGGCTTTTCAGCGACTGTGTGGGTGGGAGGGTGTATCAATGTGTGGGCTCTATAGTGAAATACCAGCATGTTTTTGTTATTTATTTATTTATTTTTTTTACTGGCAAACCTCACATTTTGAAGTTGTTTTATCAAGGTTTTATCAAGCTACTTCTCTTTATATTTGAACATACAAAAATCATTTCATACTAAAATATTACATGAACAACAGTAAGTAAGTAAGCAATTGTTATTCAATTATTCAACAAAAGAGAAATAAATAAACAGAGAAAAGGAAAACAAAATAAAATAGTAAAAGTGGCAATTGCAAATGTTTGGACCACTTACCATTTGTAAATTCTCAGAAATTAAATAACTTGATAGGCTTTAATTGACTCATTAGGAATCATTAAGAAAGTAAAGAATTGGAATTAGGGTTAATAATTCCAGAGTGTAATAAGTCTTCTGACTCTTCAAACCTCAGGTTAACACTCAACAACCAATGGGTACCTCTAAGTAGCTGACTGAAAATGTAAAAATGAAATAAGTGAAGGTTATAAAATGATATCCAGCTCACAATTTCCACTATCTGGAAATAGCAGTTAAGGGGAACTGTGGAAGTCAAGATCTGAAAGACCAAAAAATAAAAAAATAAAATAAAACCTGATTAAAAAATAAAATAAAATAAATAATAAAATAATAAAATAAAATAAAACCTGATTAGATAGATCTAATGCTGGGCTGAAATGCAAAGCAAAAACCCAGTAGGACCTGCAGGATGGTTTCCTGCTGACACAGGACTCGGGGTGTATAGTGCTGCTTGCACAAACATGATCTGCATGGAAGAGTCATCAGAAACAAACCTCACTTGTGACCTCATCACAAAAGTGAATTTATAAATAAGCCAGAGGCATTTTTGAGACAAGTGCTGAATGTAAAAATGTAACTCTTTGGTCACAAAAACCAACGGAATGTTTGGTGCAAAAAAAGAGAGAAGCATTGGATGAAAAGAACATCTTGCCTGTTAAGCATGGGGGTGGAGTTGTATGCTTTTGTGGCACGGGTAGATTGCACAGGTAGATGGAAGAATGGATTACCTCAAAAACCATCATTAACTACTTCAAGAAATACAAGCTGAAGCTTTTAGAATGGCCCTCACAGTTCCATGACTTGAACATCATTGAAAATCTGTGTGTAGGTCTTAAAAATGCTGTGCATGCAAGACTCAAGAATGTCTCAGATGTAGAACCATCCTGTAGGGAAGAGTGGTTGAAAATTCATAAACAAGAATAGAAAGACTCCTAGCTGCATACAGAAAGCATTTGCAGACTGTGATATCTTCTAAAGGAGGTGTTACTAAGTACTGATGTAGTCAGGTGTCCAAATTTTTGCATATTGCATTATATGTATTATATAGTTTGCTGCAGAGGTTGATTATTAATTTTTACTTAAAAAATCAACAAAATGTGTCATTTGGTTAAGGTTGCCCAAACATTTCCATGCAACTGTAATAAGCACTGGATTTTTTGACCTAAACTGCACATTAAGTATATCAAATAAAGTTCTGAAAATTGCTATCTATACTTTTAAAATGTACAAAACAAACTGTGTGACAGTGAGGCCTCGGGTAATAAACATTTATCACATTGTAAATTTTACTTTGGAATAGTGCAATCTATGTGATACTTTAAATTGTATTAACCAGCCTTAACAAAACAGACCTGAATATATTCAAAACTGGCACCCCAAATATCATGTATTTGCACATCCATTTCTGCTTCATTTGGCTTAAAGTCTTGAAAGGCATCACACAGATAAGAAATCACACTTTTTAACCCAGCACCCAGTTTCACACACTGATCGGGACTATCTGGTTTTGCTATGGCAAAATTGTGTAAATATGTTTTCACATAATCTCTGATCTGATGGTATCTGTGGGAAAAATGACTTACAGTTATATTAAATTTCTCCTGCAGTTGCTGAAAAGTGGCAAGAAGTGTTCCACATGGCACATCTAGTATCCAAATTTGATTCAGATAGTCAGCCTTGGCCTGAGAAGATAATGTTCTATTAGCTAGCATTCCTGCACAGGAATGTGACCTTAATCTATTAGATGGATTCAGCACTGCAAACAAATAAGACCATTCAGTTTTGCCAAACCTTTTTTTCCCCTTCATCAAGTAAAAGAGCAGTAAGGTCTTGAATTGCCTTCCCTATCTAAAGTTATTGAATTTGGTTTAAATGAAATCAATTTACAAATTGCACTCTCTAGCGTTTGCAATGTAAGCAGAATAACATGTAGTCGACCGTTTAAAAAAAGTCTTTTGAGATGTTTTTTTTTTAAAGCGTCAGTACTGAATTTTGGCCTCTCTATCGCCATCTTTGTTTGAAATATAAAATTACAAGTTACTTGCGAGTTATTTATTTCTTTTTTATGTGGGTTGTGCTTCGGCACTGCTCCTCTGCACGGATGAATCTGATGGTTTGCTTATTAGAGTTGCCAAATCCGCTTTTAATGAAAATATGGTTGCTTGTTAGGAAGATCTGACAAGCGACTTCATTTTTTTTTTTTTTTTTTACATCTTTGGTCGCTTTTTTTCCCCAATGCATTGACACTTTCTGCGCACAGCCTCACAATAATATCAGTGATGTAGTGTATTTCACCCTCCCACAATTATTACAGGTTCCAACAAAAAACAAGCATAACATACTCATATATACTAATAGTAGTTATGTTTCTAATGTAATCTCCTTTTCCATCTCTCCAATCATATTCTGCTCACAGGTGATCAGAGATGAGTGGATACTGTCTGTCCTCCCTATAAGCTTTATACACCCCCACCCACGGCTCTTCTTCTTTCTGTCTGTGGACATGACGTAACCTCACAAAGATGAATGACATCAACTGCCATTTCCCGTGAAATCCGACCAGACAGCTCGAATTATAAATCATTATTATAAACTTACCATTACGAATCGGGGTAAGGTAAGGAGGCAGTTTTGAACAATGATTTTTTTTTATGTACTTGCTCAATAATCAATTTCTGTTCATTTTTAACCAACAAAAGTTCTGTACTGCAGCTTTAAGGACTAAAAACTAGTTACAGAGAAATAAAATGAGCTAAATCCCCCCCTTTTAACTGCACCATTTATACTCCATCTATTCTGAATATTCTCCATATATTCAAAAGTGAACGGCAACCCACCCCAATAGTATGCATGGCATTAGTTAACCTCCTATTAAAACTTTCTTGTTAACAAAAGATGTATAGCTGTAATCATGGGGGAAACTATTAAATAAGGGAAAATGCATACATGGGATGAATGAAAAAACAAAAGCACTTTTTAGGAACAGAATCATAATAAAAACATATAATAAAATTTTGTTAAATTGCTAACTAAACTGAGGAATGGCCTGCCTCATTTGGTAACAATAGTAACTCCGTAATAATAGGGTTATCTGGCTTATGTAAAAGACTTAACAATAGGTAAGTACTTGAAATAATGGGCCAAATATAAACAACTATCGATAAGGCTCAAACACAAAGCTCAGTCTAAATTATAGGAAGCCAGGCACATTAGTCTAAATAAACGGAGATAAATCAACCTGCTACTCTGTCCAGAAAGGATAAACAACCTGTGTAGCTGTGCCTTGATTGTATCACAACTTGTTTATCTCTATTTGGTAGATGAAAACTTTATTTTTCTGACGTTGTACTTCATAATGAAGTCTGGTGCTTGGTCTTGGCTATGGGAAGTCCTTAAAGAGCAGAACACTCTAATCTGTGTTGAAACACGGGTTGTGGTGGAAATGGCATGCTGTCCATACTATTCATACCAAACCCTGTCCAAAAGCGGTGTGTAGTATGTACACAGAATGTAAACAATATGGATATTTTCAGTATGCCAAAGACACCAGGATGACATAGTAGTCTGGCCATATTTCTCAGTATGGTCTAAGCTGATCTTTGTGCTCTATTGCATCTTACAAAAACAATGCAGTCTCAGTTAATAATAAAAAAATAAAAAAATAAAAATAAAAAAACAGTAGTAATAAAATAAAACAAGCATGGAAGATCCCAAGTGACATCCAGATCCCATCCAGTTACTGTATTTTTTTATTTATTTTTTTTTTGTTCAACAGGTTTAATTTTATGGTTAATACTTGTCAAAACCTTTTCCCATATCATTTTGTTTCACAGTAACTTTGACAATACAGACATTTCATAGCTACAAATACAAATATGAAATTGTTTTCTGTATCATAATTCTATAAGGAAATATGTCTACATTAATTTGTCACATGACTGAGTAGTAAACCAATGTCATGTTAGCACCAAAATTGGCTTGAAACTACAATTCCCATCAGCACCAGCACATCACATGACCATGTCTCATGTACTGCTGATCACACACACCTGGTCCCTATTGCACCTACGCTATTGCAGCAACGCTGTTTAAGTTCTGGTTTTTGAGGCACCTCCTTGGCTAGTGTTTGTCATGTGTTACCTGTTGTTCATGCTTACAGTCTTGAGGCCTGTTTCATGAATACGGTTTAGGTGGCTACCCTGGTTTATTTTAGTTTGAGCAAGCTCTGGTTTTTCAGTCTCACCAAGGTGGATTGGTTTTTAGCATGTTTCATCACCATGGTAACTTATGCTACACAGCTAACCTGCTCTGGAGCAGGTTTTATTCTGGGTAAGAAAACTTTAACACAGCTTGAACCAATCAGCTGTGAGCAAGGTGATATAAATCTGATGCATCAAAGTTAAGCCTTTAGTGGTTGTAGAGGTGGCTTCACCATTTGTGGGGCTTGGAGTGCAAATAATAAAGGCACTTCGAAGGAAAATAACTTTTAGGGATGGACACAATCCCCTTGCTTTTTCTGCTGACCATCTGTAAGAATGATATGGATTTTTGGCAGATGGTATAGTTTATCTATGCTGGCTTCTTGAGTCACACATCTGACACGCTGAACTTACGGCATTTGCACAATCAGCAATGTTCCCGAGCATTGACAGCCGCAATGGTCTGATTTTTTAAACAATTTTTTGCAGTTACTGTAGGTTTAAATTCCTCATATTTTCACATAATAATTTCTTGCTCTTCAACCGGAAGTATGCACACCTTCTTTTTTTCCATGTCGAATGCCATTGGCTGTTTGTTGCAAACGTCTGGCTTTTATGTGCACGCACACGCTGAGTAAATCTCGATTCTGGGTTAAAACCTGGGTTGACTCAGAAAGTTGATAACCAGCATCATGAAACTCAAAAGCATCATGTTCTCAAAATCATGATAGAATTTTGTTGAAGAACTATAGATAGTAGCAAACGATCAAAAATCAACATACTGTACTGACATCTTCCCAATTAGTCAATGCAACGCTGTTGAGACAAATTGTGCATGTCATGTCAACGTACGGTATGTGTGCTATTGAAAATGTTATTTGCAGTCGCCGTTTACTGAGGCAGTATTTAAACAATATTGTTTTGAGGTGGTCGACTTTGGGGAACACTGCAAATTTTCATGTTTTCCCCACAGGGCTACCAACAAGATTAATAGAAAAAATCGTTAACTTATATTAAGTGTCAATGATCAATGTAGAGAAATGGTAGTGAGGAAAGTCATTCAAATTGTTTAATATAACGTGTAACCAGTCTTTTCTTGGACTCGCCAACTTTTTCAGTGAACACTCCCTCACACCTCCTTTATCAACTCTGTTACAAAGTCCTCCTACTTTGGTCAGTCTCCATCCTGTCCTTTGCAGAACCTTTGGGTATCCATCAAAAGAGATGTAACAGCCACCTCACTAATTTTCACCTGAATTCAAATGGTGGATATTCCATCTGAAAGCATCTGTCACATAGTTCTCAACATGTTGTAAGTTTATGTAATGCCTATCAACACCAGCCTGTAGCATATCAAATTTTGCTTTTTGTTTGCCCCTCTAGCATTGCAGTCTTCCATTTCAGTGACTGTCACTTCTCTGATCCTTGTGTTTACACAATTCTGTTTGTAGAAACTCGACTGCCTGAAGGACTTTGTTGTTGCCTGCTGTATTTCACTTTTATCAGGCCACCATCCTTAAGTGAGGTTATGATTTTATGTATTTTTCTGCTTTTTGCCTAGCTCCCGTGGTGGCATATTTGCTAACAAAGCTTAATAACATTATTATTATTATTATTATTATTATTATTATTATTATTATTATTATTATTATTATTGATATTATTTTACAAAGCACATCACCAAATTTACTTGTTTTTGCTTTATTTTGAATAAAATTTTAATTAAAATATGAGCTACCAACAAATGTGGATCATCATTGCAGCACAACTGAAAGTTTTTCCATGTTGTCAAGTCCAGCTGTCATTTGAAAGAAATTGGGGACTGAATATATCAAGTCTCCACAGAGAGACCAAGAAAGAGATGGGGTGTGTGAGAGAGCAGGAAAGGGAAATCAAGAAGGTGAGAGAGGAAGAACACTGTATCTGCATGACAAAAAGTCAAAGATAAAGCAGTGCTCCGAGATGGAGACACAGATCTCTTACCGACAAGAGGATAGAAAAGAATAGAGCCGGATATTTGAATCTCATCACCAACAAGGTCAAGTGGTATATACAGAACGTTGACACTGGCATTCAGATCATTCTCCAGACCTGAGCTAAAATTGAAATGCTCTCATTTGATTTCCTTGCAGTCATGCTAAAAGCTAAACATTTCTAGTGGGATCTGGGTGGTTAGAATGTGCTGCATTTCAAATCCACAGCTATGAATGCTAAGTTAGCTTTCAAGGCATTCTGCTACTGTGGAGTGGCTTTGCTTTAAAAAGAAATATTACAGAGCCCAATATTGGAGCTCCTGTCACTTTTGTATGTTTTTGTTGTTGGATTTTAGTTGATTTCATATGAATGAAGTTGTGAGAAAAGGTACAAATTCTAGATTCATCCCAATATTAACCTTTAGCTCTAATGTTTTCATATGAACTGAGTCGTTGAATTATTAGCATTAACAAATGTGAGACAAATGTTGATTTGGTTGCCCTGAAAGGTGCACAGGATAGACAGAGATGCAGTAGCCTACTGTTAGACTTTCTTTCTGATTATGGTGTGTGCGTAAATGTATTTCATCTTGAGTTCATTTGTTCTAAAGCTCACCCTGCATGCTTGATGATAGCACTGATTGTGACTGTAGATGAAGCAAAGTCACAGTCTCTGAAAAGTCGAGGGACATTCATCTAAAGGCTGATTTATACTTTGAAATGCAGAAAGGGAGATTATGTGTAAGTGTGGCACAGACATGACATTCAGACTTATTTATGGTGCTGTGTGTCAGGCAAAACACTTACTCTTTGAGTGGAGAAGTATCGACTATTAGAGTCAAAAAGGTCTTTGTTGTGTTGAGTTTAGTAACCTCACTTTTTATATATGATTTTTAAAAAAATACAATTTAAATGAGGCATCCAATTTTATCAATACTAAAGCAAGGGTTTGCTCCATAGATAATTTTAAATCAGCCGTATTAAAATAAATAAATAAATAAATAGCCTGCCGCTTCATGCATTTCTGTGAAGAAATAATGTGCTCATAAACAGTAAAGACTATTTTTCCATCCAATTTAATCTCACTGCAAAGCCAGCGTAGCTCTGATGTAGAACTATAATGAGCACAAAGAGCTCTGCTCCTCTGCATGGGCATGAAATACACATAGCTATATTTTATTTTATAGCGAGTTATATAAATTGTTAGACAACTAACTCACTTGTTGTACTAACTTCCCTAACAGTGTTTTAGCTTAATAATATTCCTAGATCCTGATCTATATTACTAGCATTAGGATATGTGTGTTGATGGAAACTATACAGCACTTTTGTAAGTTGGTAAGGGCCTTGGCAAATGCTGTGTATGTGTATGTATTTCATACCATTTTTGATACTTTGATGCGTTTTGATACATTTTT
Organism: Cranoglanis bouderius; assembly: GCA_023630585.1. NCBI lineage: Eukaryota > Metazoa > Chordata > Actinopteri > Siluriformes > Cranoglanididae > Cranoglanis > Cranoglanis bouderius. The sequence goes on from CM042568.1 coordinate 13,547,406, forward strand.
GATATATATATATATATATAGTATCTCACAAAAGTGAATACACCCCTCACATTTTTGTAAATATTTTATTATATCTTTTCATGGGACATACAGCTTGCATAACAGTATAAATTTGCTGTCCCCTCAAAATAACTCAACACACAGCCATTAATGTCTAAACCGCTGGCAACAAAAGTGAGTACACCCCTAAGTGAAAATGTCCAAATTGGGCCCAATTAGCCATTTTCCCTCCCCGGTGTCATGTGACTAGTTAGTGTTACAAGGTCTCAGGTGTGAATGGGGAGCAGGTGTGTTAAGTTTGGTGTTATCGCTCTCACACTCTCATACTGGTCACTGGAAGTTCAACATGGCACCTCATGGCAAAGAACTCTCTGAGGATCTGAAAAAAAGAATTGTTGCTCTACATAAAGACGGCCTAGGCTATAAGAAGATTGCCAACACCCTGAAACTGAGCTGCAGCATGGTGGCCAAGACCATACAGCGGTTTAACAGGACAGGTTCCACTCAGAACAGGCCTCGCCATGGTCAACCAAAGAAGTTGAGTGCACATGCTCAGTATCATATCCAGAGGTTGGCTTTGCAGAATAGACGTATGAGTGCTGCCAGCATTGCTGCAGAGATTGAAGGGGTGGGGGATCAGCCTGTCAGTGCTCAGACGATACACCACACACTGCATCAAATTGGTCTGCATGGCTGTCGTCTGAGAAGGAAGCCTCTTCTAAAGATGATGCACAAGAAAGCTCACAAACAGTTTGCTGAAGACAAGCAGAATAAGGACATGGATTACTGGAACCATGTCCTGTGGTCTGATGAGACCAAGATAAACTTATTTGGTTCAGATGGTGTCAAGCGTGTGTGGTGGCAACCAGGTGAGGAGTACAAAGACAAGTGTGTCTTGCCTACAGTCAAGCATGGTGGTGGGAGTGTCATGGTCTGGGGCTGCATGAGTGCTGCCGGCACTGGGGAGTGTACTGACATGTACTGTGACATACTGAAGCAGAGCATGATCCCCTCCCTTCGGAAACTGGGCCGCAGGGCAGTATTCCAACATGATAACGACCCCAAACACACCTCCAAGATGACCACTGCCTTGCTAAAGAAGCTGAGGGTAAAGGTGATGGACTGGCCAAGCATGTCTCTAGACCTAAACCCTATTGAGCATCTGTGGGGCATCCTCAAACAGGAGGTGGAGGAGCGCAAGGTCTGTAACATCCACCAGCTCTGTGATGTCTTCATGGAGGAGTGGAAGAGGACTCCAGTGGCAACCTGTGAAGCTCTGGTGAACTCCATGGTTAATGCTCAACAAGGTTGAGGCAATGCTGGAAAATAATGGTGGCCACACAAAATACTGACACTTTGGGCCCAATTTGGACATTTTCACTTAGGGGTGTACTCACTTTTGTTGGCAGTGGTTTAGACATTAATGGCTGTGTGTTGAGTAATTTTGAGGGGACAGCAAATTTACACTGTTATACAAGCTGTACACTCACTACTTTACATTGTAGCAAAGTGTCATTTCTTCAGTGTTGTCCCATGAAAAGATATAATAAAATATTTACAAAAATGTGAGGGGTGTAATCACTTTTGTGAGATACTGTATATAAATCACATCACACACGAAATTGCTGCCAAACTTAACAGATTCAAAAAGACTGGAAGTGTGGACCAACCGAGACGTGAAAGTCCACGATCATCCACTGATGAAGGCAACTGATATGGTGCTGGTGAACATAGTCCCCTGTATATGGAGAATTTTGGGACACCCTGTATGTATTATTTCGCTAGCTGAAGTGTTGGTATAGTAAAAATGAACTGTTTATTTCAGAAACGGAGGAGGATTATTTTAAGCTGAGAAGGGCTGCAGCAATACTATACTGGCTTATTTGGCTGAGATGAAGATGTGCTTTGTGTGGCTCCAGTTAGACATTAGTTTATATAAAAATAAGAAGAATAAGCATTTCTACTAATGTAAATTCTGAAAGTGAATGTGCTTCCCATTAGTAACATATTCTTTAACGGGGAAATTTAAACAATCTTTTTTTTTTTGTTGCTGTTAACATGGTCATTTTAATGCCTATTAGTTCTGTGCACATACAATATCAGTGATTTAAATAAAAGTATAATACAAGGCTTTAATTTCTGTTTTCTGTCCTATAGTGGACGTGTTCACATTACATTGATGTATATTGGCTGACACCTATGTGACCACATGACTCAACGCCAACCTCAGCACTGTTTCAAAGTTTCCTTGCCCTCAGCATACCTGATTTACTCATAAAAGGCTTAATAATTAGTTGATGAGCTCAATGCGCTAGATTTGAATTAGGAAACTAAATTATGGGGCCCTAGAACTGGAGTTGAGAAACCCTGGTCTAGAGAGCAGCTACACCATACTGATTTATGTTAGGTCCTTCATCATTTTTTTTTTTTTTAAATTCATGCTCCCATGTGGGGAAAGAGCGAGAAAGAAGAACTGTTAATGAATGTTAAATACTGCAAGACATTTCAAGCTGGTTGTCATGTCTAGGTCTCAATTTTCCTGACTGGTAATCTATCTCCAGAGGGATCATTGCATGTTAATCTCTGGAAGCACCAGTGACCTACTTGCACCACACTGGACACTAAGCTGACCTCTGTCTCTCTCCACACACCCCACTGTGTCCATCTCCATGGGAACTGTATGTTACATCTAATAGGAAAGATTAATTGGATACTCAGGACAAACACTGATTGTAGATGTCACCGCTAGAACATCATGACCCCTTATGTTCACCCACCTAATCATGCTTACATGACCCAAAGATGTCTGAAAAGCACTGAAACAGCTGCTATCCTTTTGGTCAGGAATCTAGTACATATTCAGACATGACCCATTTCCATCTGCTTTTCATCATGTTTAAGTGTTTTTACCCTTGCAAAGTGGGAAACATCTAATGTCCAACAACTGAACCTGGTTTTCTAGTCCAGCACTGAAAAGGATTTCTAGGAAAGAATCCACATTGCGTTCAAAACCTAATCTTAGGTTAGGCCTAATCTTTTGGGGGGAAATAGACCTTTATCTTCTCTATAAGAGAATAGAAAATGTACTGTTTGCACCTTCTATATAATCCTAGAATAGTTTGTATTTGAGAATGAATTTTATTAATGCACTATATATTCATTGTTTCTATAGGTTGGTGTATGTATTTAAAAGCTAATGGCAGGTCATGTATTGCTTCAGTGATAGAATTAGTTTTTATCTACTGTGAAATGTAATTTCCTGGTGATTATACACTCACTGGACACTTTATTAAGTGTAACATCTCTATAGCTGTACCTGATAGACTCACTTTAACACCCAGTGGTAACCCTAACATTTTATGCATCACTGATGCACAAAGAATTGACTGTGCCTATTTATGATTGTGGTATGATTATGGACTTGGTTTCCTGTGTCCTGTTCGAATAAACAAACTGGGCTAAGTTTCTGAAAAGCAGTGAGCATTCACTCTCTCATACTGAGACAGTGTTTAAGATGATCTTAACTTTACAATACTTGTGGGAACATGGGTAACACTTTATTTTGATAGTATAAATTGGATACTCTGTAAATGGTGAACAAATGATCTAATCAAGATTTAATCTCACCTAAAATTTAAATCAGGTCTTATTCAAATGATTTCAGTAATATAATTCTCAACAATATCACAACTAGTTCTTGATGTTTGATAGAGCATTCATGTAAACATTATCAACTTCTTGATTTTTTTCACTTTATTTGTCCACATTATGGTTGCTGATGCCTTGATAACCATCTACAGATGATAAACTTTCCTTGTGCTTTCATTTTATTTGGAAGGTCTATTTTATAATTCTTGATTTTAGTAGATAGATATATATATATATATATATATACTTTCAACTCATCTCTCATGCTATCACAATTTCAGATCTAGTCCTTGTGTACTCCACATTAAAATTTTCTGACATATTTTTGAAAGACAGATAGACATAATTTGACATGTTATGAATCAGTTGACAGGACGACTTCATAACTATCTGTCCAAAGGACAAATACATAACACAGCAAATGGCACATTGTGATGGCAATCAAAATTATATAAGATTCAGGACTCATGCAAACACTGGGAATCTTACTGGGAGACTTAGCAAGACTTGCTGTAGCATGTGATGGGCATGTGATATAAGCTAAACCAGGAAGTGAACAGGATGTGGACGGCCTCAATGTCCTGGCTAAACTATCCATTCGATGAGGCCCCAGAGGCAGCCACAACTCGCCACTTGGAATCGAATACACTATGCATGTAGAATGGCCTAAATTCAGTTTCCAGAGGTGGGGATGGCTAGGGTACTGGTGGTTTTAGTAATGATACATGTAAAGTAGGTGTTATTCTGTAGCAGGGAGATAGATCTCAGTGATATGATAATATGATACAGGGTTAATGTGACAGTGGGCCTGCAGCCCCCGCACTAAAAACTCTACACGCTCCTCGCCCGACTGCCTCCTGGGTGCTGAATGGACAGCGCCACTTCAGCACCCCTGTTATCATGGATAGTGCGAGGGCACATGGCCATGGGGCGGAGTGGCAAAACTACACATGGATGGTCATCAATGATAGCAGCGTGGCTCCTCACCCTCCTTGAGAAGACGAGCATATATAAAAGGGCGTGGCAGACTCCGCAAGGTGAGGCAGTTTGGTCATGTTCATGTGTTTCTCTCCCTCTCATGCAGAGACCATGTAGTGACTCTTGTCCTGCTGATTGTTCCAGCAGTTCCACCAAAGGATCTACTGGATTAAGCATGTCACTTGAAGATTCATCTGTGGGTGATACCACAAAGAGAGACTTACAGTAATGTTCAACTGTTGGCAGAAAGCTTGAGCTCAACTTAACACATACATTTAAAACATATACAAATATAACTAGCCTTTTGGCCAAACCCATATAGCATTCCAATACTGGTGATAATGTGAAATATTAAATTGTATTATCTTAGTCACTTATTTAGAGAAATCTGGTGGAATACTACACAGCTTGGGGAAAGCACCCTCTCTCTCTCTCTCTCTCTCTCTCTCTCTCTCTCTCTCTCTCTCTCTCTCTCTCTCTCTCTCATTTTGAATCCTGTGTGCACTTTATGCCTGTTTTTTGGATATTTTCCCTACTACATTTAATACAATATCATTCGCTGTACCAATATCATCTCCTGGGTCCTGTATTCCCTCAAATAAACTGTGATAGAATTTATATCATCTCAATTAAATAAACAGTTATTGCAAGACTTTTCTCATCACTGTGTTTATTTGTTCATTTCCACAGCACATAAAACTTTGATTTCATTCTCTCATCATATACTGGAGGAAAAATAGAGTATTGGCTGTGCACACAAACACCAAAGTCAATTTTTACAAAGTGCTAACTGTCCATGATTGAATTACTTCATAATGTAAAAAAAAAAAAAAAAAAAAGAAAGAAAAATAAAGAATATTAGAACATCATAAATCCCTGGAAAACACAGCTGTGTTTACTGTCTTTGGTGACTATGTGTTTTTGGCACTCCTTCCATGGTTTATTTAATTCTCAATCAACAGTTGTTATTAGCAAATTAAGGAGGATAGGTAATTTCATTTCACATTGTGAGTGAGTGTACTGGCCATGGAAGATAATCAATGTTGTTTTTAATTGCTTACCCTGCTTTGATCCGGCAGAGTATTGACTTCCATGCTTCAACATGTCTCTCTCAGCCCATGTGTTGAACTACTGACATGTTAGCAAGTGGTTCACATGGCTTACACATGGATCATATTTGTCAATGTGGCTGCAATATTTGTACATTTTCTTCCAACATACTATATACTGGGTCAAGAGCTCAGACTTAATGTAATCCCTTACAGCGAGATCGCCTTAACTAACTTTTTATGGTGATTGACTTCCAGAGACGTACCCCAAGGGGACAGACCAAAGAACATCAACAGAAGGCAATGAGCATTAAATATGTTTGGGGCAAGATTCACTAAGCTAGGATAAAAAGTGTGGAAGCATTGTGAGTGACATGCAGCAAAGAAGAAAGAAGGATCCAAATGTGGAGTTACCCCGAATGCCCAGAACTTCCAACTAACACAAGCTTCAGTCATGCATAGAACATTTAATCATTAATTAGTCAGGGGGCCTCAAGCCTGCAAGAAAAAGAAGCGGTTGCAGTTTGATGAAGATGCCAATTCAGTACTGGAAGTTACAGCCAAGGGCAATGGTGACAAGTGTATCCAGGCTATGACTACCATCATTGTTATTCTAGCAGCCTGAGAGATTTGGCTTGTAGGAGAAGAGAGAAGTAAAGGCTCAATACATCATAAACAAGTGAGCAACCAAGCAACCACAACCTCAGGTATGAACTGGAAATTGAAGGTGACAGTTTAGGAAGGCAGGCAAATAGAGAGAGAAGGGCTCTTTCAGAGTGGTGCAGCCAATAGAAGCTGGTGACCTTGAGATGGGCTGAATGGAAGAAGGGAAGGACTGAGAAGTAGTGACAGTTCAAGCAAATTTCTTTGGATTTATAAAGCAATTCCTAGGGCAGTGGGATGAACCACTATGAGCATCTACTGCCTAGACAAATAAACGATCTTATTCATACTATCTCTATAGACTATTTTAAAACATTTTTTAATGTTCTGGTGTCAACCAGAAACTAGTAACCAGGAAAGACTGGGAGTTAAAAGTTGACTTTGGTAAATAGCCCAGCCCAGCTAAGTTTGATGACCAGTATCATTGTAGAATCTATAGTCTACAGGGCAGCAGATGGGGGTCTGAATGTACCTCTAGGTGGCTGTGGACAAGGACATGTAATCCATGGTTAATGACGCTACCCAAGCTAAAGCTTGATCACTCCACCTGGGTCACCTGGCCAAGAGTGTATGATGCTGACAGATGCAAAACAGCACAATCCCATGTTACAATACTTATATAGCAATAATATAGTAATGTTAACCACATAAGTAACATTGTAACATAGTAACATAACAATTTGTAATAACTTGCATTAATACATCACTAATACAAAGTCATTGTATTGTATTGTATTAATTGTGCACACCAGTATTAAACCGTTAGTTTATATATACAGTACAGTACATTAACAGTGTCATTTATGATCATTTGTCAAATTCCGACTAGCCAACCATTTGTTCATGGCTAATAATGTTATATTATTGAAAGTTTTTTTTAATTTATTTATTTATTTATTAATTTATTTTTAAATAAAATACACTTGATTTGATGTTTGTTTAAATGTTAGATAAATAACAAACACCATTGTTTATTCCATCTATAACTAAACAATTATAATTAACAATCTATAACTAAAACAAAACATAAGTCCACAATGATCAATATGAATCCCTTAATTAATATGTTATTGTTGATTTATTCCAGGAAATATGGTTAAGGTTTTCTTCAATAACACTGTTTACTTCATTCGTTTAAATCAGTAAACCATGAACTTTAGCTTTAACCATAACCATAGTCAACATAAACAAAGTAATTAACCCTTGTGTAATTTATGCTTAATGTTAACTAAATAAAGAGCACACGCAGTAACCAATATTTCATTTGCCCATGAATAATAATAAGTCCATATACATTAGCATAAATTAAATGATGCTAGTAAATGTCAGTGAACTCGGGTCCCTGGGTATCATTGTTGGAACCCACTATTCAGCTGCAATGATGAATTCTGACAATTACACCACTGAATTTTAGGGTTTGTCATGTTAACTGAAGACTTAAAAAAGAAAAGCTAAGGGAGACTTTCAATAAAGTTTTAGCAATAAAGCAAAACGCTGAAGCAGTCGGACTGAGAGGTCATACAGGTCTCTAAAACAGCTGTGGACCACTGATCCTAAATCAGCCCATAATAAGAACTCAATCCACCACACTGGCAATGAGACATTACCCAACCTTGCAGAAAACAGAGAGAATGTCCAGTGGGACAAGTAGACAAACCAAACATGTAGTAACAGAACGTTTCAAACTGCATAATTTGTGCATTTTCTTTAGATGATACCTTTTCCTCTGCTTTAAAGGTCACGAATTCAAAATTCATCGCTATATCGGAGTTGTTATCGTGTGCATATAATGCTTCATGGCGCTTGAAGCACATTTATTGTATTACTCTTGCTGCCCACTTTAATAGGAACTTCTGTACATTCATCAAATGATCCAATCAGCCAGTCATGTGGCTGCAGAGCAACACATAAAATCATGCAGATACAGGTCAAGAGCTTCAGATAAAGTTTACGTCAAACATCATAATGGGTAAAAATGTGATCTCAGTGACTTTGACTTTGTTGGTGCCAGATGGGCTGGTTGGAGTATTTCAGAATCTGCTGATCTCCTGGGATTTTCATACACAGCAGCCTCTAGAGTTTACACAACATGGTGAAAAAAAAATCCAGAATCAAGTGGCAGTTCTGCAGGTGGAAAAGGACTTGTTGATGAAAGAGGTCAGATGAGAATGACTGGATTGGTTTGAGCAGACAAGAAGGCTACAATAACAAAAAAAAAAAAAAAAACAAAAAAAAAAAACACTCTTTACAACCATGGTGAGCAGAAAAGCATCTCAGAACACACAACATGAAAAACCTTGAGGCAGATAGAGTGTGTGAAATTGTGTGAAATCACAATTCCCCCCATTCTCATGTATGATGTGAACATTACCTGAGGCTCTTGTCTTGTGTCTGCATGATTTTTTTGCATTGTGCTGCTGCCACATGATTGGCTGAATGGATAACTGCATGAATGTGCAGGTGTACAGGTGTTCTTAATAATGTGGATGGTAAGTGTATATACTATTTAATTTTAGTATAGTTTACCCACTATTGGCAATTAAGGGGAAAGAAAGAGGTCTGTGTCCGTGTGGTGGGGGAGTGAGAGGTTAGTTTGTGGATGGTGGGGGGTCTCATTCAGCCACAAGTGCATTAGTGAAGTCAGGTACTGATGTTGGGTGAGGAGGCTTGGGATGCAGATGGCATTTCCGTTCATCTCAAACATGTTCAGTGAGGTTGAGGTCAGGGTTCTTAGCAGGCCACTCAAGGTCTTCCACTCCAACCTTGGCAAACCATATCTTCATGGACCTTGCTTTGTGCACAGGGGCGTTGCCCTGCTGGAACATGTTTGGGGCCCTTGTTTCCAGTGAAGGGAAATTGCAATGCAACAGCATACAAATACTGTACATCCTATACAATTGTGTGCTTCTAATTTTTGGCAACAGTTTGTGAAAGACCATGATATGGGTGTGATGGTCAGGTGTCGACATGCTATATAGTGTATAGTTTAGAAAGGTACACTTTCATGATCCAGTATTGCATGAGTAATCCAGAATCCATAAATATATACCATTCATCAGAAATTTGCAAGGTAAAGTGATTTTGGAACAATTCATTGAAAATACACTGAATAGATGTTAATTAAACTTCCATTCATTTTCATTTGTTTTGCTTTGGTCTTTTTGTGCAGGATAAGCAAAATAATCATCTTTGCATGAGCACTTCAAACTGAACTTTCTATTTTACATAATGCAATGTAAATAGATGTTATAAATCAACTCTGGCTTGGTGTCTTATATTTGGCAAGTGTTAACTCACAATTTACAGTATCTCATAACTAAGGATAAAAGGATACACATAATAATCAACATTGTGTCATAGCAGTAGGTCCGAATAAAGATTGTGTGTGTCTGTTTTGAAGACTTATTCCCATGATGATAAACAAACACAAAAAATTTAAATAAGTCAGAACTTTGACAAGAGCAACACAAAGTATAAAAAAGTAACTAGCAGAGGTATGAATTGTGATGCAATCTTAAATCAAATCACTTTTAATTACATTAGGTCAACTTTTTTCTGGATTTAGGGGCAATGCAAATTGTGGTTTGGTGATAATTTGCTTGGAGAATATACCAAAGCCTCCTTAGATTTAGGGGATGGACATAAATACTAATCATCTCCACAGTAATCAGTTCATGCATCAACAGACAGACCGGATGGACCTACAGTAGCTGGCATGTACAAAAAAATAAAAATAAAAATAAAAAAAATAAAAATAAAAATAAAATTAAAAAGGCCAGGGATTCTCATCCAGGTCATTTGAAAAAGTTCAGTGCTGTGAAAACATGCTGAAGCCCTGAGCCATGTGCTGAAATTGCACACTCTAGTATTGAAACCTCAGACTACAGGGCTAAGCAATATACAGTCAGTAATGTGGTTGTGCAGGGGGACTGTAAATACACTCAAGCGATGGGATTCCAAAGAGTGAATATATTCTGGTTGAAATAATCAATTAACTAAATTTGCTGTAAACGTAGCAGATGAGTGCTTGGTCAGTTTGTCCATCAAAATGTGGTCTTGTTAACTTTACAAAAGAGGGTATCAAATGAACAAAAGCAACTTATTATTTTATTAATTTGACAAATCAAATTAACAAATTAAACCCGTGATAAAGTAACCTACATCTCATGCACGTATTATGATTTCATGCCCTTGAATTAGTAGCTTAAGAAGTTGTGCACACAAGTACCTGCTGGCATACAATATGGAGAAGAAAAAAAAGCAAAATAGGATGTGCTGGAACAAGTGCTATTTTATAAGCTTCGAACAATGAGAGTGGAAGCCATATTGATAAATTAAACCACATTTTGAGTGATTCTTGTGCAATTAAACCTAGGACTGTTCATGCAACAAGGGCAGTCTGTGGTTAAGACTCTGGGTTACTGGTCAGAAGGTCTGGGGGTTCAAGCCCCAGCACTGCCAAGCTGCCACTGTTGGGTCCTTGAGCAAGGCCCTTAACCCTCTCTGCTCTAGCGCTGCTGTATTATGGCTGACCCTGCACTCTGACCCCAACTTCCTAACAAGCTGGAATATGTGAACAAAGAATTTCACTGTGCTGTAATGTATATGTGACAAATACATACATTGTTTTGTATGTACATAATTAGTGCAAATACACTAATTATTATTAAATAAAAATAAATAGATGTTTATTTGAATGCTTGCCTAAACATGCTATCTGCTTCTTCAGTCTTCAGGCATGTGCTTGTGTTTGAAGGTATTGGGGGAAAAACTACTTCTTTGACTTCTATTCAAGAAAATTCTGGCATGAACTACATGTAGGCATTTTTAATGATCTGAATGGGGTGCCCAGAAAATCGACTTCGATGCATGTGTATAACCCATCTCTTTTACACTAAGAACTTTCCCACTTTACAGTAGATATTGACATAAAGTTTGGACCTCACCAACTCTGATAATGCCCCAATGCACATATGCTATTTTTAGATTTGGGTTGTGTCCACAAAATGTATAGGAATTCTAATAGTCATAAAGATTTGACTACAAATGTAGTTACAAAGAAAAAGCTCCCCTCTCTACCCTTAAGTGTTAATAACATTTCTTGCAAGTTTTCTTTTCATTAGTCTTACAAATTTGTAATTAGGAGAGTATCAAAATTATATTAATTTGTTACAGCCTTTATGTTAATAATGTGTTAGGAGGATGTCAGACAAAACAAATGTCTTCTGTGCTCCTGTGCATAAGATTAATGAACAGGAAGACAGGCACTATTTTTTTTTTTTTTTTTTTTTTTTTTTAATCCTTATATTTTAATTTTTGCAGAGACAAAAAATGACAAGCAATTTATTTACAGAAATACCTGTACAAAAGCAAAAGTTAAATTAAGTAAAATAGTTCATAAATAGAGGTGGACTTCAGCGTTCAGTACATTTTGCCATGTTCAGCTAAGCTGCGTGCATAGTGACTCCTAATAAAACAATGATTAAAACCGATCGTCAATTCTACATCAACATCCAAGTCGTAGGACAAATAGAGTATGGTTAATATTACACATCTCTCCACTAGGGGTGAAATGTCTGACAACTTAAGCTTTAAGCTTAAGTTCAAAGCTGACAGAACACACACCTCAACTTGTGAGAAGTCTTCGGAATACAGACTTTCTGCTTTCAGCAATGCTGGCTTTAATCTGATCTCTGCTAAGAGTAGAAAATATTTTCTATTATTAATGATCAAAGCTGATCTATTTCTGATAGGTACAATCGGTCTTTCTTTCGCATTCATCACTATACATCTTGTTCCTATCAAATTGACATTTATTATCTGTATAGTAATATATAATATAGTATCCTGCATGTCTACAAATGCATATTTCTCCCACAGAGGTGTGTGTTTTGCCGGCACACATTTCTGTCTATCTCTCTCTTCTCCCAGCTGGTCTTCAGCCTGTTAGCATTTAGTGAAACCACCAGACAATCAGTTTTATGTCTATGCTAGACAAGCTTAGTTTAGCTCTTCAATCTGCATTGAGCTTAACTAATGCAGCATTTACTTTACTGATAATTTCATTATCCTTACTATCATGACTATGATGATCTCATTAGCAACATTTTTTTTTTATATTATGTGTATAAATAGTGGTTTGGTCAAGTAATCATGCGAAAATTTGAAATCAGATGGATTCATATGCTAGGAGATTGCCTAAAACGTGTACAGTTCTTACTTATTGATAGACTTGACAACATTTGACCGATCTAACATGAAGAAGTCACAAGATAAAAGCTTTGTTTTTGTGTTTCTTTTCAGTATCATATAAACAGGGTGTGTCATTTCCCCAGATATCACCCTTCATCCATCTCAATTTTTATACTAGTCAAAACGACGAGTCATACCAATAACGGTATAAAAAGGCACAGTTGCATATTTTGCATTCACTCTATAGTTTTGTTTCGATTTTTTTCTTTTTTTTTTTTTTTTTTTTTTTTCTTTTCTTTTTTTTTTTTTTTTACAGAAGCATTCTAAATATACAAAGTGGCACTGGAAAGGATAAGGAAAAAAAAAATATGAATAAAGCTCAACACAGGGCGTCATTACCAAGTTTACATTTAAAAAATAAAAATAAAAAGAAAAATAGACAATTTTAAATCATGCCGGCTGAGTATCGTGTCGGATTATGTTATAAATGTGTGATGTGACAAGTAATCTTTCAGTGTGTCAGTGATATCAATGTGAATGTGCGGTAAAGTGAGAAAAAAAAAAGACATTTCGTCAGAAGAATGAAAACATTTACCAAATGTGTGATGCTAAATAAACCGATGAATCATTGTAGTATACATATTTCATTTTTCATCCTTGTCAAACTGATAATCTAAGCCATACTACATGTCTGTTTATAATGTTCGTTTATAACAAAAGCAAGCAATGGACCTCCAAGATCACACGGTAAGAGGTTTTTTTTTTTTTTTTTTTTTTTTATCCATTTCCATTTTTTTTCCTTTTTTTTTTTGCCTTCATAGTATGTGAAGTAGAATCCCTTTAAACGTGCAATAAAAAGTACATATTTCTGTATACAGTGGATAAGCATCAGAGCACTTCTTTTAACAACAAGTAGAACACAGACTATAGATTCAGGCTGCAGGGGGAAAAAAAAGTGCAGTCCGTTCAGACTCAGGGTTCTCCAACATACAAAAGAGTAATTCCATTGCATCTGATTATTATCACCCAGTTTTAAAGGCAGGATTTGAGCCTTAGAAGTGTACACTCATCCACAAACATGGGTTACTTCATGGATTTTTGAGCACAGGACCTTAACATGGGAGTGTGTGTGTATTAAAGAGTTCGGGTGTGTTTCAGAAAGGACATCATCTAACGGCTGTTCCTCTAGCCTCAGTCTCTACAGTTAAACATGCATGTATTTAAACCAAGTTTCAGTTTGCTTCCTCTTTATACCAAATACCATGTCATGTTCTTCCCAGGACTTTGGTTTTTTTAATGGCGACATTTGTTTTTGCATGGCCGCAAGTGCTCGTTTAGCCCAATGACATCGTAAAGATACCTGTTTTGATTGTACAAATCTATTTAGCTGGTGGATCCTCATGCCCTCAGTGTATTTGTTTAGGAGATGAATCATTTCAGGTGTGTCTTCGCTACTTTAGGTAGGTGTGATTAAGAACGAATACTTCTACGTCCCTTGGGTTTATTGCTCAATTTAACACTCATACTTTGAGAATGTTCTACAGGACCAGCCCAAGCATGTGGTCCGTGGGACCAAGTCGTCTTAATCATTTCCCTGGTAGCTATTCATTTATCTAATGAGAGATCCTAATAGCCAGTTAGGTCCTATATGTGTGTGTAAGGTGCCATGTGTGTTTCTGTGCATGTGTAACTTATTGTGTGCCATAGGTCACTAAGGGCTTCAGTTTAAGTCTTAGACAACAAAAAAGAAAAACAGCATAGATCGTGTCAAGAACTCCTAGAGTTGCCTATGTTCGTGGAATTACAGCACTAACAGGCGACCCAAGAAACGTCAACAACTCCCACAATGCAGCAGTGTACAGAGAAAGGACGGGGGCGGAGCGTTTGGTGAGTCGACAGCTTAGGTATAAAGCATGTGCCCCGAATATGTTTAGCGTATTTATGTACAACTCGTGAGCCACATAAGATCCTGTCAGTGTGTTTTGAGTGTCTGTATGTGCGTGTGTGTGGGTATTGGAAAAGCAGATAGGCACACAGGTAAACTCGCTTCTTGCAGTGTAAGTTCACCATTTACAGCTTGTATGCCATCGTTAGATATCTACAGACCCACTGTAAAGGTTACAGTCATTGGAAATGTTACTAGTACATAAGGATGTCCTCCAGCTGTTTTCTGAATGGGTTTGCTTTGCCTCCCATTGCAATCACTGATTAATGTTATGCATCAGTTCTTGTCCATGATTGGCCAGTTTTGTTGTTTTTGGTGTCTCTTTGAATGCTATGGTTGTCCAGTGTACTAGTCCAATGCTTGGACAGATTGCATAAGTATATAATAATTAAAACTAAAGAAAAAAAATCTCTTCAATTCCAATCCTGTACAGAAACATGAACATGAAATAAAGATTACAAATAAAAAATAAAACAGCACCAGTCTTGCCTCCTGCCATCTATTTAGCATTAATTAGAAAAAGGATGAACAACACACACAAAAAAAAAAAAAAAAGTCCTAAGAAGTATAGTCCAAGTCATTAAGGGCTAGATTTTGCATGCATGCTTATGATGAATTCTACACAACCAGGCAGCACTTTGGGAAAAGTCAGAGGGCCCAGAATGCTAGCAGCAAAATGACACAGGACTCATCCACCAGCATCCCTCTCTCTCCACCTCTGTCTTTCTTTCCTCCTCCTCTGTCTCCTCCACATGTACAAAATTGTTATCCATGCTTTTATGTCTTTTACTCACGGCTTATATCAAACAAGCACACATTTCATACCAGGCTTTGGCGCTAAGAGCGTCTCTGAAATCGCCGAAGAGTCATTGTTGGATGGAATAGTGACTCGTGACTCGTTCACTGGGGCATTCACAGGTAAACCTCGCGCCTGGTGAGCGTCCCGCATTGCGTGGGTTTATATTCGCCTGTGGGTGCCAGCGGAATCTCTTCAACAGGCCGAGACGTTTCGTCGCTAGCAGAGAAGGCGGCCGAGCCGAAAGCGTCGTAGGCTGAGGAGGAGGAAGAGGAGGAGGCCATTTTCTTGTTGAGAAGATTGCGGTTGCGGTCTCCAAGCAGGTGCGAGGGCTCTCCGTTGGCCACGGCGAGTGGATCGGAGCTCGTGGCTGGTTCAGCACCGCTGCACCCGGCTGAGCTCGAGTTGAAGGTGGAGAGTTTGGGAGGGGTGGCTTTGGGCCTGCGCTCGGGTGAAGTGCGCACCGGCATCCAGCAGGCGTCTGAGTGGCCGTACTCGTCACACTCGCGCGTGCACTTCCCCGTCATGGCTACATCCGGCAGGGGCCGAGAGTCTGCACAAACACACAAAGAATCACATGGAGAGATAGTGTTAGCAGCAATATTTCAACTTCAGCAGCTCGAGAATATGCAGTATTTGGAGTGAGAAGAAGAATTTAGGATTGAGTGTGCTATGTGCCTCATGAAGCCTAAAATCTTCACACAATACTTCATTTCACGTTACCATTAACAGGGTACACTAAGGTAAACTGATAAATTGGTTTCAGATTAAATGTAACTAATTGTTTTTTCTGCAGCAAAACAGTCATTATATTTCATTTTTTGAGCTTCATGGTTCACACATACCACGTAACACAAAATGACACACAAACATCAAGACTAGAAGTTAAAAGGAGAAAAAAAAAAGTAAGAGCAAAACAAGTGATGTGAGTTCTCTTAAAAGAACGCCATGCTTCAAAAAAATAAAAAATAAAATAATAAAAAACGTGGGGGCAAATCATCTGTTCTCTAATGTCTACCTCTAAACCAAATGATTTACAACTTCCATTTTTTGTGTGTGTGTGTGTGTGTGTGTGTGTGTGTGTGTGTGTGTGTAGCCTGGTGCATTTTTGTGTCTGTAAGAGTATGTGTGTATTGCTTTTTTCTTTTCCGATTAATAAGATGACTCTACAGTATAATAACTCACACAGTTTAAGTCCCAGAGAGCACATATAGGAGATAGCAGTTTGTTATAAATGTAAGGCTAATTTAACCATGGTACTTCTGTACTATGTACATTCTTCATTATACAATGGAACAGAAACAACTTTATATAGCCACTTTACACCTACTGAAATCTGGGTGTTTTTGGTAATACTGAGCCTATGAACCTTGTACTTGTTCCGATTTTTTCTAGAAATATACAGTATATTCAAGAATTAAGGAAACAAGAAGACTCAAGGATTTTACTTCAGAGTGAGAGCGAACATATATTCTTCACCTGAACTCTGGCAATTTATGTGCAGCCATGTGGTCTAGTAGATGCATAAATAAATGAATAAATACATCAATAAAGAACACAAATAAACTTTTTTTATTAGTTAGCAAAAGTGATGAGGATAAAAATATGGACCAGCCTGGATTGCACAAGGAACTGAATGGAAGCATACAGAAAAAGCTTTCTTGCTGTTTCTGATAGTTCTTTAGTGCCAAAGTGCCAAAGCTTTAATGTTAGAGGTGGTCTGTTAATGACCAAATGTGGGGTATGACACAAGCAACAAGGGGGTGAGTGCAAATCTAAAAAGAAAGCATGCTGCCTCTGGCTGAAGAGATAAGAAAAAAAAAAAAAATAGTTTTAACCATGGCTTACTTTTATTGTTCTTTTTCTCCTGTAAAGAAAGAATGAGATAGAATCACTGTTTGTTTCCTGCACAGTGCTTCATCTTTGAAAAAAATAAAATAAATTAAATTAAATTAAATTAAATCAGAGCTGCCAAATATGTTATAGCAAATTTGATTTACAAGGTGAGAAAAAACTCGAGACAATGTGCACAAACAAATGTGTTGGAACTTGCTTTAGAAAAGCACTGGTTAGTCACAGAAAAAAATAAAAAAAAATATCACCAGCTAATTCACAAACGCAAGATCTACTAACTGCACGCAAGAGTGCTGAAAGCATAGCTAGAAAATATGCTATTAATTCAAGTAGTCTAAAGTAAATGAATATTTATATTGCATGTTAATGCAGTATATTAGTGCGAAACAGACAAAATCTGGCAAATCTATGAAGCTCTAGTCACACGCTGCTTTCTTTCCCTTTGAGATGAACTCCTTTTCTGTGAATCCTTTTCCTCTCTCTCTTATGAATCCTTGCTCAGGTGCCTTATATTAACCTCCACCACCTCTGAACATGTTCACCTGACCTCGGCGATTGTTGCTAGGCTGTTGCTTACACGTTCCCGTGTGAGATCCCATTAGCCTCTGATTCGTGATGGGTTGAGTTAGGGTTCGCTGAGGCTGACGTGAACTTTAGTACCATAGTAGGTCATTAAAGACCAGTGTGGGCACGTGGAGATGGTAGCTTTAGGGAGAGGTGTGAAGGTACGATTGAAAAGCTGAGTCATGCTCTGAAGCATGCTCAGTCATGCTAAGCTGATAAGCGTGTGTGCAATCTCGGATCAACAGCAAGTCGATTGTAATGACAGTTCTAACACTGCTACACCCTATGGAGTAATCTATGTAATGTGGCACTTGGGATTCTAATGTCGAGCCTTATAAAACAGCTCTGTTGAAATCTCAGTTGGCCAGCAGGTGTTGAATAATTTTCCATCATCGGATGTCTGTAAGGCGAATTAAAGGTTTATACAGTATTAATGTGCTTGTTCTAATACGTTATTGTTTCCATAGTAACAACTTACACATGGATGGACATACAAACGGATTTTAAAAAAAAATGTGTCTAATTGAGGAAACATTTTGGGAAGGAGCCTCCATCACTGTGTAAAAGTCAGAGGGAAAGCCTTCAAGATGTCGGGTTCTGCATTTTTATGTCTTATTAACCCCAAGAGAGTAGGGAAATACGATAGGCTGGTGAGGAAACTGTTTATAGCTGCTATAACTTAAGTGACAGCCTGAACTTCCACAATAAATGTTCCACAACATTAAATGGATAAACCATATGGCATTATTTATTTATTAAATAAATTGTTGGTGTTGTATTGTTATCTAATGAGTGCATAGTTAGATGTACTGTAAATTGTTCATTCTTAGTCAATTCCTGTGGTATATGAGGAATAAAACACTTTGGTACGCATTGTTATTTGAAAATAACCAACTTCACGGTGTTAACAATAACACCACTTCATGCCAGATTGCATCACACCACCCAGTCACTGATTATTTCCCTATAACAGCAGGTTCCATCATGTTATATTCCTTAGTTATCAAATAATGAGCATGCTATAAATTGCACAACATTCAAACAGACACTATTGCAAGATTATATACTGTAATTCATTCCAGGAATGAAAATGATGATTGATATATCTAAGATTGCAGTCCAGGTTCAATCCAGTGCAGTATTCCCTGCAGTAGTGGAGGAAGGGCAATAAGATCTCACTTTTACTTCTCCAGCTTGACACTTCGCTGTCTGCTTTATAATGACCATCAGGATGACGGTTTGTCTCCACTACACCTTTTTCTCTCCCTCCCTACACCCAGGCATCTGTCCTACAATTAAGGCATCAGGGCCTTGTTGCTCTCCTCAGCCTTTACCCAGAATTCTTTGCAAGCTCTTCAGGGGGCACCAAATTGCACTGAACCACTGGCTGTTGGTTAAAGTGTCAGAGTTCAGCTGGTGATCATATCACCTCAATCATTCCCCCTGACCACTTGAGTCTCCAGCCACCCCTCAACCCTCTCACAGAGCATTTCTCTTGAATTTACTCCCCAGGTCTTCTTTTTACCCATTTTTCTTTCTTTTTTTTTTTTTTTTTTTTTTTAGAGAATTTGTTCATGTGAATGAAACCCTGGCTAATTAATGGTTACTATGGGATCTCTGTCACGGTTTTACTATTAGAACTCTGCAGGAAGTTAATGGTCAAGTGTAATGAGTTGATTTGCATAGTACACTTGATGCAGCAATTGGATATGGCTAACCTGAGACCCATTTGATCACACATATAAATGCATGTGGGTAACATTATTAGCCGGATGCATTCCAGATGCAAGACGCATGACCAGGTATAAATGGGGTCAAAGAAATGGCATGTAATTGAAGGTGAATTTATTAGATCTGCTTGCTGACTGCAAACTATCAATGTCTATGCATCTGAATGTGGATGTCTAGTGGAGTATGATTAATCTCAGCCTTTTGGGTTTAATCTCAGCTAAGCTTATTCACTTTCTCTGTTCGAAGTACAGATGAGGCCAACATATTAATTTCTCCTTTTCTTTTTTCATTCAGATGAGAAATCCAGTCACTGCAACACAACCATCTGGCCATATTCAAGCCAGTGGAAAGCAGCGACAGATTTGAATGATCAGGCAGTAATGCATCAGAGATTACAACCCATGGTACTGTAGTAAATTTGGTAAAGAAAAGTTAATCATTGTGCTCTAGCACTTAGCATAGACATTATGCAGGAAGCGAGGAAGCTATCTATATTTAACCTGCCTCGGGTATATTATGCAGTTCGGTCTGTGTGGTAAACAGAAACACATTTGTCTAATAATTCCATTGCGCCTGGTACAAAACATACTAGGTCTATTTTAGATGCTGGTCATTGCATGGCTAAGGAGCATGTAATTGTAATTTTTAACATCTATGTCTCTCTTTCCTTTCATTATATGCATATTATACATAGAATTTAAATCATCAATCATATAAGTACCATAAACCTGAACAAATTCAATAGTCCATGTGTTTTCCCTCTGCTCGAAACATGTATAATTAAATCACTAATGTGTATTTGATCTGGTATTCAGTGTAAATATGCCCTCTCTTTGTAAAGACACTGAATAGGGCCAAGAGTCAAAATGGGATCTAGCTGATTAGTATTGTATAAAATATTGCAGTGGGCTAACAAGGTCAAGAGCACTTCTCATTCAACCGTATGATTACACACAGAGGCATAGAGGCAAACACACACTTAGAATTACAGTAAAAGGTCATTGTGTTGAGAAAAATGCGTGTGTGGGGCTGACACTCTCACTTCTCATTGGTGTTTCCAAATCCCACTGACCCTAAATCTGAACCTCCAGTCAGTTTGAAGACTACAGGCTCACTGCAGAGAGGCTTTGGCAGAGTTGAACAATGGGGCCATGCTTGGGCCGGAAATGCTCGCGGCTCGGCGGTGTACTAACTATCGTGCCGCATAGTGGGCTTTTCTGCCAACAGGGGCTCAGTGCATAATGTGTGCCATTTTCCAGCTAGTCCCTTTGAATACACTCAAAAGAGGCATAAACTTCAAGCCTCCAGAACGATTGAGAATGAGGGATGAAGGATGGGGCGCAGCGGAAGACATGGTTCTGAGCTATTCTGCAAGTTAATTACATACGGACAAAAGTGGATTCTTGGGCACAGTCAGTTCCCTGCTGTTGGGCGGCTGGTGACAGAGTAACTGCAGGGTCGTATGTGGGCCAGACACCCAAGTGATTGACAGCACGATTTGGAAGAATTTGGAATCTGTATGTGTGTGTGTGTGTGTGTGTGTGTGTGTGTGTGTGTGTGTGTGTGTGTGTGTGTGTGTGTGTGTGTGTGTCTTCTGATGAGAGTTAAAGGAAGGGAAAGTGGTTCTCTGTGTGTTTTCTTGACTGTAATATCAGCCTTTTCCTGCTGAGAATAGCTGAACTCGACAGTCTGGTGTTTTGATCTGTGTATTCTGGATGGGAAGCCCAGCCACAACACTACTGCAGGCAAATGCTGACCCCTCTGTCCAGTCAGTGCTTGTGTGTTTGCGTAGGGGTATGTGAGTGAGACAGTGAAAGACAGGAACTGTTTACACGTACCCTTACCTTGGCACTTTGTTGAAAATCTGTTTACATGCATGCTACATGTAATCTGAACCAAACTGTAATGCACGCAGAGGCAATTAGTGCTAATGTTATAATAAAAATGAGAAACGTGTGAGTAAAATCAGAGTGTAACAAGAACGAAATGTTATTTCAGCATGTTCGATTGCATTGCTTGTGTTGTTAATTTTTTTTTTTTTTACCAGTCTTAAAATCTCTCTATGGCAGCCTCAGCAAAACGACTCGAAATAAAGGATTCAGACTAAATTATTTTAAATTATTTTAAACTCTTAAAATATAGAACATGAACTTGCATTTAGCGTGTGCCATTATACAGGATATGTAGAAAGAATTACTCTTCAAATCATTCTTCTATTTAATGGATTATACCCACATCCTTCAGTCAAATAGAAATTTAATTTGCATTGGCCTCAATCAGTTTACTCCATAATGTTATTTTTATTCCAATTAAGACATCAGTCAAATTATTAATGGATTAACAGGCAGCATTTAAACATAGCATCTGAGTAACAGTGATGCGCAACAGCATGAGCACCCAGCAAAAAAAAAAAAAAAAAAAAAAAAAACACCCACAAACACACACTCTCTGTAATATTCCTACCAGCCTCAGAAATAACCACAGACTCACTCCTTTAATTGCCTGCAAAGGTTTCACATGCTCCCTACACTCCACTTTCACAATAAGAAGCTTGTGTGACTGTCTATACTTTTCTCCTCTCACACTCTAATCCAGATTCTGTACCTTTCTTTCCCTTTTAACAATCTAATGAACATCACATTCTCCCTCTTTAACACTTCATTAACTCGCCTGTCTTGGGACACTTCTCGTGGTTCTCATTTTGCCAGAAAACAGAGACCAGGGAGCCACTTGTCCTTTTCACAAACCCTTTTTCGAGAGCAGCTACGAAGCTTCAAAAAAGGCTTTTGTGTAGGTTGTAGTGTATAGCTACAACTATAAAGTGCTCAGCAATTCTTAATGCAAACAGCATGCTGCACTAAAAGGATTATATTAAGAGTGTGGTGTGATAATACATTATCTTTTATTATACCCGTCTATCATATGGGCATATAAGGGAGAAGAAGGGAGAAAGGAAAAATGAGAGATTTCCTCCTGTCAGTTCCGTTTAATTGGTTTGTACTGGGTCGAGTTAGCTGACTGATTATTGGCCATAATGAGGAGCTAGCCTTATACTCAGCTATGTATAGAGGCCTTGCAGCATGCTAAAGAGAAATGGGAATCATCAAAGCCCCCTACACACACACACACACACACACACACACACACACGCTCTTCTGAACAAGTGTTTATGTGCATACTGTGTGCATATAAAAACTGGGAAATATGGGAAAGACATAGTAAAATAGGTGGCAGCAAAGGGAAAAAAATATTAGTGTTCCCTATTGCCAAGACCCCAACGGTCCATTATATGTAGCCAGGAGGTCTATGATTATTTATGCCTGTGATTTATTTTCAAGACATTACAGTTGTAGTAACAACTATCAACTACTGTCATAATTATTATTTAGTTACAATAGTTCTAATCTTCAATGATTGGTTGCTTGGATTAAAAAACTAACGCCTAATCATTATAAGTATAATAACGCCAATTAACTACAATTTATTAAACATGGAAAAGAAGCTGTTAATGTGATACAAAATGTTTCTTTTATTTGAAACAGTTCTGGGGGAAAATTTATATTCGTTATATTCATATTTTTATTAATGTTTTTTTTTTTAGCACTACAAGGAGTCCTTGGCTGTAAAGTCTTTGCTAACGCAAATGCAAGCTTTCGGTATGCTAAATGCATGTTTATTTAATACGCTAACAGTAATATACAGTAGTTTGTATTCCATTTGCAAATGCTCCATCACTCCACTGCTGTTCTTTAGCTGGGAAGCATTTTTATCACTATTCACGGTAACATGCTAGTTGAGAAATACAGCTGAATGGAAAGAAGGCTACTATTATGATACCAAGACGTGAAGAGCTGAAGTGGGCTTTGACCTGGTTTGCTTCAGTAGGCTCAGTATCCAGCTGCATATGCTTTGAGAGGCCTCGCATCAGTAAACCTGGCCAACAGTGTAAAACAACCCATCCTAACACAATGCAACACATCACACGAACAAGAGCCATGTCTGATATGGTACAGTGAGCATGCGACTGACATCACTTTGTCTTTCTATCTTTTTTGTCTTTTTCTCTTTCATGTTCGGATAGAGTTCATTTTAAAACATGTTTTGGAGGCACATGCCTTGTTGTTTACACTATTTTTGTGCTTATGCTATGTGCGCACACTGTCACTATCTGCTCCACTCTATTTTTTACGTTTATTTAGTTTTATTTATACGTTTGTTTGTTTGTTTGTTTTTGCATAATACTGCTGTTACACATGCTACATTAAATGACACTTAAAAAACTAGTTTATACCTACCCACTCTTCACACATTTATAATTACTTATTTCTTTCATGTGGCTTGACATCTAATCTTCATATGTGTGTATTTTTGTTTGTTTATATGTATTTGTTGTGCTTATTTATTTATCTATCTATCTATCTATCTATCTGTAATCATGTTTCTGAAAAAAAAAAATGCATTAAAAAACATGATCCAAATTATCTGAATGCTACATACACTCACCGTCCACTTTATTAGGAACACCTGTGCACCTGCACATTTATGCAGTTATCCAATCAGCCAATCATGTGGTGGCAGCACAGCACACAAAAATCACATAAAACCATGCAGATACAGGTCAAGAGCTTCAATTAATGTTCACATTCACAAACATCAGAATAGGGGGGGAAATGTGACTTAGAAAGTCTTAGTGATTGTGTCATGAATGTTTGTACCAGACAGGCTGGTTTGAGTGTTCATAAACTGCTGATCTTCTGGGATTTTCACACAAAACAGTCTCTAAAGTTTACACAGACTGGTGCAAAAAACAAAACAAACAACACTGAGTGAGCGACAGTTCTATGGGTGGAAATGACTTGTTGATGTGAGAGGTCAGAGGAAAATGGCCATATTGGTTGCAGCTGCCAGGAAGGATATAGTAACTCATATAATCACTCTTTACGACCATAGCCAACAGAAAAGCATGTCAGCATGCATAAAACATCGAACCTGAGGTAGATGAGCTACAACAGCAGAAGACCATATCTTATTCCAATCCTGTCTGCCAAGAACAGGAATCTGAAGCTATCATGGGCACGGACTCACCATAGGATTAGAAAAAAAGATCAGCTGGTCTTTTTCCAATCTTCAACTGTCCAGTTTGGGTGAGTCTGTGCCCATGATAGCCTCAGATTCCTGTTCTTGGCTGACAGGAGTGGAACCAGATGTGGTCTTCTTCAGTTGTAGCCCATCCACCTCAAGGTTTGATGTTTTGTATGTTCTGAGATGCTTTTCTGTTCACCATGGTTGTAAAGAGTGCTTATTTGAGTTACTATAGACTTCCTGTCAGCTCAAACCAGTCTGGTCGTTCTCCTCTGATCTCTCTAATCAACAAGGTGTTTCAGCCTGCAGACCTTCCACTCACTGGATGTTTTTGTCTGTTTGTTTGTTTGTTTATCGCACCATTCTGTATGAACTGTTAAAACTGAAATACTCAAACCAGCCCATATGGTACCAACAAGCATGCCATGGTTAAAGTCACACAGATCACACTTTTTCCTCATTCTGATGTATGCACATTACCTGAATCTCTTGACCTGTATCACATGATTGGCTGAATAGATAACTGCATAAATGAGCAGGTCTATGGGTGTTCCTAATAAAGTGGACAGTGATATACAGTATATATATATATATATATATATATATATATATATATATATATATATATATATATATATATATATATATATATATATATATATTTCCCTATCTATCTACTATCTATCTAATATTGCATTATATAAAGCCACTGGCTGTTTATTTTGGTTTGCTCAGGAATTACAAGCTTCCGTTTATGTGAAACCACATCGGCAGTGTTTAAAACTGACCATATTATAGTGAAAAGCTCCTGCAGCTCCTCCAGGCTACTGAATAGGTAGTGATGGTCCTTTATGATGGTGAACAGCACTTGAGGAAATAATTAGTGTACGGTTAGACCACTCCAACTGTGATTAATTGAGGGGAGATTAGCTAGCATAATTTCATTCTGGTGATGATGTGGCTGCCAATTACCTAATGCGACTCCTTTACCATCTCTCTCTCTCTCTCTCTCTTTCTCACATTCCCTTTTCCTCTCTTTTCTTCTGGTCTTTATATCCCTCTCATCTTAAGTCATTGTCTCTTTGCCATGGAGACCTACACACAGCACATACCCTGTGTTCACAGAAAGACTTGTGACATACAGAAGCAGAAAATGTAGTGCATGGTGATAGAACAGCTTATGCTTTTCCCCCCACATTTATCCAAAGAGAGAGAGAGAGAGAGAGAGAGAGAGAGAGAGAGAGAGAGAGCAGAAATCATAGCAGGCACTACCACTTTCATTTCACAGATCACATGGCAAATATATGGGGAGAGGAGTATGAGGCATTCAATAGACAGACACAGTGAAACAGGCAACGTGTGTGTAAGAAAATGGTAGGGCTTGAGCTCAGACTGACTCTTTGCTGAGGGAGAGATAGACTGGGGTTAAAATCTCCAATGTTTGCGTGTATGTGTGTGTTTTGGTCTGTGTTGTTTTATTTTTTTCCTCTCTATCAGTCTTTATACTGCGTCTCATTGGCTCAGAGCAGTTTGCCTTATCGCACGCTCCCAGACGCACACACACAATAGCCTATTTTACAGCATTAAATGCGTATTTGTCAAAATACAATTTCAATTAAATCCCGCAACCCTGTCGCTGTGTGTTTTGCTCCACTTACTACTGAAACTGGAAGAGAGGATGGAAGGAAGAAAGGCTCTAATAACTCTATCTCTACATAAACATATATAAGGAAGTAGACACATAAGACTGTTTGAATTGTACAATAAAGCTGCACTGAAGTTTTACATAAGAAGTAAATATTTCAAAGGACCTCCTATATGATTTTGCTCAAACTAAACTGTAAATGCAACTGTCTGTTTTAAAATGTTAAATGATAATATATTGTCAAAACCTATCCCATAATATGACAGTAGCATTTCCACAAAACATTTGTGTATAAAATAGATAGAATTTATCATGCCATTCAATCAGTCCTGATAAGCAACAATGTCCACCACCAGACACCCCTCAAGCTATTAAATGTCCACTTGTGATTTTCTTTTCATTAGCACTTCAGGTCTTGACCTCTACCTGCGGTCCACCAGAGCTGCACACGTGCTAAGGGCCATTTATGTATTCCTGAGGAAGAGACGCCGTGTTTAATTCTCAGCATGCCAAGGGGCTTGAGAGGTTAATTACGTTAACCAGAGGGAGAGAGTGTCTCGCGGGCTCAAGATCCCTGACAAACAATGGACGGTGTTGGTCCTGGAGGGCCTCTTGAAATTGAGCTAAAACCTTGTGAAAATTAGTCTGGTGCATATTTCCTGGGGATTAAAGCCCAGAGGCTCGATCAGGCTTCCGTGCATTTTTTATTTTTATTTTTTTTTCTGTCTCGCACTTTATCAAAGTCAGCTGAACTTTTAGGTAGCAATAGTTCCGGGTTCTCGATCCTGGAGTTTTGAAGAGTTTCTGTTCATAACTCACTTGAGTCAACTCATGGGCTCGTTAACAAGCTTGAAATAGGTTGGGTGATTTTGAGCAGTGGTTCTTAAAGGGGGTCTGTGAAGAATAGCTATGATATAGCAACAAACCTAACATTATCAAAGCACCCTAAGCAATGGGAAGAACATGCAAACTCCGCGCACACAAGGCAGAGGCGGGATTCGAACCCCCAAATATATAATACAGTTCTTATATTAAATAATAATAAAAACACAAATTATTATTGTATATATTTAAATAATGTTCCTAATATTTCAAAAGTTTATAGGATTATGTTTATAAAATTATACTGAAGGAGTCAGAGGAATTTACGATGGATCCACCCAAAACAACGCCCTTCAGTGGCATTCCAGGACCAGGATTGAAACACACTAGTATTAGGAGGCTGCTTAAATTATACTATGATGTACATAATATTGAGTTTAAATAGCCAGACTATGTGAAATATTAACAATTCAGCTAGATGAAGTGGCCAAATTGAGGGCAGGCATGTAACACCCTGGGCAATATAAGATAACTCACATGATTTTTGGTTTTTGGATCAGGTGCTAGATGTGGGAACAGATAATTGTGAAAGTGCTCCCTGGGCCAATTAAACCTCATAATTGAGTTCTGAAAAGGAAAAAAAAAAAAAAAAAAAACTTTCCTCAACTGTGCTTCCTTTGTGCATAGTGTTGACACACTTTAATGAGATAGAACCAAAGTGACACCACATGAAAAGTATTTATTAATTTAAGTCTGAAGTCATATCAGGATTAATTCAATACAGTGCAATTCAATACACCTGGTACAATATATTCAATTATAGGAAGAATCAAAAATGTCTCCTGGTGTTAGTGTGACACCTAGCAGCCATTTTGATTTCTCATGTGGTACAATTTACATTTTAAAAAATCCTCATTATATTTACTTTGTTACTGGTAAATGAGGGGTTTTTTTGTTGTTGTTGTTAAACAGTGTCAGATGTGGCGCTTTCTACTTGTGCACAGGGTGTGTGCAGGTAATGCTGTGCTATCAGAAATGATTGGGCACGTGTCAGTGTCTCTCCCTCCCTCAGCACCGGCCAGTGGCGCTAAATCAAGGCTGCCTTCATGGTGCATTGTCACTGCAGCGCTCTCCTGGACTGGAACTAAACGATCGATAGCCTCTTTACTTCACCTGAGGCATAGCAGGGGAGCGAGTGACACAAAACACTGAGGCCACCCGCCTCACTCTGTGTGTGTGTGTGTGTGTGTGTGTGTGTGTGTGTGTGTGTGTGTGTGTGTGTGTGTGTGTGTGTGCACCAAAATCTGTATAAATAAGCCTAGATTTGTGGGAGCTTGCATCCCTATTCTGTATGCAGGTGTGGGATTGTAAGAGCAGGTAACATTTATATTGTGAGAATGTGAGTATTGGGAATGTGCATGCTTGTCACAGTCTTTCTGTAGTTTGCACACCTTGAGGTTTGTGTGTAATTCAAATACTCAAATTCAAAGCCAGATGTTTTTTTTTTTTTGTTTTTTTTTTGGTGTGTGTGTGTGGGTGTGTGTGTGTGTGTGTGTGTGTGTGTGTGTGTGTATGTATATATGTGTGTTTTTTAACAGCACAAGCTTAAATCCTCCACCCCGCAAACCCCAAGCCTTGTTGTTTCTGCAGGCATCTCTATGGACCCATTAAATCTCTGCTAGAAGTGTGTGCTGCTTGTAAATACCTCTTCTCTTCTATTCCTCTCCTTGAGTCTAGAGCCGACTCGATAAGAAGTGCGTGCCTCTCACTGGAACATCCCTAGCTCTGAGTCAGAATAGCGTATAATGCTAGCTAAGCTAGCAGCAGGCTCAGAAACACAGACTGCATTATTAAATGCAGGCAGGCGACTGGTTTTGGCGTTTCTCACCCCGGCTCATCAGAAAGAAGAGTGCGCTTTATTAAATGCACTTTCACAAGGGGTTTATGCCGGCGTCTCCTGAACGATCAAAGTGGCGCGCCAATGCCGCTTTCCTCCGCTTGAGTCTGATTCCTCTTGACAAAGTGATTCAATTAAATGTCTCTCCTACCCAAAAATAAACAGAGTCGAGGAAGAAGGGAGAAGGAAGAAGGATTTACTAGTGGAGTCGGTCTTGTCCCTTGCTTATGATAGTGGGAGAACAAAATGTAAGAAGAGAGATCCCTGATTATTATTATTTTTTTTTTTTTTTATTTAGCCTAAAGTGATGTATCAAGCCAAAAAAAAAAAAAAAAAAGCATCTAGTGCATTTTCATTTAGAGCTGCACTCCAATCCATTTCCCATGCTTTAACTGCCAATGCTGCACTACTATATGTGCCAGGGCTCTTTAAAATAGCCTTGAAATGGGATTGGTTCTCCAGTGTGTTTGAGTCTCTCACTCTCAACAGATTGATTTTTGACCCTCCCCTTATCGCGAGTGCTGTGTCTGAAGCTGATGGCTTGTGGGAAATATTTATCCACATTGATCGAGGAGGCTGATGAGTCTGTTATGAACGCCGCAGTTCAAACAGTTTGGGCCCCTCAAACGTTTCTAAATATCAATCAACTATAGGTGGCAAGGGACCCAGTACACAGACCACTGTATGAATGCCAAGAAGACTTGAAACAATATTCCAGGAGGGAGGGCAGACTTGTGTTAGATTTCTGCAGACGAGAGTTTTCGTGCGACGTGAGCTCCCGATTACACCTTGTGTTATAAAACAGCATACATTTGCTGAAACACACATCAGGAAAGCTGTTACAGAGGTCAGTTTCGAGACGGAGATGGAGTAGGGAGGGCGGAAGGAAAAGCATGAGGGGGGAAAAAAGAAAACAACAGAAACGGTTGAGTTGCTGAGGTGAAATGTCTTCCTTAGCTGGAGGCATGGCGCTTGAGGGCTTACCGACTGCAAACATGCCACGAAGAGTGGGGAAGGGCACTGATAATTCAGTCTGCTGCCGTTTCATTAATGATTCAGGACCTACAGGATATTTTTCCGCATCAAACTTTCATACCATCAGGCAGTCTTCACTGTATCGGGTCTGCACACTCTAAGGATGATAAAGCGCCCAAAAAAGTGTCCATCTTTCAGCGTGCTGTCTTTACTACAGTCTGATAGCACAGTGATACACTGTCAGACACACTCAAAAAAAAAAAAAAAAAAATCACACAAAGCGTTAAGGTGGTTCATCTTTGACTCGGCTTCGACGTATCTACCTGATGAGAAATCACCAGGGAGAACTTAACAGCAGGATCTTACTTCAGATACACTATCTTTCCTTCTATCATTCTTTCTCGCACTGGTTTACTTGCACACACACACACACACACACACACACACACACACACACACACACACACACACACACACACAAAGTTGATTTAAGCATTCTGATCTCCCGCGTCATACTTCTTTAAATCTCTGGCGGAGCGGAAAAGTCAACAAAGTCGATCATCTCGCAGCAATAAAACTATCCACAAGTTCCCAGTCTATAAAGCAAGGTCATATGTAAATCCGTCCCCTCCCACTGCACCGCCTGTCACATCAGCATAATAAATAACAGCCAAAAAAAAAAAAAGAAAGCTTGAGGAATTCACGAGAGCATAATGCTCTGAAGGCTAGCTAAGCCCAGGGCACTCTCCAGTAAGCAAAAAATGACTTTAAATCAATAGTAAGCTGACTGCGACAATGCTACATGTGTGTGTGTGTGTGTGTGTGTGTGTGTGTGTGTGTCTGCGTGTGTGTGTGTGCATTCCTTGTGTGTGTTAGTCGATTCAACAATGATGGAATCAACATAATTTGACTGATATTTTTTTTATAAACAGGGATGCACCATATTTCTGAAACATGTATTTGAAATATAAAATACTATTCCATCCTGAGCTTGGATTATTACAGTATGTGTTTGTCTGGGTTTCTTCCAGGTTCCCTGGTTTCCTCCCACCTCCCAAAAACATGCCGGTAAGTGAATTGGTTATGGCTAGGGTGAATTGGTTATTGGCTAGGGTGATTTATATGTGAATTATATGTGAAAGTGTGTGCATGGTGCCTTGTGATGGATGGGCATTCAGTCCCGGCTCGCACCCAGCGTTCCCAGGGTAGGCTCTGACCAGGAGAAAGAGCTTAGTGAAGCTGGATCAATGAATGAAATCCTATTCCAGCTTGGAAATTCATCCATACATTCACTGATATGTAATGTTCTTTATTGGGTTATTTATCATCAATTTTTACCAAAGCCACTATGATCTTGTAACTATGTTAAGCACATCCATCCATCCATTTTCTGTACCGCTCATCCTAAACAGGGTCGCGGGGAGCCTGGAGCCTAAGCCAGCAAACTTGGGACACAAGGCGGGGACCCTGGACGGGGTGCGAATACATCACAGGGAACAATCACACACACATTCACACACTACAGACAATTTGGAAATGCCAATCAGTCTACATGCATGTCTTTGGACTGGGGGAGGAAACTGGAGTACCTGGAGGAAACCCCCGAAGCATGGGGAGAAGATGCAAACTCCACGCACAAAGGGCGGAGACGGGATTCGAGCCCCCAACCCCGGAGGTGCGAGGCAAACATGCTAACCATTCATTAACCATATGTGAAGAGAAATATAACAGCACAATTTTACAATTTATCCTACAGAAATACTTTAGAAACTAAAGAAAGAATAATTTATTTAGTGCAGACCATCACTGTGGTTTCTGAACAATACCTAGCTTTAGTATTAGTTCTCTTCCCCCAAATTTATTTTTAACTTACATTTTGCTATGCTTTCATGTTCAGCGCTCTGCATTTTTAGTGGGTAGTTTATTTATTTTGTATAATGCATTATGTATCAAAATACATTTTGATGTATTTTTGTCCATCCTTGCAATATTTCTGCCCACCACAATGCTGCAATATTTCTGCAATATTCTTGTCCAGCACAGTGATGTTAAATATGTAAGACCCTTACTGGGAAGAAGTCTATAGTGTGGAGGTGAGGGAAATGGTGAAGTGTGAGGATTTCGAAGCCTAGTCACTTGAGAAACATTAAAAAAATATATATTTTGTATCATTTTAATTTACTGCCAACGCTTTCTGAATAATTGGGGGAACAAAAACAGCATGGAGAAAGCAGTCTTGAGCATTCTATCACAATGTGCAAATATTTCTCATTTTCTTTGGAGGACAAAAGAAGTCGCCCAACCTGAGATTGAATGCCACATGAATCAGAAACGTAGCTATTATGTTTGCATATCTTTGGCATTGCATTATTTCCTATCAATAATAACGCCTGTCTTTTAGGACGAAACGAGAAAGAACGAAATAGCATCTGTAAAATGACACACAAAAGGGGAGAGACCGGCATTACAGAAAGTAATAGATTTCAGTTCAGCGGAAACACCTTTTTGAAAATATAATACGCTGCATATTACCCTGTGCATTTCTCGCATAGTAAGGGAGCAGTGTGGAGAGAGCGATAGAGAGGCTGGTAATTGGTGAAGGAATTTAATAAGACTTATACCGCTGTAATATGTAAAGGTCTGCAGGGTAGAGAAGAGAGTGCAGGAAGAGGATGAAACTCACCAAGAAAAAAAAAAAAAAAAAGACAATTCTGGAGCTACAGTAGCTATTAATAAAAGCTCATATACTATTTTCTTCCAGGCTAAAACTGCTCACAATCCATATGTACCCTGTTTTTAGCTGATGTTCTACCTGATGTGTTTCTTGTTGTAGTATGCTCCCAGCCAGGACTATTAGCTAAGAATTGAAATATGCACACGCTGCTGCTTGGGCGAGTAGCACGATAGGTCAGTCCACAGTGTATGGCGTTCATACTTGGCTAGCTCTGTCTCTTGGTCTGTTGCGCTCGCTGACATTTACAACCCAGATCGTGCTGCTAGTGTATAAACCTTCCAGGCCATGACAGAATGTGGATTTGGGACAAGTCCATCTCGGTCAACCCCTCAAAACATGCTAGACTCCAGTGCACTTGACCAGAAGCCAGAAGTCCAAGTGTCTAAACATGACCCGTGTTCAAGCTGAGAGTGAAGATGGTTTTGCCAATAGACTTCGAATTCGCTTAACGGAAAATCTTTTCCTTGTTGTCTTCTGTTAGTCCTCCTGTCATGCTAATTTGTGCAAATCACACGTCTTTTCCTAGTCGAAGGAACGCAGCGTTCCTACTCGCATCATGGAACGTTTCGAATAAATAGGAAGTGACTAATAATGGGATAGAAGCACAGCATGGTGGAGGTGTGGAGTGTGAATGCTCCACAGAAGACAATCGCCATTAATTTGGGAAGGCATTTTAACGTAATACCAGCCATGAATTGGCAACGAGGATATACCGACAAGCAGAAAAAGGCTCACAGGAATGCTAATAACCTTAGTGCGAAGACAAAGAAGACACAGTGGAGAGACTTGGGGGGGACAAAAAAAATCATCACAATGCCTTCTTTTACATATCCTCTAAATTACCACTTAATTTCATTTCACCACTTCAACGTCTTCATTTCATCCCGTCTGCGCCTTAGAAAGAGGCGGATGCGGCTCTCGATAAATGTATTCTGATCCCTCAGGGACTAAGACTAATCCATTGTGCGGCGTGAGGAGCTAGTATCGTGGGACGCATGCGTTAAAGGAACGCGGCATGTGGGTGCATTAACATTATTAAAGGGATGATGAAAAGTGACTCGGTAGCTTGCCACCGATGAAGCGTTCAGCTGTCTCAGCGGAGTGGAATGACAGCGCTTGGCGAGAGTCCAACCGAACCGGTGTGTGACGTGATCTCGGAGCTTAGAGAAGAGCGTGGCGTATTTTTATTTATTTATTTATTTTTGCGATTCCTAGTGTTATCTTGCACAAACACACGTCACGAAAAGCATGCCATCTTTCAAGGCCTATCAAATATTAACAGGAGAGAAAAGCAAGCGCCGGCTCGTTATAACAATTTTTTTTTTTTTGGAGGAGTGTCGAAATGCAAAAGTGTTCTCAACATTGCAACTGCTGACTACAGAAAAACGTGAGAAAGAAGAAGGGGGGAAAAAAAAAGACGAGGGGATGCGTCTGTCTGTGTGTGTATGTGTGTGTTCGAGAGAGCGAGAGAGAGAAGCGTGACCCAAAAAAAGGATTTTACTTCTGTATAGCGTGAATAGAAAGAGCCCAGCTGAAATGCATTCCTTTTTGTTTTGTTTTTTTTCAATGTTCTAATAATAAATGTAGTTTCTGTCTATGCAGACTATCACCATGGCATCAGTGCATGTGATATACGGTCGACGGACAGCACACTTAGCGGTCACACAGCGTGATGGACAGGTGGAATTGGTTGGTTGCAAGCCACCATCATGCTCAGTAGAGCCACAATTATTTACTCTCACGTGAAGACATGAGCCATAGACAAGATTTCATAATGCCTACAGATTACTAACACGGTGCATACAGCCAAACTGTGCAGTCTGGGGTGAACAAAGGCGTTTCAATAATGGAAACACCTATTACGTTTTAATGAGCTAAAAACAATGAAATAACAGCTGGAGTGCAAATGACCCATTCAGTCTCTACATTACTGTACATCTCTCACCATCACTTCTCCATTACACTACACAAACAGTACAAAATTAAAGTCACACACACACACACACACACACACACACACGCACACACACTGCATACTGAGTAGTGCACAAACTCTAAAGGATTCAGTAATATAATTTTTTTTAAACTACAGTGCATAGGATTTTAATTTTTTTTTCTTGTTAAAGTTTATGAGTCACTCTGACATTCCTGTAATACTAATTTACAGTTAGCACCGTGTAAGGGGTGCTGGAGTTGAATTGGTGAGAAATCTTTACGCATATGTCATACACCAACTCGGATACGTCAAACACCTTCATGCGGCTGAAAGAAGTCAGATTATGAGGTGACTGGCAGGAGCTGCAGTCAATCAGGAGAGAGACTGTGTGAAAGT
Source organism: Cranoglanis bouderius (assembly GCA_023630585.1). Lineage (NCBI taxonomy): Eukaryota > Metazoa > Chordata > Actinopteri > Siluriformes > Cranoglanididae > Cranoglanis > Cranoglanis bouderius. The sequence goes on from CM042568.1 coordinate 13,582,313, forward strand.
GTAAACAAACCAAACATGTGTGAGAGCATGAAAAATTCCAGTATTATGGGTTTAGGGGGAAATGGGTTCAGGCTTAATGGAGTGCTGGCTTTTAGATATTTATTTGTTCCATAGTTTACTGTAAAGCTAGTGATTCATAGCTGATTTATTCTCGTTGGGGCATTTGTATTGTTGACCAGGTGTTAAGCTGTTTGAGCTAGTAAGATTAGTGGCTAATGCTGTGTGTTTGGATTATGAGTTATGTGTATTTTTTAAAAATTTTATTTCAAGCTTAGTTTAATTAGGTAAGAGCAAGTGAACTGATACTTTTCTTAATTTTTGTTGTTCACGATTTTGACAGATCCGTGCTATTCATCCTCTAAACTGTTTTAGCTAGTGTGCTTCCCTGTTCTCTGTGCATTTGCACCTCAAGTCAAGTGAAGTTGAATCAGTCATGGCTTGTGCTCACTGTATTACATGTATTCTCCTGATTTTTGTATGCTATCCTCTTAACTGTTTTAGTTACTCATGAGTTCAAACCCCAGCACCACCAGGCTGCCACTGTTGGGCCCTTGAGCAAGGCCCTAAATCCTCAACTTCTCAGCTGTATAAATGAGATAAATGTAAGTCGCTCTGGATAAGAGCGTCTGCCAAATGCCGTAAATGTAAATAACAGCAGATAATTAAATCTTCAGAGTCGCAAATACATCCAAACCACATTCTATTTTATAAAACACGTAGTATGATAGTACTTCTATGCTATTCATTGCAATTTAGCCGTCCCATTTAGAGCATAGAAAGCACTAACGCTCCAATTAGAATAACTGTAAATTCAGTGTAATTGAATGTGTATTATTTGTAGCCATCAGATTAATCTGAATGGTAAAGAAGGACATGCACATTAGAAAATGTTTGTCTGCAGGTAGCTACCAGAGAGGGGGTGAATTTCCAAAATCTTGTCATCATCATGCGGCTTTAATCTGTGAAATCTAACTTCTTTACTGCTGTAATTGTAAGAAATTTCACTCAACAGCAAGCCATATCAAGTTGGAAATAGTCTTCAGCATATCAGTATGCACTATACTATATAAGGTCTATACATTTATGCAGAAATATATAGATTTCCAATCAAATAGTGCGGTGAGAAATTTTGCCCATGGCCATGCAGACAGCTGCCATCCTAGTAATGGACGTGAGTGAAAAGCAGCAGCAACAGTGGGAAGATGAAAAGGCCCTACTCCAGCTTGTTAGCCTCCAAGCAGTGTGCCATTAGCAGAGAAAGTCGGACAACGAAACGAAAGCGGACAACGAAGCCCATCTAGCTGGCATTAATATTGGAAAAGGCAGAGATTTCTGCCACACATTAGTCCGAGATTTACTGACGGCTTTGAACTGCAGACATGGCAGTTATACGTAGATATTTATCAAAGGGAAAACCAGCTGAATGTTCTGGAAGGTTTTTATACTGCCATGTGAAGATATGCAAAGAGCACTAACCTGAAGTTGGCCAAGCACCTAAACACCTTTTAAATATATCCTTTTAAATAAACCCCAAATATTGCTTATTTACAACTTCTGTTTCCCCAGATAAAGTACTAACCTTGATTACTAGCTGCAGGGAGAGCTGTAGGAAGCACTGTTCTTCTCTGCGCCATGGTTACTGAGGAATACGGGTTCAGTGATGCCAGTGGCCACTCCCACACAGGTTAAAGGAAAAAAAAGACGTTGCCTCCATAAACATGCCACATTAGTGCCCGCCTAACATACCCATGCCAGATACAACACAGATAAATCCTAGTCGCCTCACGCTGCAGGCCTGAACCATGGCCGTCCATCACAACACACACACACACACACACACACACACACGCATACTCAAGCACACATAGAGCTTTGAGAGACGGGCTGTTTTTTAACCTTTAATCAATTAAATTAAGCCTGGCTTTTTGTCAGTGTTTGCATCTGCATTCTAAGTAACTTCACCAACCAGCAGTGGACTGTCCTGATATGACTCTAAAAGTAGAAAAAAAAAAAAAAAACACAAACTCTAGTAAAAGACCTCTGTGTCCTCAAAACATGCACTCAAACACCAAATCTTTTGTTCCTGAAGCTTGCTCAATTATTGTTGGAATCCTGGGGGGTTGGGGGTGGGGGGGGGGGGATGGAGGAGATGCAAAATTGATCTGTTGAATGGCAAACTGGCTTTCAATCACAGCTCAGTATGCCTTAATTGTATTATAGTTTGAGAAAGAGATTAGTCCCTAAATCTGAGTGTAATAATAACAATCTACACAGGGGGTGGCAATGGCACATTTAACAGCTGGGAGTCATGGGGTGGTGAAAGCCTGGTCATGTACATAATAACAGGTTAGCCACTCTGCTGTGCCATTCTATAATGGATAGAGGGAGGCATGTGATCATTGATGCATTTAATATTGCAAATTGCAAATGTTCCCAAACCGCAATTAAATTCTTTAGACCAACTTCAGTAAGAAGTATTAAAAAAAAAGAGATATTTTGGTAGGGTAGAGAGGGCATGCGAATTAAAATGAAAGGAAATAAGGTTCCGTGAATATGGGATGTTTCACTGAAAACAGCTCAGTATTTAACATAGCATATGGTGGATTTCTTCATGGTCTGTCTTTGAAATATAGAAAGATATATTGCGCTTATTAGATGGAAGGCAAGCTGTGTTGTCCTTGAAACGCTCCTCTTTCTCACTGAGCTAACACTGCTTTGCAACTGGCTCCTAATTTAAACAGATGTGCCATGGGTATTACACCCAAGCTCCAATCAATGATGGCTACAAATATCCCAGCAACCTCTCCGCCCAGGAAATGAGCTGTTTATGCCATGGAGTGCGCAAGTTTTGTTGCCCTAGAGACAGAGAGAGGGGTGTCTGACATTCAGGGTATTGGAACAAATGTTGCTTTCACAATTGAACAAAGGACAAATGACAAAGAGAAAGAGCATTCGCTCAATTTTTGCCGCATACACATTAAGTCATGTGGCACCAACTCAGAAAAGGGCAAAGCGTAGTGGCCACTGATGATTTGTAACTAAACTGGAACAACAAGGACTAGGATTAGTGTAGCTAAGGCCAGGTATTAAAACATGTAACCTGAGATCACAAACAGAAATGTCTCCCAGAAAGGGTCACGTTGGTAGGCTTTGCTTTATTACATATTACATGAACACGTGCATGGTTCACCAGAACTCTTAGAGCATAGTCTTAGTGCACCTTTACTGTTTATACTGCATTAGAGCTGAGACAAACCAAGGTCCCTTATCCTCTCCTGAGCTAAAGCTATTTCTGGTTTCAGCCACGCACCTGCACATCTCCTGTCTCTGAGAACACGCCAACCATGCCCCCTTTTTCACTGCGAGCAAATGAAATGAAATTACTTTCATCTGTAAACAGCTCCCTTTTATAGCTAGCTGAAGTCAGCCGGCGAAATTGCATCTCTCTTTCTCATCTCTGTCCTTTCTCCTTTCTTTCAGTCTGCCTTCCCCCTCCTCTTGCTCTAGCCGTTGCCCTTCAAGTAATGGCATGTTGATAAAAATGTGGCTGAAAAGCAGCAAAAAGTCGGACCGGCAGAGTTATTGTTTTTATTGATTTTCATAACTGGTGGGTGGGGAAGAGCACATGATCACGAAACATGACATTCATCATGTGGAGGTATTGAACGCCCACGCTCACTGGCTAAAAACCAGAAAGAAGGGTCTCAGAGTGTACAAGAACCAATCAGTGCTGCTTACATCTAATCGCAGGAGTGAAATCTAATGAAATAAAGTATAGGATGTGGTAGTGTGTGTAGATACAGCGTGTTTGTGTGTGCTACCCCTCTTTATCTGATGAGTGTCAGTGCTGGGGTGTATGATTGTTTAGGGAATGAGTAAAGCCCATCCACCTCAAGATTTGCCATACTGTGTATTCTGATATGCTTTTCTGTTCATCACAGTTGTAAAGAGTGGTTATTTGTGTTACTGTAGCCTTCCTGTCAGCTTGAACCAGTCTGACCATTCTCCTCTGACTTCTCTTATAAATTAAGCATTTCTGCTGGCAGAAGTGCTGTTCAAGTGCTTTTGTTGTTGTTTTGTTGTTGTTGTTCTTGTTTTTTTGTACATTTCTATCTCAAACCAGTCCATCTGGCACCAACAACCAGACCACGGTCAAAGTCACTAAGATCACAGTGCTTGGAACCAAAACCAGCGCCTTGTTTGTGGATGGGCTTTCTTTGTGCATGCTTGAAAATCATTCCAGCAGTATATCTTGCTATGCGCAAAAACATTTTTCTTTTTTTTTTTTCTTTTTTTTCAGTGCAGTGCCATGTTTTTTTTTTTAAATATACTTGAGATACTTGTGCTTCCACTTTAGCATTTGCAGCTGGACCATATATAAGATTTTGCATTATGCTATGAAACCAATATACAGTGAAAAAGTGAGAATTCCTAGTCCATTGTTATACTGCTTTCTGTGCAGAAGAAACAGATGACTCCAGGACCCCCACTAAGATCAAATCATTATTCCCTCCTCCCGTCTGCCTGTGTGTCCGAATCAGCAATATTTCACAGTGACAGAAGGACCCCGCAGCGGGCATCACACTCAGACGCCTGAAATTCTTCCACTTCTTAATAAATTATTCTTCCTTCTTCCTTCTGTTGAACAAAGGCAAGAGATATTCTTAAATGTGTCACTTTTTTTCCCTTTTTTTTTTTTTTTTTTTTTTTTTTACAAATGAGTAATAATAGACTTTGCATTATATATATATATATATATATATATATATATATATATATATATATATATATATATATATATATATATATATTTTTTTTTTAAATATAGCACCACTGAGATGGACAGTGGCACCACAACTTGTTAAAAACGTCTCAGGTGTAATAATGCTGACAGTTTTGTCTGATTAATTATTTATCAAATCCTGTTATGGCTGCTGCATTAGAATGCTGTCTCTGGCTCAGGCTTGTCTACGGTAATGGGGCTATGCTTCAAAGAGTGTGTGTGCGGGCCCCTAACGGATGTGTTTAAAATGCCTTACGAGTGCTCCTCTCTCTTTTCCTCTCACTCACTCTTTCACTTTTCTTCCCTTCTTTTCTCTGCTCCTGCTTTTTCTCCTCACTCTTTCGTCTCCGTCCTCTCACCTTCTCCGCTCTCTCCTCTGACGTTCGCCAGAAGCCTGCTTTATTCTGCCTATTCACTTGATTGACTCCATTTTGTGGCAGCTGTCCAGCGCATCACTCCTTCCATTAGATAATACGTTATCACGCAACAGTTAGCTTGTTTCTCCACTCCGCAAGCAGGGAGATGGGGGAGGAAAAAAAAAAAAAAACTGCTTAAATCTGAATACCCTAATGCACTCAATTTCCTTTTTATTCCATGTCACTCAGGCCATGTTCTTTCCTGCCTCTCGCTCTTTTTGCATTGTGCCACATGAATACTGCATCAGCCCTAACAGAGCTATGGAGAGAGCGCACAAAGAAGCCTAAGAGCCAGAATTTGTCTCTAGGGTGAATCTCTCTCTCTCTCTCTCTCTCTCTCTCTCATACACTCACACACACACTCCTGCTTCTCTTGAACTCCCTCACCTTTTTCCCTTCCTCACCCCCACTGCTTGGATGAAATGAGTCGGAATTAACAGGTCTGTCCAGGGCAATAAGTTGGACTAAGTAATTCCGGAGACAATCGGGGCGAATTAGCGTTCGAGAGAAGTGACATGGAAGGATAGCTGTTGACACATAGCATGCTAAATCACTAACCAGACCATGGGGACATGGCTCACTTTTTGTTGTTGCCCTTAGATTAGATTTTGTCTCACACAAAAGGGTTACAGTCTCTGGGTGGCCAGACAAGCAACACATTAAGGTTAGCCGGTGTCACTGCCTATTTGGCTCTTGGGTTTGTGTGTGACAGAGACAAAGTACAAGGTGGGCTGTGGTTTTGTGTGAGATGTTCTTAATGTGAGCTTTTATGCAATGGTTCTCCAGCCTGCTGGTGATGATAAGCATTTACAGGCCATTAAAGTTTTTTTTTTTTTTTTTTAGTTTCACAATTTAATGTCCAAAAGACACTAAATCGAGGTTGGAAACATTTTAACGCATGCGCGTGTCACCTTTTTCATTTTCTTATATGTCAAGCTCTCAGATTAGTAAAATTTAGCCTGTTTAGGTTCGTTTGTGCTCCAACCGAAAGAATTTTATTAAAAAGACTAATAATGGCATTGATTACAACTCAATTGGAGTTTATCATAAGAATCAATGTGTCATATGAAATATGTGTCACAATCTTAGGACACTGACACTTTTTTTTTTCATGAGATACTAGTACATACTAGACTTTTTTCAATCATCTGTGTACATGATTACTAATGGTGAAAAACACTTGAGTAAATGTACTTGAATAATTACTTCAGTATAATTTCTGTAGTAGTCTTTATAATTTCCTTGTTACTGAAGTTGAATAGTTCTACTCTTACTCAATTAAATTTCCAAAACTTACTCTTCAGTCCTTGCATTTTTATTGAAATTCAAATTACCCAACACAAATCTCAAAGGTCTACCCTTCTCTCGTCTAGCTATGACTGAATGCTACACGTCAGTAGAATGGACTCTCACGTTTTTATTTATTTATTTGTTTTCAAATTTAGCATCTAATCATTTAAAGCATCCGGTCAAATTAATCAACGTAGGAAAAATATTAAGAACCATACCAATTCACTGTGTGCAGTCAACTTCTCATGCTACACAATGTGGTTTGCGCTATAGCTATGCATGTGCATCCGAACATGGATAAGCCACGGGACTGCAGTGTGGAACTTGAGGATGAGTGTCCTGGCCCTACCTCAGTAAAATGAGTAATGTGTAAAATATGCAGGAGTAAACAAGACTCAAATAAAATCAGGTGTCTCCTTTGCCTCCCTAGAAGGCATGAACTCCATCTAATTTTTTAAAAAAAACATGCTGAGGTCATTTCAATTTGAATTAAAAATAATTAACTGGCTATATTTAATTAGTCTGGTTTCTTCACAATGACAGGTTAGACTCACAAAAATATATTGCCATAAATGCTTTAAAACAAAAATGAGCTTCTAACAGTTTTGCATTTTTAATAAAAGCTACTTTTCAGTCAAAAAACATTTTTTTTTTTTCTTCGTTTTTTAATACCTGGACACTTTCACTTGAGTAAGATTTTTGGCTGGATATTTCCACTTTCACTTGAGTGAAATTTCTGAGTACTTGTTCCACCCCTAATGATTACAGAGCTCTCTCCAGTGGTAAATCCATCATTCTGTAACCTCAGCAAACAACATACTCTCTGGTAGCTTTATTTCTGCCTTACTTAATTACTGCACTGGAGAACAAATGTCAATATTTAGTGAATAAATAAAAAAAAGCGTTTTATAAAATAATAGTAATAATGACAATTATTATTATTATTATTATTATTATTATTATTATTATTATTATGTTCTCCACTGATCGTGACAAACCCCCGTAGCCATGACTCAATCACTAGTGACGTCGCCTACCAAAGCAAAGCTGTTTTCTCTACCAGGCTTTCTCTCTTTGACACACACGCACACACAGAGCCTAATTAAAGGCGCACAAGATCTTCAGCAGCCGGCCGTTCCTCAGAGCTATAATCACTTGCGCAGGCCATATCTGACTCACACACACACATCAGTGCAGGCGAGTAAGGCAGTATGAGAAAGCGGGGATGTGGAATGGATGAAAAGAATGAAAGACCGACGCTATGGTGCTTGTTCACAATCTCTCTTGCTTTTAGACAAGACCACTGCAAGAAAGGCTTTGCAATGTCACTGCGAGGAATAATTAGAGATGGGCGGTACTGAAAACAGGATTTGTTCACGTCTGGGAGGGCAGAACCATGTCAGGAACCATTCCCCAATTAACCTATACACTAGTCACTATGTAGGAGGGAGCGGTGTAAGATGGTTCCTTTGGGGGAACGCAGCCTGATACAGTCGATTTCAGAAGTTTTGAGGGCAGAAGAGCATCAGTAAAGCATTTAATTGCTTGTCTCACTCTCTATTTCTCTCTACCTGTTTTCTGTACTGTTGAGCTTTCTTTGTCTTTTCCAGCATGCATTCTCTATAGCCTGTGTGGTCAAAACTAGTGAGACCTAGAGAAGACAAGAATATCAAGGCTGACTTGTAAAGTGGTGCACTAGCATTGAAACAGCAGTGGGTAAACCCCCTAGTGTGTTGCACTAATGACGGCTGGACATATATTGACCCTTCCACTCGACCAGTTGTAGCTTAGCAACTGTAATGAGACTCGGGTAAAACCGATAAGCCTTCACTATGTTGTGAAATAGTCGATACCCTACAATTTAGGGATTGAAATTTAACCCATTTCCTCAACTGAAGACACAGGACACGAAGTGTGGGATTTGGCTTGAGTTGAAGACAAGCCTGTCAAAAATCACACACAATATGAATATATACTTTACAAGTGCTAGCCAGACTGATATAAAGAAGCATTTCTATCCTATCATTGACAGAAGACTTAGCACAGCCAAAACAAAGAATTAACAGTGAGAACTGTAAACCTTTAATGCCATTTTGCTAGCTAATACTAGAAATATATAAGGATAATGTATTATCAGAGCATGCAACACAGCATGGATATCCGTGTGAAGATATAGACTGCTAGCTACCTAAAGTCTGGCTAGCCCTTTCTAACAGCACGCTGTGCTCCATTCCACCGGCAGAATGGAAAATCAACTAATCAGACATTTTCGATCAGTATAAACAAAGGAATTATTTTATCGCCGCTGTTATAAGATTAGTCAGGACACTGTTGGGTTTCAGTGTGTAGAGTATCGTGACTCTGTGTTTTGCTGCTGGTGAGCAGGGTGATAGGAAAGGGGAGGGGTGTGAGCCCCCCTGCTGGGCAACAATTCACACCTCTCTGCAATAACACTGGCGCAGAGATAAAATGGACAGCACAACGAAAGCTGTTTTGATAGTAAACAGCATATAGAACTAATAAAGAATAAAATTATAACATTTAGGCTAGATTAAAAAAAACAAAAAAAAAAAACAAAAAAGAAAAACTGCAAATTCCTAAATCCCTAAGTGTCTACTTTCATATGAGCCCTTAACCACTACTGTGTAGTGTGTTAATGTGAAGTTCACATTACTATTTACATTACAGTTTAAAACACTACCATCCTAATCACTCTTTGCTAGCTAATACAAGAAATATTCAACAATATTTTCTTGTCAAAAATAACCCAAAGCACTGACATCCACTATAAGCTAGCTAGCAACTAATGCAGGCTTTCTTTGCTAATGCAAATGTTAGTGCCATTTGTAGCTAAAACTAACAAACATGAAACACAGAGTAATAAGTGATGAAGGGAATACTAACTACTGTTACTAAGAAACCAGCAACAGACTGCTTGATAGATGACACTGTAAGTATTTAGCCAGAACCAGTGAGCCATATATGCTAAAGGTTATCTTTAAAATATATGCAATCCTCCCTGCAATTCATGAACAGTGCTCTCGTTTCCACGTCATCTACCTACACGGATCACTAGTTAACAAGGCTGATGACTTGACATTGTCATGTTTTAGATGTTGCATTAAATGTGTATTGAGGTCCTTTTTCTGTACTCATCTGAAATTCTTTATGTATTTTATTTTATTTTTTTTTATTTTACAAAAAAAATACTATTGAGCTCATGTTGTGAATCGTGCATACTTCTTATTCAGTTTCTTTTTTAATGTAGATTCAAATATAGACATATAGTTCCATTTCAGTTCCAGCTTGCACCACTAAGTGTGGAAAAGTTGCAGTATTGTGTGCAGTAATGCCATTACTGCATGTGTGTGTGTGTGTGTGTGTGTGTGTGTGTGTGTGTGTGTTTTAGGCAGACAATGACTGAGTCCACTGCTCGACTGAACTTTTCCGCTGAAATTCTATAGGTTTAGCATTTGTTCTTTCTTCCCACTTTACAACAAATCCCTTACCGTTCACTGACTCTCACTATGACTCCTTTTGCTTTCTTTCCTGTTCTCCTTCTGCCTCCGCCTCTCTCTCTGCTCTGCTGATCTTAAACATGCTGTGTGGAAGCTGTTACGACTGCAGGAACATAGTGCCGCTGCACATGGTTACCTTTCTGATTCACTTTTCTATTCCCAGACCCCCATTCCCTCTTTCATTTCCTCCTCTCTTTCTCTCTCTCTCTCTCTCTCTCTCTCTTTCCTTTTTTTCGTGTCTCTCTCTGGGCCAGTCCATGTAGGAGCTTGTACATGCTGTTTTTTTTTTCACCCTACCTTTCTTCTTCTCATTTCTCCCTCTTTTTCCCAATGCCCCATCTCTCTCTCTCTCTCTCTCTCTCTCGCTCTCTCTCTCCCTCACTCTATCGCTCGCTCGCTTTCCCTCTCTTTTGATGGTTCTGCCTGACAGTGCGTGCACTTGGAAACAAAACGGACAACATTAACAGGGGAATGCACCTCACCTCCCCAGTGCCCTACAGCTGTCAATCAAAAGGTCAGGGTATTGCTCCCTCCAACTCAACAACACAACAAAAATAACAAGAGTCTAGAAGCCGCACAAAGTGCCTGCTTCTTTTCCTCTCCCTCTGGGGTTTTCCCCTTAAATGTTTGCTTCTCTATCCAGAAGAAAGTCAGAAGGAGCCAAATACTAGTACCAAATATCAAAACCTCTTAAAGAAAATTGCATTTTGGTTTCAACTACACATTAAACTGGATGAGAATGGATTGCAAAAGAAGAGTGGACGAAAGGCAGATAGGGCACACAGACTAATGTTTGTGCCCTGTATAGTGCTTTCACCATGACTGGAATCAATTTAACAACGTGGCACACACATTGTGGCTGAAATGGCTACAGCAAACCGAGATGACAATAAGAACACAGTCGCAAATCTGCAGCTATTAATGAAATGCATGTTCTGTCACATTCTGGAATCATTCGACTGCTTTAGACTTACATGGCTCTACAACAGAGATATGATACGAAATCTAAAGCAAGCTGTAACTGCCAGCAGAGAGTGCCTGGTAAGTCTGACTCTACTACCACAAAGTGTTTTATTTAATAAGTTATAATTAATAAATTCTTATGCAAGTGTTACTAAAAAAATCATTTAGGAACGAGTCTTTTGGCTGTTTGAGAAATAATATTTTTATATGATATTAAAATGCATCTGAACATCCGCGTTCTCTTCATTTTTAAAATGTCATACTGTATAGTTCATGCTTATTCTAACAGGCATATTGTTGTGTTAAATGTTGTTGACTCAGTTAGTTTGGTCTGGTCCAAGCACTATGTTATCATCCTTACAGCTTTCAGACGATAATAACTTTGGCTGATGTAATATTAGTGAAGGATTATGTAATCTGGTTCGAGAAGTATAATTTTAAAAAAAATGTATAAGGCTCTAATAGAGGAAGAAAGATTATATCGCAAACTTTTGGACCCTACTTCTGCCAGCCGGCCAGGTAGATGGATGGATGGATGGATGCATAGATAAACTAGGAAGCTAGACAAACATCATTACTAATGTCACTCCTTAATCAGCGCTTAATTAAAGGCCAAGGGAGAAGTCTGATGCATCACTGTCTGATATATTAGGACCCCATGGGCATCATGTCAAACTCCCAGTGGCTCCTTCACCCTCCCTTCAGAGGAGCTCCATTAAACCCAGGTGATATGGCAGAGACTCAATCCCTCCTCCTCTAACTGCTCTCACCTTCTTCCTTACAATGTCAGAAAGAGCGGAATGAGATGACTAGGGCAAATACAAGAGCTCCAAATGCAAACGATAGGATTCCATTTCCTGTGTTCGAGTGAAGACAGGATGCACTTTCTCTACTCAAATATCCTTCCATTCTTTCTCCCCTCTTTGTCTAAAGCAAAACACAAGGGGAAGAAGACCAAAAAGGACAAATCGATATGATACCCCTGCTGTAGGCTGCCACTTAACACCATGAAATATTAATCCTAGATGAATGTATTATATCGCGGGACACACTGCATGCTACACTAAAACAGAACAGATGTATTGTGTCTCCATTTCCCCATTCATCCAGGATTTATCCTGCTTCTTGAAATAAAACAGATTACAATACTGTGAGACCACCTTTGTAGCCCGTAATCCGCCCCCCACATAATCCCGGGCTATTGATCGATGATCAGAGGGCTGGTTCTAAATGGGGAAAGAGGAGACGAGAACGCCATTCACTCGAACAAGCCTCTCTGGATGGAGCTGATATTTAGACCAAAGCCCACATGTTGAGTAGCAAAACAATGGATAATAGCTTCCGAATAAAAGCCATTTTTTCCATTCATCTTGGTTGTATTTTCTTTCCAAATTCTAGCAGCACATAGCCAGACTTAGCTACCAATAAAAATGTAGATTAGTGAACAGACCAAAAGTGTTACAGAGTTTCAGAATAGCTAGTGTCACTCTGATAGTTAACCGAACTATCTGGGTGACTGGGTGTCACTCAACGCTTGTGTTACTAGTTGTCAGGATCACAAGGCTACAAAGTTGAACAGCTAACGCTGACACGGTATGTGGTTCCCTTTGACCAGGGAAAGTATCAGCAGAAATACATCAACTCAGCTTTATCATGACTGGTGCCTTTAACCTCTGCTGTTCCACCTGAATAAACCTCAAGAACACTACATCCTTCCTTTGTACATTCCACTTTCTTATTGCTGGCCACGTCTCACTGCCCTTCAATCATATGCCACCCTGCGTCTCCCTGCAATTTTTTTTTCTTTCTTGCAAACTTTGGGCTTAAATCTTCAATGTCTTTTGTGTGCAGAGTCTCTAAAGCCCCAGGTAGAGGCTCCATGCTGGATCACTGCCCTGCGATCCTTCTCCATATAGGCAGGTGAGGATGTTGACTAAGTGTAAACCTACGGTCACTATGGTGCATCATTATAAAATTGAGTCATCATGTCTCACTGAAATTCTTGTTCAATGATTGGCATACTACAATAATAAATAAATAAAACAACCCACTCATGACCCTGCGCCACTGAGGAACTGTGCAATGCGGCACAATGAAACCTTTCAGACCGTAACCCTTCAGAACTCAGTGGAAATGCGGCTATTGTTGCATGCTTTGACGCATTCATGTCATGGATAATTTTGAAGGTTGGGAAAATGCAGGATTTTGCCTTAAGGTTTATTAGATAAACAGGCAGTTGTAGTTTTTAATCTAACAATAACTGGGATCATGATAAACAGTAGCACTTCTCTTTTATAAACAATAAACAATATACACAACAGCACATCAATCTTTTATATGAGTGGTGGAATTTCCATCCATCCTCCATACCGCTTATTCTTCACAGGGTCACGGGAGCCTTCACGAGCCTGGAGCCTATCCCAGGGAACTCAGGGGGACATCCTGCCAACCCATCGCAGAATCACACACACATTCACACACCACAGACAATTTGGAAATGCCAATTAGCCTACAATGCATGTCTTTTGACTGGGGGAGGAAACCAGAGTACCCAGAGGAAACCCCCAAAGCATGGGAAGAACATGCAGATTCAGGGAGGAGGCAGGATTCAAACCCCCAACATGTTTGCCTCGCACCTCCAGGGTTGGGGCCCTGGAGGTGCAAGGCAAACGTGCTACCTCCTAAGCCACCGTGCACAGGGGTGGAATTTACTGTATCAATTGTAATTCATTATAAACTAAACTATAATCTAAAGTTCCTATTCTAATTTATTCTCTTGAACACATGCCATGACATGTAGCCAGTTGCCTCACTTGGTGTGGGTGTGGTCCGGGAAATCAGGGATGTCAATAAGCTCCCAAAATTCTGTCTTAGTATTCCCCCTCGGAGATTGCCATGATCGCTTTATTCTCAGTCAGAAGGTGAGAATTATTTTGTTGTTGTTATTGTTGTTGTTGTTTTTTCTCCTATATGGCATGACTGCAGCATAAATGCACATAGAGGGTGCAAATGAGCACCTGTTTTAATCCCAAAATGTGAAATGGGACACGTTCCAGCCTTGCAGAGATGGTATGGATACAAAAAATACCAACCACAAGACCACAAATACACTATTTTGAACAGGGGGAAAAAAGACATGAGGCCTTAAGGTCTGTGTGGTTTCCACTGTATTTCAGCTCTGCACACTCGTACATTGATTTCTCATACTTCTATTTCTCTGCAATCATTGTGTACCGCAAGGTCTTACAACTTGGTTAACATTGAGCGCGCACACACACACACACACACACACACACACACACACACACACACACATACATTCTCCTCAGTGCTTTGCACAGTGAGCACACACACACACACACACACACACACACACACACACACACACACACACACACACACACACTTTCTCTTCACTGCTTTCCACAGTAATGTTCTCACATACAGTCAATTAGCAGACAAAGATGAGAAAAGAGAGTGAAACTGTCAGAGAGACGTTCTGCATCAGTAGGAGACCGCAGGCCACCTGACGCAGGTGTCTGGCCTTTAGTAGTATGTGTGTGTGTGTGTGTAGGTGTGTGTGTGTGTGTGTGTGTGTGTGTGTGTGTGTGTGTGTGTGTGTGTGTGTGTGTGTGGAGCCTTTTCCAACATAGGCTCTCATACTTTTTTTGCAGCCAGGGACTCATTCCAGTGAAAAAGGAACAAACAAACAAAAAAAAAATCCATGTATTTCCTTATGCTTGCAGAACGAATTTATGAGTATAATCCATGTATATAAGCACATTATGAGACTGTTTGCCAATAGATTTTCTGGAGCATTTTATTTCTGAACTTTCATAAACAGAACCCCAACCAGTTACAGTGTGTGAAAACTTAAAAATAAATAAATAAATAAATCATATTAACAGCACATTTCTTAGTTCAAACTGTCATTATTTGTGCATGTTTTCATTAGAGTAGCACAAATTTCAGTTCCATTAGAGTAGCACATAACTCTAATGTGTAAATTATAAGTAAATAACAACACTTACAACTACAATTTCGGTAACATCTCCTGGCTATATGTCATATGGCTATATGTTGTTTTCACTGTCTCTCTCCCACACACAGCTTTTCATGTTTCTATATTGATCGCTTTCTTCAATTCACCAAAGGAAAAGCACAAACACTACTATTACGCACTGCGCCTGTTCCACTATGGAGTAATAACCACTGGCACACCCACACACACACACACACACACACACACACACACACACACACACATACATACATATATACAGCTCCTCATTAGTCACCATCACTAGAGGTGTTAGTTGTCCTTGTGTTTTTTTACCTGACTGACAGACACAATCATAAGTTAATGAGCTCACTCTTTCCACAGTTAAATCCCCCCCATCCTTGCCTGCTCCCCCTTCTCCCATGTCTCTCAGGCACTACATCCCTCAAGTGTCTTCCGTAGAGAAAAAGCAGGGTTTGTTTGGAAGAGGTGTCCTGTCACATGAGAGTTAAACACGCACACGACTGGTCCAGAGAGAGAGAGAGAGAGAGAGAGAGAGAGAGAGATTAAGAATGTGCAGAATGAAAGTACTTGTGGTAATGTGGTTCGGGTTTGATGGAGTGGATGTGGGTGAAAGATGGAAGCTTCGCTCCACAAGCTGCTATAGATGTTACAGAGTTCACAGGAAACACACAGCCAGGGGGGAGAACATTCGCTAATATTGCTTTGGCATGGGCAGAATGAGTATTTTGTTTAAGCACAGTAAATGTGACCAAGGTTAAAGCTACACACACACACACACACACACACACACACACACACACACACACACATAGACTATATAAATAATGTTACGTCTACTCCTAATTCTAACCTTAAAAACATGGAATCAAAACCTTTTTTTTACCTGCACAGATTTCATGTTTCACTCAGAAGGTCACTCATAAATCCCATTAAGGAAGAAGAATGCATCACGATTTCCTTTTACATTTCTTATCTTTTTATTGTCAACTTGGAAATCCATCGTTTTAAGGTATTTATTTAGGGCATTATTTTCCATGTCTATTACTGTTGTTAAAATATGCTAAAATATGCCTTACTTACATTTTGTGCCCAAAAGGAAATATACTGTCTGACTGATGGATGAATTGATTCACCGGTTTACTAATTCGTTGGTTGATTGATTTGTTGCTTCACTGATTCGGAATGTTCAAGGAAATTATTTGGACTCTCTATAATTTAAATAGATGCTGCATTTTTGTAAAATAAATTTTAAAAAAATAAATATTTTTACTTTACAGTAACCAGCCAAATGTCTGCACAAACCAAAATCAATTCCTATTATCATGGAGACAATTCAACACCCACCCGCCCACTCACACACACACACACACACACACACACACACACACACACACACACACACACACACACACACACACACACACACACACACAAACAACACAAACATGGAACAAAAGCAGGTCCCATGTTTTCATGAAAAATCATCCAAGCAGTCACACCTGTGTTCCTGTTCTGGGAAATAACTCCCTGTTGACACACATGCACATACACATGCAGACAAACACATTAATCCCTTAAAGGGGGCTTAAGGACTCTCAGAAGTGTTATCCCTGTTGGAAAGACTGCAGGCCAATCGACTACGCCTGTAATTAACAGTGTCTGTGCTTTTGAAAGCCTGGGCCAGTTACAAAGGCAAGAGGATGCATGTGTGTGTGTGTGTGTGTGTGTGTGTGTGTGTGTGTGTGTGAGAGAGAGAGAGAGAGAGAGAGAGAGAGAGAGAGAGAGAGAGAGAGAGAGAGAGAGAGAGAGAGAGAGAGAGAGAGACGGTGTGGTGGAAAAGTAAGGGATAGGAGGATGAAGGGTATCGTGAGGATAAAGCTCAAAGCCAAGCATGGGAATCATTTTAAAAGAGTATCAGTGTGCTAAGTAAGCTGATCATAATTCCTGTATATGTGTCAGAAACTGAGAGACGTGGTGTAATAAACATGGCGACACACGCTGTTCTTCTATTCCGAACGCTTTTATTAAAACATACCTTCAGCTGTCTACCCCTGCACCTTTTTTTTAAATATTTTCCGAAGGTCTGTCTGGCCGTTTTCCATAACAGTGTAAAAGTTGCTGCTTCAGACCATATCTTTATCAGCCTAAAATGGCTACTTGCACGGTATGCAGCACCAAGCAACAGTCTATAAGATGTTACTATGGAAACCAAAGTAGATAAGTGAGAAGATACAGGTGAGAGAAAAAAAAAAAAAAAAAACAACAACTTGTCAGCCCATCACAAACCATTAGAGGGAAGAGATGGAGTTAAATGAAATTTCATCATTTCTTTAATCTCCTTCATAATTTAAGGGTCTTTAATCATTGATAACAATGGACCCGCTTTTAATAGCCTCACTCCAAAATGAATACTAGGCAAAACGGAATAATTAAAAGCCTCAGCAGATAAGATGCTTGTCTGCAGTCTTTTCTTCAATTTTCTCAACAAAATGGATGACGCCCTCACAAGTTGCTTGTGTGACTGACAGTGAAATATGATCATATGATGGGTTAAATTAATTAAGGAATTATCTCTTAAAATTTAGGAGTATCTCTTAAAATTTTGTGAGACGAAACACCACAGAAAGGTGATTTGATAAACACAGGCGGATAACTACTGTAATGTATTAGATGACAAACCTGTGAAATGGGAAAATAGACTTCATTTTATTTATTACTGGTGTTCAATTAATGTTGAATAACTTTAAGTGTCATATTGGGTTACAGGTTTCCAATGTAGTTACTTTTATAGGAACTCAAGAACCTTTACAGGAAATTACTTTTGGATGTGTTTTCACTGGTGTAACCAGGGCCAATTTTAGTTTCTGGGCTGTAGTTCCAGGAACCTTCAGGCTAGTACTTCTGCAAACCAACAGCTACTACAGTGGATCTTGCCATATTGAACAAATACACATTTAAAAACCCCTTTACTTCAAAAAAGAACTGTATTTACTTAACAGCTACAGACACTTGCTTTATAGCAGGGAAATCACAGCAAGAAATGCTGTAGGACTGTATTTTGTACAGCTTTTGGTATAATGTCACTTGCTCTAGCTGTGCTTGTGCAGCTAGTTTATGAAGTTGATGTTAACATCGCATTCACACAGAAAAATAAAAACAATAAAGAGCCACAGAACTTTAGTCTCTTCCTCATTGATGTTCCATTTTTAAATGAAGAAGCAACATATGGGTCACATCTGATATTTTACATAACTGTCACAGGAATTCATAAAGGAAGCGTGTTTAAGACAGTTCCAGAGAATGTGAAAATTCATAACCATTTATCATATGGATCGACTAGGAAGAGAAGATATGACCTCCATGTTATGGGCTATAACTCCCTCTCTCTCTCTCTCTCTCTCTATGTATAAATATATATATATATATATATATATATATATATATATACAGTGTCTCAAAAAAGTGAGTACACCCCTCACATTTTTGTAAATATTTTATTATATCTTTTCATGGGACAACACTGAAGAAATGACACTTTGCTACAATGTAAAGTAGTGAGTGTACAGCTTGTATAACAGTGTAAATTTGCTGTCCCCTCAAAATAACTCAACACACAGCCATTAATGTCTAAACCGCTGCCAACAAAAGTGAGTACACCCCTAATGTCCAAATTGGGCCCAAAGTGTCAATATTTTGTGTGGCCACCATTATTTTCCAGCACTGCCTTAACCCTGTTGGGCATGGAGTTCACCAGAGCTTCACAGGTTGCCACTGGAGTCCTCTTCCACTCCTCCATGATGACATCACAGAGCTGGTGGATGTTAGAGACCTTGCGCTCCTCCACCTTCCATTTGAGGATGCCCCACAGATGCTCAATAGGGTTTAGGTCTGGAGACATGCTTGGCCAGTCCATCACCTTTACCCTCAGCTTCTTTAGCAAGGCAGTGGTCGTCTTGGAGGTGTGTTTGGGGTCGTTATCATGTTGGAATACTGCCCTGTGGCCCAGTTTCCGAAGGGAGGGGATCATGCTCTGCTTCAGTATGTCACAGTACATGATGGCATTCATGGTTCCCTCAATGAACTGTAGCTCCCCAGTGCCGGCAGCACTCATGCAGCCCCAGACCATGACACCACCACCACCATGCTTGACTGTAGGCAAGACACACTTGTCTTTGTACTCCTCACCTGGTTGCCGCCATACACGCTTGACACCATCTGAACCAAATAAGTTTATCTTGGTCTCATCAGACAACAGGACATGGTTCCAGTAATCCATGTCCTTAGTCTGCTTGTCTTCAGCAAACTGGTTGCGGGCTTTCTTGTGCATCATCTTTAGAAGAGGCTTCCTTCTGGGACAACAGCTATGCAGACCAATTTGATGCAGTGTGTGGTGTATGGTCTGAGCACTGACAGGCTGACCCCCCACCCCTTCAACCTCTGCAGCAATGCTGGCAGCACTCATATGTCTATTCTGCAAAGCCAACCTCTGGATATGATGCTGAGCACGTGCACTCAACTTCTTTGGTCGACCATGGCGAGGCCTGTTCTGAGTGGAACCTGTCCTGTTAAACTGCTGTATGGTCTTGGTCACCGTGCTGCAGCTCAGTTTCAGGGTGTTGGCAATCTTCTTATAGCCTAGGCCATCTTTATGTAGAGCAACAATTCTTTTTTTCAGATCCTCAGAGAGTTCTTTGCCATGAGGTGCCATGTTGAACTTCCAGTGACCAGTATGAGAGAGTGTGAGAGCGATGACACCAAACTTAACACACCTGCTCCCCATTCACACCTGAGACCTTGTAACACTAACAAGTCACATGACACCGGGGAGGGAAAATGGCTAATTGGGCCCAATTTGGACATTTTCACTTAGGGGTGTACTCACTTTTGTTGCCAGCGGTTTAGACATTAATGGCTGTGTGTTGAGTTATTTTGAGGGGACAGCAAATTTACACTGTTATACAAGCTGTACACTCACTACTTTACATTGTAGCAAAGTGTCATTTCTTCAGTGTTGTCCCATGAAAAGATATAATAAAATATTTACAAAAATGTGAGGGGTGTACTCACTTTTGTGAGATACTATATATATATATATATAATAGAGAGAGAGAGAGAGAGAGAGAGAGAGAATATATCATACTATTGGAAACCTGACCTTTGCTCTTACTGCACTGGAGTGATGGAGTGTGACCTACTGCTCACTGAAGTGTGCGAGAAGAGAAGGACTGTGCTGAAGGAGAAGAGAACTCACACAATGTCCACACTGACTTTCAGTCTGTCCGCCTGCTCTCCCGAGAACAGGCCTAAATAAAGAACGTGGACTTTTAGTAGCAGACAAGCAACTATGTGTCTCTCCCTCCATCCTTCTCATCCCTCTCTCTCTTTGTCTCTGTCTGTGGTAAGAACTGGGCCACAAGGTTTCTACATCCTCTACTAAACCCCTTGAGATTTTCATACACACACACGCACAAATAGAGACATTTTTTACCTGTTCAAATTTATGTTTCATTTCCTGTACACATCACAGAGATACAGTACAGAACGCTTCATTTCTTCATTTTCACAGCACCATAAATGCAATATGACAGGTTCAATTAAAAAAAAAAGAAGAAGAAGAAGAAGAAGAAGAAGAAAAAGAAGAAGAAGAAGAAGAAGAAGAAGAAGAAGAAGAAGAAGAAGAAGTGGAAATCTCAAAGCTCCAAAAGAGTATACTAAATAAGGAGAAATGCATAACTGGCTGCACATGGCAAAGTGTTTGTGGCTTTTCCAGATCTACTGTTGCACTCTCTGTAACCTTTACAAGCTTTTCCAGATCTACTGTTGCACTCTCAGTAACCTTTACAAAGAGGCTTCATTGATTTAAAGAGATGGCATTGACTCGGCCCTTCATGGGCAGTGGGGCATTGACCCAGCGAGGAGCCTCCACCTGGGGCTTTAGAGAGACCACCTGTCTAGATAACTTCCATCTACCACCGAGCCATGGATGAGCAAGAATCACTCGGGCAATGACAGCTGCAACTCTGTGTCATGTTTATAACTTGGTGGGGACAAAATAGTCATTTGCACACGTGTCACTTGCACACCCTGGCTGCATCCGAATATCCCTACTACCCTACTACACAGTAGGAGCAGTATGTCCGAATTCTCAGTATTCATAAAACAGTAGGTGAGAAATATGACCTACTGCTTCTACCGAGAGTCTTCTACCGAGAGTCTGTAGTATGGGATACTGCGCTATCCCATAATGCAATGGGACTGGCACGGAAGAGCTGAGCATCATCCGTGCCGCGTAGTACGTCCGGATTGTATACATGCATACCATTTATACTGATCAGTATGTACTGTATCAACGGCCAAGCAGTAGGTACCGAATCGAATGCAGTAGGTACTGTCACAGTATGCGATTTCGGATGCAGCCCCCTGATTAGCACCATTATAATGCTGCATCTCAATTTGCCTACTTATGTACTCTTTTTGTGAAGAAAAAAGTATATACATACTTTCGAGTGTGTAGCCAAAGAGTACGCAAGTACTGGGACATACTAACACATCATGTAACGGAAGAGAAAGTTGTTGCCTAGTTACGCACTCTGTCACCGTAAACAATCTCCTCGTTGCATTTCAGTTTTTCTTCATTCGTTATTCCGTATATAATTTATACTATATAATTTAATTCACCATTCCCTTGATTTATTTTTCCACATTTCATTTACACCCCTCTAAAATGCGTCAAAAAGCAAACCAGCACAAAACTCCTCCTCCCTCACGCAAGGAGTTGTGGGCAATATTCACTGAAAAAGTGTCTACGGATCCACACGTCGAGAATCTACCAGAAATAGTAGACCATTCGGGTACCTTTGGGATGATCATTTCAACATACCACGATTTGGGACACAGTAATCTCGGCCACTATTTAGGACGGATAGTTGGCGAATTGGGATGCAGTATATACGTTCCTGTGTTTCAGTGCCTCAAGCTTTTGTTGTTGTCGCGTTTGTGTGTTGCCGTGTGTACCATAGTCTCATTCACAGTCTGCATGTTTTTGCCTTGTATCTCCTGTTCGGGGTTTATGGTCCTTGTTTTTGCTGATTCGGTTATTCGTTTATGCTTCACGTAAATAAAATCTGCTCTTGCATCCATCGCCTCTATAAATCCCTGACAGTTAGGAATAAATAAAATAAAATAAAAAAAAAACTTGTAGGGACCAAAATTCAGGTTTAACTTGGAATATCACGTGCATATCTTTACAGCCATGTACATAAACCTGACTCGTAGATTGTGGTTGTGTAAATGTGCTTAGGAAGTGTGCTCACAAACTCCCCTGGAGTCTGGTACTGTGATTACACACTTTACATACTTTACACACTTATGACGAATTATATGTGCAGGACTAATAAAAGTTAGGCTAGAGCCGGATATTTACATAAGTTATGTCACATAGTTACATAAATCAAACATTTAAACCAAACTTACAGTATACATGTTTTAAATTTCATAAAATTAGAAATTGAAATAAGCTGTAGTGGATGCTTTATAAAGTTATAAACAAAGATATTTGAGTAGAATAGAGTAACATAATCTCTAACTATCATACATAATATTTTTACTTTCTCACAAGCATTAGCTTTATAAACAGTTTACCAGGGATATACAGTATGTGGCTACAGCACGCATGTGTGTGTGTGTGTGTGTGTGTGTGTGTGTGTGTGTGTGTGTCACAGACACATGCATCCTCCGTTAATGCCTATCAGACGACTACAAGAAACGACAACGAAGCACAATGAAGCTGACATTACATTGTACGTGCGAAGAGTGGAAGTGAGTAGTAATTATGATTCCTCAGCGCTATAGAAGGTAAGGAATATGAATCAGGCCATACGGGAGAATGCATTTACACTGAATACATTTACACAGAATATATTAAGTGTGTGTATAAGCAGATTCACACAGGTCTGTATTCACGAAGCAAGAAAGTTGCACTTCTTCCGCAAAACAAAAGGAGGCACCACAGAGCAAACTCTTACAGCTTTCAGTCCCGCATTCCTCTCACTGCTCTCACTGCACGCTCCCGACAAGTCGACTCGTACTACGCTGGCTAAACAAACCCGCTGATACTAGTGACCGAAGCAAAATGCTTCCCTCTAGGCTTACACACTGTGCATTTTCACTGAACAGATGTGTCATGCATTCCATAAAAAAAATGAATAAATGAAAAATCGATTACTTTATGAATCAGTTAATTCAGATTTTACCCTGCTTGTTCTAATGCACAAGAATAAATATTGACTCAACAGAATTAGCATATGAGCTATAGTCTGCATCGTTATTGTTCCCCCGCCTAGGTTAATCCCATTACAGCACACCCAGATTGCTGAGCAATGTGTTTCTTATACACATAACACGTGTAGTGCATTGGCTGTATTGATTCTGGAACTAATCCAAGAAAATGATGACTAAAGGCTTTTAAAAATAAGTTGGCTTTACTCTTTTATGAGCAATATAAACCTTGTAATATCCACATTGAGGAGAAAAGATTAACAATGAGGCAGGGTGAGAACAGATTTAGGGTCACTGCTCAACAAAAAATAAAAATAAAACTTTTTTTTTTTTTGTTCTGACTATAACATACTGTACTTAGACATAGCTATTTTACCAGAAATATCTTTTAGCACAATGTTGAGGTTATTATTTACTTTATAATCTTGCCAGGGCTTTCTAGAAAGATCATGCATCAGGTTATGAGACAGAGACGGATGTGGATGATGCTAAACGTGATTACTCATTTCCTCAGTGCATTTATGGCATTTGGCAGACACCCTTATCCAGAGAGACTTACATTTATCTCATTTATACAAACTAGCAGTTGAGGGTTAAAGGCTTTACTCAAGGGCCCAGCAGTGCAGCTCGGCGGTGCTGGCATTTGAACACATGACCTTCCGATCGGTAGTCCAACATCTTAATCACCGAGCTACCACTACCCATTTCCCACTGTAAACTTATAAAATGTTTAGTTTCTGAAAAATTAAGCTTTGTATAATTTAATATATATTAGATTAAATGGAAATGAAATCAATCTGATTGGAATCTCGCAGAAATAAAAGACACTTTCACTTCTGGTTGAGATACATGCCAGTGAGAAACATCGTTCAGTTCAGGAAAGCCTGTAGTTTCTGGTAGAAAATGTCAACATTTGACCATGTGAAAGGTTCTCCCAAGCAGCCAATCATTCTTTTTAAGTAACCTCTTTATCCTGCTCAGGATCATGGTGGATCTGGAGCATATCCCATTAACACTGGGTGTGAGGTGGGAATAAACCATGATTGTGGCACCAGTCCATTGCAAGGTGCCATGTATTCTACACACATGCATTCACACACACCGAGGACCAAATGTAGTGTAGCCAATCCACCTCTCTGGCTGAGAGGCAGAAGGAAACTGGAGAACCTAGAGGAAACCCATGTGTATACAGAGAGAACACACACACACACACACACACACAGAAGCTCTCCACGGATATTATCGATCCAGGGACCCTTGAGAGGTGAGGTGGAAATGCTACCTGCAGTGCCACTATGCCAACCTTCCTCATGTACACAGTATAATGTCAGTTGTACTTTATTATTCAGTGTACTGCCTAGATTTCAGCAAGCTAAGCATATCTTCTATGTTTAAAGCTAGGTGTTAGCATTACAGCTAGCTCTCATGGCCTGCCCTGATTCAGCTACAGTATATAGGTGGAAGCACATCTGAATGTATATATTAATAACCGATGGCTGCTTTCTGCTCATAAAGCAGGCAGTTGATTGGTTTCAAATGAGCTGCAGTTCAGAGCTGAAATTGAAATCTATTGACTAGCCGGAGACCGAGGACGGGCACACATACCAATGAAGCGAGGGATTAAACAGACTCGTTCTTCATAAAATTAAAATGAAAAAAAAGGACAGAGGAGGAGAGAGGAATGAGGAATAGGGGGGAGTGAAAGATTCTATATCCGCTATATAGATTTTTTTTTTTTTTTCTGCCTCATGTTCAAGGGAGGAAATGCAGCTTTGAAAGAAAAGAAAAAAAGTTGTATTAATCCTAATGTAGGAAATCATTCTGAACAAATGCTGCTTGGCCCATCCCAGCAATGCATTCTCTAACACAGAACACACACACACACACACACATATACAGTACTACACAGGGCTACAATGAAACATAACCTAGTGGTGCATAGCGCAGTCTCAGCCTTATGTAGTCTGCATAATTAAAATAAACAGACATCCTGTTCTGCTTCGAATGTCCAGCCTACTTGACAATGTAATATTAATTCCTCTCTGTGTCTCTGAGACTATGTACACTAAAGACTGAGTGTTTACAGTGGTGTGTTGGGAGCTGGGGTGCGGAGGCTTGTTCAAACACTGTCAGTGTCATCAGAGAAAGGCCACACTGTCAGCATTTCCCAGCCTGCTCTACAGGGAGCGCGCGAGTGCGTGTGTGTGTGTGTGTGTGTGTGTGTGTGTGTGTGTGTGTGTCTGTGTGTGTGTGTGTGTGTGTGTGAGAGAGAGAGAGAGAGATAGATAGAGAGAGAGAGAGAGAGAGAGAGAGAGAGGGAGACAGGGGCAGGCTCAAGTCCATTCCCCAGCCCTTATTGCAGCCTCGTTTACACAGTGAGTGAGCGCTGAAAGCTGCCCAAGAGCCTTAACCTGACGTTAATGCTGGCTTCAGCAGATCTGTGAGTAGATCTATCTGCTAAAGTGAGCCATCAGACATCAAGACTCCACTTTTAACAGACAGGATCGGCCTTGCTAATCCGGACTCCTGGTGCAAAAAAAACGAGAGGTTCTGTCTACAAATGTCATGTAAACTGCAAAAATTTTATTCTCCTTGGGGTCAGGATGCAGCCTCAAAAAGAATTTTTTTTTTTTAAATAAATAAATATATATATATATAGTATTAAGTGTATTTCATACAAATATTCTGGTGGCTAAATCATAGCAGCTAGCTTACTGTATGTATGGCTTCTAACACTCTCCCTTCAGCCTCTTATAATGTTCCTCTTATTTCGTCTGTTATGCTTTTAACTGCGTTGCCTGCTTTGAATTATAAGCTCATTAAGTCTGGTTATAACCAGTATCCATCTATTTTGCTTATTAGTGTGCTACAACTTCCTATTTCCCGCTCCCTCAGTCAGCACTATCACATCGTAATGAGTGAGACGGCCGCCTCTGGCTCTGACATTGAGCACTAGCGCCGCAAGGTTGTCCTCCCAGCTGTCATATCTGCGCTCATGCTGCATAATTCTCCGTGGCGGCTAAGCGCCTTTTTCCAAACAGCACTGTATCATTTGGGAGCGAGCGAGCGAGCTGGTGTGAGGGAGAGCGAGGCTGAGATTACAGCACGATATAAAGAGCAATTCTGTTTTTTCACGACGGCTAGCAGGAGCGCCAGTGCAACACTGCTTTATGGTGCTTTTGAGCTGTGGGTGACTGGTGTGTTATTAATCGAGAGATGACGAAACTGAGATGGCAGAGGAGCTGTCTTTTTTGCCACTGGTAATCATTTACTCTACATTGCTATTAAAATGATTGTACAGTGTTAGTGGATTGATGGTAGCCGCCTTTCTTTCCTACAGGTGTGCACATGTTTATTGTTTCTTGGCTGTCGATACTCTGTGTCAGCTGGCCAAGAGGAACAGGTGGGGCGGTGCTGCATGAACACAATTAAACACCTCTGAGACGCACAGCCAGCTCATTTTATCTCCTTTGCCCTCTCTCGCTCTCTTTTTTTTTTTCCCCCATTCTTCTGACATGACAGTATGATGATACAGGCTTCTTGACTTTCACAACTCAACCCCGGGGTCAGGACACGTCACTCACTGTTGGTCACTAGGGGGCGCACTCTTAAGGTCCACTGCCGTGGCGTGTCAATCAAACAAGGGTGGCATTCAACTCATTCAAATGACTCGAAATGTTTATTTTGAAGAACACACAAGTGACCGTAGTGATAAAGAAATTAATATATACATAATATACGTTATCTTCTGTACACATATTTTTAAGGAACTCCAAATCATAATCCATTATAATCATATTAGAATCATAAATCCATTAGCTAGTCCAGTGGGCAACTAGAATCTCCATTGTGCTTCCCAGTGGTTACGTAATGTAGTGACATATGGCCAGCTAGTTCAGTGCATTAATACAGACTAAGAGAAACAAATACTTCATTTCATTATCCTCTTCTAACAAAAATGTTTCTAATCGATGTTTTGTGCCCTTGACAAAATGTCAGGAAGCCATTGGCCAATGTTTCGGCTATAAGATCGGTGTCCTGTCCTCATGTCGCAAGTAAAAAAATGTGTGTATCATCTTTATTTTCTCTGGATATGTCCAACCATGAAAGGAAGCAGGATAGTTTTATGGTGGCTTTAAGCTGGGCTTTATTTTGCTCCTCAGTGATTCTACATAGCTGCAAAACATAGGTGATGTGGGTCTTGGAAGCTTGTGCTCAACTCACAGTTGAAGTTTAAGCATAGCTACATTATAAATGAAAACATCAATACGGAGTATAAGGAGTAAGGTTTGTTTCTGGTTGTTGTACCTACAGTACTTGTTCACTTGGCAGCTACGAATAGAAAATGAATCTTTCTAAAAAAAAATGGACACGAGATCTGCTTGTCCCAAACGTCCAGTGTGCTTTCTCAGATACGCTTTTCCAATCACTCACCTTGAGAAAGTTTGCAATTTCTGCGAAACACAATATAACATTTATATCATAGAGACTTTGACGGACCAAGCCCCAAACACACACACACACACACACACACACACATGCGCACACACTTCTCAGGCCCTCTCTCGCTGCCCCTCTTTTCTACACACAAAACTGATACAGACACACACACACACACACACACACACACACACACACACACACACACAAACACACTCGCACACTTCCCTCACATGTTCTGAAATATGTCATGATGACAGGCTCAGAGAGAGATACACTGTCTGACCATAATTACTAGAGAATCTTCCAGAAATGCTCTGCTATCATGGCAGCACTGCTTGTCGAGAGAGATTATTTCCCTGGCCTGAGTCAATGACGGCGGCAGCGAGTGAACAGAATCGACTGTCAGCTCGTGTAATTATTCCTATAGAAGAGTACTTCACACACACACACACACACACACACACACACACACACACACACACACACACGCGCACACTCTCTACGCTCGTACTTCTTATGGAGCCATTTTTTTGAAGTGACACCATGCCCAGACTTTATGAAAACACACACTTGAAAGTGTCATATTAAATTTGCCGGCTCGCACACACAAACAACCCACCCCGATCACCCCCCCCCCCCCCCCCCCCCCCACACCCCCCCACCCCCACCCCACCCCCCTTCGGCTCATCTCTAATGCTGACAATTAATTACTGCATTTCATTATGGCTGACTGAAGATCATTCCTCGTAATGTGTTAGGGGTGAGGATTGCATTAGTGTAATGACAACAGTACACAGGATACAGCGCTGGAATAATCCTATAGAGTGTTATTCTATCTTATTCTACCTGATCATACAGTAGCTGATCAAATATCAAAAAGTCTTTTATGCAGTGTCTACTTATCAGTTGTGTTAGTGCTGATTCTTAAAGTCGATTCTTGTGTACTGGACTAATCATCACATAATGAGATCTATGCGCGCACACACACACACACTCGCCTGCATCCTCTAATGGCGGTGTTTGGGGAGAATCATGCAGTCGGATGGTTCTCAATGCTTCTCTCCTGATCAATGCTAATGCTATTCCTAACATCACTCATATGCTCTCCGGCATATATTTATGTGCTCAGGAGACCTGTCCTTCCTGGCACACTTCTCCTAACTTTCTGTGTGTGTGTGTGTGTGTGTGTGTGTGTGTGTGTGTGTGTGTGTGTGTGTGTGTGTTTGTGTGTAAGAATGCGAGAGAGAAAAGTAAAGGCAGGTAAATAGATAGATACAGATGGAGAGAGAGACATAATGTGTGTATATATTGTGCGTGAAAACGAGGATTGCTGCATTCACTAGCAGACTCGTGCAAGGTCTAATCCACTTACTGATATAAACACACACATCTCCGTTTACAGGAATGGCCTCTGATCCAATAACACACACAGGCCACAAGAGCAGACGTCGGCGTGTCTGGCCGTGTGTGACGCTCGCCAATCTGTAAACGGCGGGACTTTGTTGAAAGCGGATAGCTCCGTGTTCTTACGCTTCAAGAGCTACTGTAGGCCAATAAATCCATTAGCTACAAGACATGAAAAACAAACTTCCTGGTTTTCCAACTCAGGTTGACGCCACACACACCGAGGCCTAGCCATGGCTTCGGTGCTGGACCAGCTCATGTGTGCTCTGGTTAGTGGGATTAGGCTTCAATTCCTTCTTTCCTGCTTGTCTGTGTGTCTTGTCTAGTAGCGGAAAATGAATCATTTATGACTTTCTGGAATCAGAGACCTTGAGAAGAGAGGGGAAGAGAGAGAGAGAGAGAGAGAGAGAGAGAGAGAGAGAGAGAGAGAGAGAGAGAGAGAGAGAGAGAGAGAGAGGCAGTAAATATCTGCTAGGATGAAACCAAGGACAGCGGCATCTGCTCAGAGCACTACAGTATATTTCCCCTGGTACACACAGACCACCTGCGTAGCTACAGGCCCTCTGCTAGGAGCTCCACAAGTAATATTAGGCTTCAAGATCCCCCCTCTCTCATACACACACACACACACACACACACATTTTTAGACCTAGAGCTACCATGTATAAATTATGACTTATAATATTGGACAGAACATGACTTATATCAAAGAAAGTGGGATCTAAGGCAGTGGTCTATATGACATTTTTATGACATGCATAACCTCAACCTTTGTTAAAATTCAGCAGGAAAAACTGATAGCATATTTTATTGTATCTGAATCTAACACTGCATTTTAAATTTAGTAGTCAACCATGTTGGGGGACACGGTGGCTTAGTGGTTAACACATTTGCT
Source organism: Cranoglanis bouderius (assembly GCA_023630585.1). NCBI lineage: Eukaryota > Metazoa > Chordata > Actinopteri > Siluriformes > Cranoglanididae > Cranoglanis > Cranoglanis bouderius. Next base: position 13,612,326 of record CM042568.1, read on the forward strand.
CTGCACCGCCATGGCAATTCGCACCTCTTCCCTGCATGCATGGAGCCTGCATGTTCTCCCCATTTCCTCCAGGTACTCTGGTTTCCTCCCCAGTCCAAAGACATTTTTTTTTGACATTTTTCTTGTAGGCTGATTGGCAAATTTTAAATGCTCTGCAGTGTGTGATTGTGCCCTGCAATGGGTTGCCACCCCATCCAGGGTGTCCACCTGTGTTCCCGGGATCCCCGCGACCCTGTGTAGGATAAGCAGTACAGAACATCTATAGATGATCTACAGTGTGTGTGTTATAGATGTTTCAGTCATAATTGTTATTTTTTTTTATACTTTTAATGATCTAAATATCAATTAGAACATGATCACTAACATTCACAAGCATATAACTAGGCTGCTACTGATTTTTAGCTGATGCCAGGAAAACCATGCATGCATTCATTTATCTTCAGTAAGTGCTTTATGCTGGTGAGGGTCAAGGTGAATCTGGAGGCTATCACAGAAACAGTGGGTGCACCATGTACACATGCATTCACACACTCATTTACACCTAGGGGCAATTTAGCATAGCCAGTCCACCTACTGGCATAGTTTTTGGAAGGTGGGAGGAAACTGGAGAACCCAAAAAAGGAAACCTGGAAACCAGAAACCCACACAGGAACAAGAACATGTGAAACTCCATACAGACAGTAACCTGAGCTCAAGATCAACCTGGGGACGGCAAAGCTACCTGCTGTACCACCATACTGCCAAGATATAATAAATTATGTACTATAATTTACCTAGAATAATGTAATATATTCTGGGTAGGTTTGATAATTATAAATGCAGCATACAACACAAAAATGGTCTCCATTTGCTGTGCAATGAATAACTCAGCTGGACTAGCTGGTCGAGTAATTAATTTCTGCATATGCTTATCATTACATTAAGCCATCTGCTAATACCAACTTGCCTCATCATAGTCTCTTTTGTGGATGTGTGGGATAGGAAGATTTTTTTTTTTTTTAATCAGCCACATGTTCATTGTGGCTTGTTGGTGGCATATTGCTTTTAGCTCCTTAGATGGCACTAACATCTAGCTACTAAGGACAGGTTCACACCCAGGATCAATTCTTTGTTTGTTTGAGCAAGAGGGCACCCTCATCGCAGGTTTGCTTTCACACCAACAAATTTATGGATTGGAGTTTTATATATGCCACTTGTGCTGTGGACAAAATCTTTGCAAAACTGGTCCTTAAAGATACATCTCAATGTTTATGTATGCTCAACACTGATCAGTGGTTTAGGTCAGTCAATCTGTGCACTTACAGGTGCATCTCAATAAATTAGAATGTCGTGGAAAAGTTCATTTATTTCAGTAATTCAACTCAAATTGTGAAACTCGTGTATTAAATAAATTCAATGCACACAGACTGAAGTAGTCTAAGTCTTTGGTTCTTTTAATTGTGATGATTTTGGCTCACATTTAACAAAAACCCACCAATTCACTATCTCAACAAATTAGAATATGGTGACATGCCAATCAGCTAATCAACTCAAAACACTTGCAAAGGTTTCCTGAGCCTTCAAAATGGTCTCTCAGTTTGGTTCACTAGGTAAGCCACAAACATTCATTGCCAAAGAAGCTGGCTGTTCACAGAGTGCTGTATCCAAGCATGTTAACAGAAAGTTGAGTTTAAGGAAAAAGTGTGGAAGAAAAAGATGCACAACCAACCGAGAGAACCGCAGCCTTATGAGGATTGTCAAGCAAAATCGATTCAAGAATGTGAGTGAACTTCACAAGGAATGGACTGAGGCTGGGGTCAAGGCATCAAGAGCCACCACACACAGACGTGTCAAGGAATTTGGCTACAGTTGTCGTATTCCTCTTGTTAAGCCACTCCTGAACCACAGACAAAGTCAGAGGCGTCTTACCTGGGCTAAGGAGAAGAAGAACTGGACTGTTGCCCAGTGGTCCAAAGTCCTCTTTTCAGATGAGAGCAAGTTTTGTATTTCATTTGGAAACCAAGGTCCTAGAGTCTGGAGGAAGGGTGGAGAAGCTCATAGCCCAAGTCCAGTGTTAAGTTTCCACAGTCTGTGATGATTTGGGGTGCAATGTCATCTGCTGGTGTTGGTCCATTGTGTTTTTTGAAAACCAAAGTCACTGCACCCGTTTACCAAGAAATTTTGGAGCACTTCATGCTTCCTTCTGCTGACCAGCTTTTTGAAGATGCTGATTTCATTTTCCAGCAGGATTTGGCACCTGCCCACACTGCCAAAAGCACCAAAAGTTGGTTAAATGACCATGGTGTTGGTGTGCTTGACTGGCCAGCAAACTCACCAGACCTGAACCCCATAGGGAATCTATGGGGTATTGTCAAGAGGAAAATGAGAAACAAGAGACCAAAAAATGCAGATGAGCTGAAGGCCACTGTCAAAGAAACCTGGGCTTCCATACCACCTCAGCAGTGCCACAAACTGATCACCTCCATGCCACGCCGAATTGAGGCAGTAATTAAAGCAAAAGGAGCCCCTGCCAAGTATTGAGTACATGTACAGTAAATGAACATACTTTCCAGAAGGCCAACAATTCACTAAAAATGTTTTTTTTATTGGTCTTATGAAGTATTCTAATTTGTTGAGATAGTGAATTGGTGGGTTTTTGTTAAATGTGAGCCAAAATCACCACAATTAAAAGAAACAAAGACTTAAACTACTTCAGTCTGTGTGCATTGAATTTATTTAATACACGAGTTTCACAATTTGAGTTGAATTACTGAAATAAATGAACTTTTCCACGACATTCTAATTTATTGAGATGCACCTGTATATTTAAAAAAATAATTAATTGAATTGTAGATGATTGTGCTTGAATGCCTGGATTTTAAACTAGTCTTTGTACTTGTACTCTACTCACTGGCAATAAAGTCCAATAATGTCTATAATGGCAATAAAGCCTAATAATAAAGTCTAATAATAAAGTCTAATGTAACCTAATCTAATCTAATCCAATCTAATTAAAAGACCCATAGAACATACATGCTCTGAATTTGATCTAGATTCTATTTACTCCTGTTGTAGAATAGGGAGACAGGGAGATATGTTAAGGTTTATCATGCAACACACTGTTCCCGTAACACGACAGAATGTGGTTTGCCCCCACTTGATCTGCCGTCATCAATACGTCCGGGAAACCACACATGAGCATAGAGAAAATGTGGAACCGCATCCACTCCCAGTTCACAGCCAGAAACAGCATTCATGCTGACTCCTCACCAACCCCCTGCTAGCATCCCTCCAAACCGTCTCACCACTCCAACCACTGCTGTTACTGCTGCACCCACTAATGAACACTCCAAAGAGTGCACCAGCAAGAGCGCAGAGCTGCAGTTATGATTCTATTATTAGCTTGAGCGGTGGAGGGGCTTCTCACAACGTCTCGCCTTGATAAATGAGAGTTCATTAATTGGATGCAGAGAAAACAGCCGTTTGCCACTTTTGACACGTCTGGTTCCCCAAGCAGGCAAGTCCAGAAGATTTGCAATTAAGTGATGGCAGACGGAAAGAAGGCTGGTTATGCGGGGCCGCTACGCAAGCCGATTAGGCGAGGAACGATATTAAGACTACAGCATGAACAGATGATTACAAAAGTGATGAGACCAGCTGAGCTATGAGGCAAGAGAACTGCATTGGCAAAGCTAAAACCAGGAAAGAAAATGAGATATGAAGATGTAGATATGCACAATAATATTGACATAGCATCACATCTCTTTTGGATTGGTTTTTATATTGTGATTTTTGTGACCGTTAGTATAGCAATTATAAGCAATAACAAAGAGAGAGAACATGTGTGCAAACAGATTTACTGGGTTTTTTTCCACTTGGGAAGACCCAGGTGCCACCCAAAATGTCTGAATGTCAAACAGACGCACTGACACCTGATCCAACATTTTGTTCCCTCTGTTAAAACAGTTTGGTCCCATATGTGACTCTGTGGCAGAATTAGAGAACTGTGAGACTGCTAAACTGTGAAGGGCTGAAAGGTATTGAGGTATTTGCACTTTTGTCAGTCATTAGTGAAGATAAAACAGGACATCGTGGCACATTCTGGACTTGTGAGGTAAGCTTGGGATATTTGGCATCCATTCAACATGCTAGACTTTTCTGTCTCTTGATTTAATTTAAAAAATGTACTGTATGATTTTGTACGAACGTGAAGAGCATATAAAGGATAGAGTTTTACCCAGTTACACAGTAACATATAGCCATATATTCATCCACCCATCCAAGCATTTTCCATACTGCTTATCCTACACAGGGTCACAGCAGAGCCTGGAGCCTATCCCAAGGAACTTGGGGCACAAGGCAGGGGACACCATGGGCAGTGTGCCAACCCATCGCAGGGCACAATCGCACAATTTGGAAATGCCTCTTTGGACTGGGTGAGGAAACTGGAGTACCTGGAAGAAACCCCTGAATAACAAGGAGAACATGCAAGCTCCATGCACACAGGGCGGAGGCAGGATTTGAACTCCCAACCCCAGAGGTACAAGGTAAACATGCTACCCACTAAGCCACCTTGCCCCCAAACAGTCATGTATAGTTTTAAAGTTTGGTTGTGAAGATATGCTAGTTCTGTTTTGATACTATATAGTTAATAATGGACTGTTGTTATAGCCAATTTATAATAAAGTATTTCAGTTACAACAATAGGCATATTCATCTCTCTATGTAGCTCAACAATCCAAAAAAATCTCCCACATTTAAATTGGGGTGTACTTTTTGCCACCTAATGAACACTATATCAAGGTACACTCTCACAGTTTTATATCAAGACAAATGTCAGTGGATAAGAAGCAGTTCAAACATGCTTGATGACAACATATTTGACCAACAAAGTACTGTGAAGAAATAATGAATCACTCATCCATGAAAAAAGAAAGAAGGAATTGCCTCCACTTGGGATTTCCATCCTTAAAACACCACACCAATTATTCATCCTTTTGTGTTGACGTTGGTCTTTTACACAACATGGATTTCTTCACATTGTGTGTGCTTGTACATGTACAGTACATGGTGATCCTCTTTGATTATTTACTTCTTCCAATATTACACAACATTTACTCAGTGTGTCTCTATGGCTCTGAATCATTGTACTGAAAACCACAATAGTGGTTTTCCGTACAAAGGTGTCCACAATACTTACATTTTAAACCCATGCACACTCAAGGCTTACAGCTTGTTTGCATTTTCATCACTAAAGTGTCAACTTGAAGCAGATGCCATTTGGAACATGCCCTAAAGTGACAAGAGTCAGAATCTTTTTCCTCTATGATGACTTTGTTCAGAGCTTCTGGTCAGATTATCTTGATTGCCACCATGACAAGGGGAGTAATCTGGCTCATTCCAAACCTACAGAGAAATTTGACTCCTCATGTTAGGAGGGTACATTATGAATCTGCTTAGACATGATCTCGAGAATCAGGATTATCCACTTTAGAGTACAACCAAGAAGTATTTGAAATAGATTTAACACTCAAACTGCGTCAGGTAGTCTGAGAGAAATTTCCGCCACAAGTCTCTCTAAGCCATGTGATGTTATAAGGCATAATGTTGGTTCCCTGTGAAATGGTAGCAACATTAAAAATCATTATTTATTTATTTTTTTTCTGGAAATTTTGAATGTAATGAGTAAATTTGCATATTAACGCATAACAAAGGTTATCAGATTTCAGTGTGCCTTATCTGAGACCTATTTGGCTACACATATAAATGTGTGTGGTTGTATTATGATACAATCCAGCTACAAGACACATCCAAGTGTAACTGGGGTCAATGTTAGAAATGGAAATACAACAAATGATCCATTTTGTGCAATTTTTTTTTTTTTTTCAGTTGCAAACATTGCTTAGTTCACCTTTAAATCCTCCGCTGTAGGAAGAAAGCAAGTGTCAAGTCAACACTAGATTTACAAAAGCCACCTGCAGCACACATTTCTCTTTTCCTCATCACCTTCCACAGATACATGTGTCTGCCTCAGGGCAATGCAACAAACTCAAAGGAACTGTTCAACATCTTTAAACAGACACACAGAGAAACAAACACTCGGTTCAGATCTCCTACACAGAAAAAGAGGCTTCTTCAAGCATCTAGCTCTCACTAAGCCAGCCAGATCTAAAACTCTTTATTTTTGTTTGCCTTTGTTGCCTGATGTGACAATTCACCCATCAGATATTTCTCAAAGTCATAGGTGTCACTGTGGCACCTGCATACAAATTAATGCACATTTGCAAAAAATAAAAATAATAAAAAAATAAATAAATAAAATAAAACGGGGGGCAGTTATGTTATGTCATGTGACGAAAATATTAATTTCCATACAAAACATGGTTGGGAAAATCATCCGGACATGAATAAGATTAATACCGAAAAGATCCTGGTATTAAAATGGCACCATTTTATTTCTAATAAAAGGCAGATTTGGAGGTGATTTAAATCCCTCCAGTAACAAGGTGAAAAGGAGAGAGAACAAGAGGTGAGTGAGTGTGTGTCCATGCATTTGTGTGTGTGTGCGTGTGTATGTGTGTGTATGTGTATACAGGGATTAAAATGATTTATGCTTCACTGGCATGCCTTCCTTCTCACAACATGAGAGGAGAAGACTCTCTCATCAGTCACTGCTCCACTCTACCATTTTTCACCCTTTCCAAAACACACTCCGTTTCACCTCAGCCTCACCTTCTGGAGTCGATTTCTCAAAGCCTGCAGGAGCGTCCAATTCCACGGCCGCAACCATGTCTCCTGTCACGGGACGACACTGACCAAAACGCACTGTTAAATGACCAGAATTTGAAATGCAGCACAAAAGGTGATTTGTGAGAAGCCAGAGTGGCGGCCATGTTGTTTTAGCCTTGATTAATGTCCCTGGTGGAATACTAAAACGTTGAGTGAAATGAAAAATCGGTCTTAATTAGTGGTAAATATTTGTCCATGTCTAGTCAGAGACACTGATGGTGCTTTATCAGGTATAATAAGTATGACCCTAGCTATTTAAAAAAAACTAAATTAAGGCTGTGTCATTTCACTAACATCAAACTTAAATGACATAACTATTTTCCCCTTATTAGCCAGCAATGCTAAATGTTCCCAGTGAATTAGTGCTTTGCTAGCAGTACAACAGCAAAAAAATAAATAAATAAAAAATCCTTTACAAAATCCCTTATTTAATATAGTGCCAACATATTGTTTAGGCAGATTTGAACGTTATTAGCAGCATGTTCATTGTTTTATTTTAGCAGTGCTAGTGGAAGTGTGCAGTAATAGCATTGCTAGCAGGATTTCCCAACATTAGCACTGATGCCTGCATGTTGTCAGCATTACCAATGCTAGCTTTGTTAAATAAATCACAGCAGCATGTTCTGAGACAAATGAGGGTGGTGCTAGTGTCACACCTGTTAATGTAGCATCCTGCTAACTCAGAGTGCACATTTTCACCCTCACGTAAGGTCCCAGAAGTACTCTGTGTGCACATACTGTGCATAATATGCAGAAGCTACAGATGGTTGGCGAATTAAAGGATGTGTGTGTGTCTTAGTCAGGTTTTGGGCCACCACAGATCTTCTACAAGTCTCTGAAACACCATTTTCCATATGAGATTCCATCAGTTGTGTTTTGACAATAGTGATGGAGAGAGTTGTCTTACATTGCCAGTCCAAATTGTCCCATAGGTGTTCAATTTGAGATCTGGTGTCTGTGAAGGTCATAGCATATGGTTTTCATGCTCGTTAAACCATTCCATGAGCCCTTTTGACATGAGGATGGGGGGTTGGCGTTATCCTGGAAGAGACCACTCCCATCAGGATAAAAATGCTTGATCAGAGGGTCAGTCAGAAGAACTGCAATGATTTGTAGTGATAGGTGGCATCGTGGCACAGCGGGTAATGTTGCCACCTCACAGCTCTAGGGTACTGGGTTGGAACCTGAGCTTGGGTTACTGTCTGTGTGGAGTTTCACATGTTCTCCCAACATCCATGTGAGTTCCTTCCACGTTCTCTGGTTTCCTGCCACCTCCCAAAAACAGTGATTACTCTAAAATTGACTCTAGGTGTGAGTGAGTGTGTATGAACTGGCATCCCATCCGTTCCTGCATTCCTGCCTCATGCCTAGTGTTTCCTGGGATAGGCTCCGGATCCACCATGAACAGGATAAAGTACTTAATGTAGATGAATCAATGGATGATGTAGCTCATCACACAAGTACTGGCATGTTCAGCAGGAAAAAAAAACAAAACAGAATCTTAGTCAAGATGGGGCAGCTGTGGCTCATGTGGTTGTCCACTGATTGTAGGGTTAGCGGTTTGATTCCCATGCTGAAGTGTCCTTGGGCAAGATACTAAACCCCAAGTTGCTCCCAATGGCAAGCGAGTGCCTTGCACTGTAGCTCTGCTGCCATTGGTATGTGTGAATGGGTGAATGAGAAACAATGTAAAAGCACTTTGTAGAACCGTGAAAGTTAAAACACACTATATAAGTGCAGACCATTTATCACAATAAAGGTAAAAAAAATCTGTCAGTTTGTCGTTCAAATGCAGGGTTAATTTTTCTTTAGTATGCTTTTATAAGGAGGTGAGATTTTTATGTTGGGGTTGTATTTTGGATAACACCATGTTGGGTTCTGAAGCACTTTTTTTTTAAAAACTGATACATCCCCATCAAACTTTTTTTTTTGTTTATTTGGTTGGTTGGTTGTTGTTTTGCTTTATATTTATGTTTTCGTCATTTGTGTGAATAGATATGTGCGGACGTGAGTGGGCTTGTGTGCATGTGGGTATGCGGATGTGTCCTCGGGGTGGAATGTGGGTATTGTGAGTGGATTTGAAGGCCCATTCTCCGGATTAAGCCATGGTCTGGTTTTGTCACTTCATCTAAACTTAGTGACAGTGAAGCAGCGCAGGAAGCTTTTATCGTCAAACAAAAAACCACAACGACTGACACCCTGAAATCGTTTCTGCTAAATTGCCAAATGGGTCGAGATCAAATCTTAGGAGTTATATGCTTTCCCAGAGATGAAACAATAAGCAATGAAAGACAGCGAGGGGAACCGTGAGGCGTGGTGAGACTCAGATTAGTGAGGAATGTGCAGAATTTGGGTTGAAGGCCGTTTTTTTTTCTTCTATCAGCCGTTTAATCCAACAAGGAGGCCTGAGAGCCAGGGGCATTACTAAACTCTTTCTCCACAACTGAGCTTTTGTCATACCTGTGGCTAGTCATTGTTCCCTAAGAGCAGTCAAATAAAGTACCCGGAACAGACGTATGCACAAACTAAAACATGAGAGGTTCCTCTAACCCAGGTGTATCCCTGTGGGTTTGTATAAATAGATAATCCTTTTTCCCGGAAGAGGTTATAGTCTACTCAGAATCATGTTGCTGTGTGGTATTTTCTCCGAGAGATCATGTGTGTTAAGCCGGCTTCTCTTCACAAGACAACAACCTTTAGTTTCTATTGAACCCTTTCATCCTCTTTTTTTTAAATCTCAGCTCATTGTCCTGAACAGCACATTGTGCTCTTTTATTTGATGAATTTTTTCTCTTTGTGTTTTATGGTAGACCTTGAAGAATTTAAAATGGAAAAATAAACTAAAAAAAAAATAATAAAATCAAATGGTGAAAACAACCTGAAGTTGAAAAAAGGATGCATGAATATGGTTTTTTGTTTGTTTGTTTTTTGTTCTTTGGCACGCGTCAATACAGATTGTAATACTGTTACGGAAATGAGTCAGCTACTTAATATTACGCGAATAGGGGCGACAGGGAACATTATTTATTTAGCTCTGTTCATGTTGGTTGTCCATGTGTGCTGCTAGCAATGAATTCCTCATGCTGAATTTTTCTGTTTAAGATGTTAAAATGTCTAAATGGGATCTTAAATAGAGATCGCGAGGGCGGCCGACCTGAGCATGCAGAGCAGTATCAGCGAGCTTGGTTATTACAAAAGTGTGAATGAATTGCACCTTTATTCGTGGCAAGTGAGGTGGTGACTGTGTCTCGGTGCTTTGCAGAACTGTAGTGCTGTTACAGGCTTCAGGTTCTCTGCATGCTCGCCTTACTGCTCCATGATCACATGATCACAAATAACTTTGTGTGCACGCAGTTCATGGCACCTTGTGCACAATTTTTCCTGACCATACTCGCTAGTACTGCTCTGCACGTTCAGACTGGCCACCCTCTCCATCTACAAAACAAAACAAAACAAAGAAGCAAACAAAAAGATACTATTTAAACACCATAAACTGTTATGATGTTTTATCAGGTTACTTGCGTTGTAGGAATCACTGTACTACCTCATCTTGATATTTTCATAGAGCACAATTTGCATCCTACTTTGCTTTTTTTTCCCCATCTATCCATACATTTTCCGGTCCGGTTATCCTACACAGGGTTGCGCGAAGCCTGGATCCCAGGGGACTCGGGGCACAAGGTGGGGGACACCCTGGATGGGGTGCCAATCCATCGCAGGTCACGATCACACACTCATTCACACACTACGGACAATTTAGAGATGCCAATCAGCCTACAGTGCATGTCTTTGGACCGGTGGAGGAAACCAGAGTACCCGGAGGAAACCCCCGAAGCAAGGGGAGAACATGCAAACTCCACACACACAGGGCGGAGGCAGGAATCGAACCCCCAACCCTGGAAGTGCGAGGCAAATATGCATTGTCTGTTCATTAAAATAGACTAGATTTACATCACATAGTATGGCGTGGTTTCGGATGTTGGTGTCTGCGCATTTTTTTAAGAATACAAGTACGACTAAATCAGCATGGTACCAGACTGATAGCTGATATCAGTGTTGGTACTGATGTTTCTTTACTTGAAACATAGACAACATCTGACGGTCCAGGCATTTCTGTCTATTTGTTGGTGCTTTGTGAATTTCCCTTGTTTTCTGCACTGCTGAATTAGAAGCACAGCTGGAGACATGATGTTGGGAAGCCTGAATGAAATTTGTCATCGTGGAACCATATTTTATATGACATTTCAATAATTGCGTGCCAATGTAAATTCACATCGGAACAGGCTTTTAGACGAGAAGTGACACGGAAAATAATTCCCCAAATTGTCAGGTGTTTGTTTTATTTGTCTTGCTGATTCTCCTTTGACCTTGCGCACACTGATGGGCAATTTCAGATTTCAATGTCAGTGCCAGAAAAGAAAAATGAAAAAAAAAAAAAACATCTGTCAGTTGAATATCAAGGGTATTGTTTTTATTTCTTCAGTGTTCAGTGTGCTTCAGTCTGAATATATGACAAATGTGTTTTTGGAGTCTTTGGTCATCACAGATGAAATTTTATCCTGAGTAAAGAACAGAAAATGTGTTTGCTCAAAATTAACTTACGATGGAAGTCGATGGAGGGTAGTTGTCGGGGCAGTTGTTTTCTCGCTACGTTCTCATAAATCTTGTCTGTGGTAACTGCATATACACTACAGGATTGGTGAATAGAGAATAGATTGAAATAAGTACTGGACTGTTGCTTTAAGTTCGGTGGCAGCTGCTGTCAGCCTGCTGTGATTGACTACTGAAAAGGGCACAGAGGTCATGCTGAGAGGTATGGACTTGGTTAGGAGAGCAAAGCAACACATACTGGGACACATCGAGTGAGGCTAAGCCATATACCAATGTGTGACACACAAACACACACACATGCTTGAGCTACACTCAACACCTCCTCTCACCACTCACTTCCCCAACATCTGCTGAGGGAGCAGTAAAGAAGCAGTCTCTCAGAGTATAAAGCCCTCTCATCTTTCTTTTATATGAGACAAAAGAAAGGGAAAAGAAAGTAAGTGAAAGTAGAGAAGAAAAAAAAAAAAGAGTTTAGGGTAGTGAGGTAGGGGGATGCTGCAAGCCTCACTGGTATCGGTGCTGAGAAAGCATAAATCATCGTCTTACTCTTTACTCAATTTGTTAATTTCTACACAGAGTGTACTCAATATCCATCCATCCATCCATTATCTGTACCGCTTATCCTACACAGGGTCATGGAGAGCCTGGAGCCTATCCCAGGGGACTCGGGGCACAAGGCAAGGGACACCATGGATGGGGTGCCAACCCATAGCAGAGCACAATCACATACACACACTCACACACTACGAACAATTTAGAAACGCCAATCAGACTGGGGGAGGAAACCAGAGTACCTGGAGGAAACCCCCGGAGCACGGGAAGCACATGCAAACTCTCGAACCCGCAACCCTGGAGGTGCGAGGCAGATGTACTAACCACTAAGTCACCATGCCCCCCAGTGTACTCAATTTCTCAGTGCATTAACAGAGTTATGTCAGAGGGAGTGGCAAAGCACTACACTAGGAATAGGAGGAGATAAATAGCTAGATTCCTTCCTAGTTTCATTAAACCTGAACCAAACTAAATCCATCACCTTTCAGATAAAAAAGCAGATAGGTTGATGGTGTCTATTGTGATTGCTGGCGATGGTGAACATTCTGATACAGCCAGTGAAGTTGTAGACAATGTTTGGGTGCAGGACAGAGCTCGGTTGACTTTTTGGCCTCCCGTGCGTTCTCTCTCAGTGTGAATCTAATCCCCTCACTCTTTTTTTATCCTCTTTAATTTGTGCCTCGGTAATTAAGCAGATCCGATGCCTGATGAGATTGCAGGTACTTCAAAGTCTTACCACAAACCCGATGGCGAGCGTTTCATTTATCAGAAAGGTCTCGGTGCCAGCCCTGCTGCCTGCCTGGGTTTCTAATAAGAGCACATTCATTTAAAGCACCAGCCCCTGCTTTATATGGGAAAACGTGCACTTTTTGTCAAGCAGGGCAAAACAACACCAGCGGAGCCACTAATTCAGGCTTTTTGGGGTGTAGTGAAGTGGCAACTCTCTTACTCGCGTCAGTTTAACAAGGAGCCAAAGAAAACCCAGACGTTACACGGAAATTCTGTTTTCACATTAAGAACGATCATGTATACGTGTTACTCTTGGCCATCTGGACCAGTCTAAAGATGTGAAGCTGATATAACAAGAACTACTTTGAGTCGCATTAGTAGTGCGATTCCATTAGATCTATTTAAAATAAAGTGAAGGTGTGTAGCTAGGAAGTAAGGAGCACTTATGCATCAACCGCATGTCTTTTTTTCTATGTGTTTTGACAAGCCCTGGAGTGTTAAATGTAGCCGAGGGTCAGCTGGAGCGGCGTTATGCAGAGTAGTGAGTCATAACTCCTGTGGCAGGAAGCACAGAACAGTCTGAACGAATGTGACAGCATGACATCAGAGTGCGAAACGAACTGTTAAAAATGCCAGAGGTTAGAGCTCTGTTTGGCAGAAGCACACACACACACACACACACACACACACACACACACACACTTGTCAGCATACCAAAGTAAGCAAACACTTATTGTTCACAAAGCATATTATATCATTTAACTTTGTAGCATAAGTTCAAATGAAAAACACTATTTTTAAGCTATGTACCACAATTAAGCATGCAGATCAAATGATAAATACAACATATTTGTCTTCTCTAGCATATATTTCTTTGTCTAGCTGATTCTTCTTTGGCCTCATACATTAAGTCAGATGTCAGACTTCTAATGCAAGAATACAGAAACCTTCCAGAGGAGTATCATGGATAGTGTTTTAAGGAAGGTAAAGACAAATATATCAGATACAGTTTTAACTGAGTAAAAAAAAAAGTCAAACCGGTTTATCTAAAATTATTTTTAGAATGAAAGTCCAAGGGCAGTTGTTCATCTCAGTTGGGATACATATTGAACTTCTTATCTGTGGTAATCACACCTAGGCTACGGATGCAGGGGATTGAAATATTCCTATAAATTCGGTGGCAGGTGCTGTCTCTCACCTAATATGACTTTCTCAACTAAAGTAAAATCATTTCAATACTTTCTTAAAGAAAACACAGTTCAGCAATAACCTTAGGGAAGCAAGAGGGAGAGAAAAAAAAAGCTCAGTTAATGTTTGCATTCCGCCTTAGTAAATGTCACTGAACCCACTCTCTTACACCATATGAATTCTATGTACATTTATAAATTAGCATTGTTGCAGGTAATTAATTACTCCTTTTTTTATGTGATACTGTGGAGGTTCCTAAAGCCACAGTACTGACTGCAAAGTAGTTCAAATTTGGGAAGCTGCTTCCAAGAACAGCCAAGATTAAAAAATCTATTAATAGCAAATAAAATACAATCTCATTTTTAATGAAATGGCTGTTCCTGAGTGTGCACCAGTGGTTTATCCAGTGATTCTAGCCCACTATATTTGAAACGGTGTATAAAAAAAACAACAACAAACAAAACAAAACAGTCATTTGCCTTTGTCATAATTTCAGGACTGAGCAAATGTGTATAATTAGACAAGGTATAAAGTTATTTCCTGTATCATGTAACATGTCAGTGCCAGATTTGGCAAGCAGCACCGCAACCTACAAACCGCCAAGGACTACACTTCCCAGCCCACACACCCACTAGGTGCGTCTCAATCAGCTCCCTAGCTCCCTAGGTGGTGAATCAGTATATCATGTACACGGGTACGGGCACTGGTAAGGACCCTGGCTAACTACACATTGGGACACCGATGACTCAGTTTCCGGCGACATGACTAACGTACTCATGTTGTAAAACCTCACCACTGGCATTTATGAACAACAGGCAGGACCGATATCATTCTGACATTAATTATATGTCATATAAATTTGTTAGCTTAATCACATTAATTTCTGTCATGGTACTTCAAGCAGGATCGTAGGCTAGCTAGTGGATTTTATTTTATTTTTTTTAATCATTAAACACTTGAAAGTTGTTAGACTCAAACAAACCATACACAGAATGTCAAATAAAGTTAAAAATCGCTAATGTGAGTCATCATTTCAGAGCTACAACAACAATAACAGGCTACTTACATTTGTAGACGAGGTTGGCTGAGAGGTCGTCCACCATTTTGTTTTTCGAGCTGAGAGGCTTCAGAAAACTGGATGTCATTTCCAGTAAGGGAACATAGTGCAATGGTTCCTGGATTTAGTGGTGCTTTGTTGGATTTTTTAGGGCGCAAACTTTCCAGTGCCCTAGAAAGATTTTGCGATTGAGACTTCCTGATCAGTGCCCTGACTACTAAACTAGGGAGCTGATTGAGACGCGTCCATAGTCACTTTCCGGGTTTCACGTGGACTCAATTTCCACACCACTATAAATAAGCACAACAAACGCTCACCCAGTGCAAAGTATTGCTCAGTGTAGTTTATTGCCTGAAGTACCAATGCTTGTTTCTTGTGCATGTTCATCTGGTTGGTTTTGTATTCTGGTTCATGCCCTGTTATGTCTGTTTACTAATTGCCTGACCTTTTGCCTGTTTTTGACTTCGACATTGCTTCACGATTTTGATCTGTTTGCCTGTCTTTTTAAAATAAGTATTTTCCTGCAACTGCAGCTGTCTCTGCTGCCTGACATACTGATTGTTATCCAACTATAATATTGAAGGATGGATAAAGTCCAGTGATTTGGGCAAAATATTCTCTTTTGAGAAGCTTAGTATCTCAGTGGTTAAGGCTCTGGGTTACTGACCAGAAGGTCAGTGGTTCAAGCCCCAAGCTTTCAATTCAAACCACCAAGCTGCCACTGTTGGGCTCTCGAGCAAGGCCCTTAACCATATCTGCTCCAGAGGCGCTGTATCATGGCTGACCCTGCACTCTGACCCCTGCTTCCTAACAAGCTGGGATATGCAAAAAAAAAAAAAAAAAAAAAAGAATTTCACTGTGCTGTAAAGTTTATGTGACAAATAAAGGCTTCTTATTGTTGTTAGGAAAATGTACTTAACAGAAAAAAGTGGACAATGATTTAAAAAAAAAAAGATTTGCGATTGACATCAGCTGTATGTTAATTATGAAACGAATAACTCCTATCCTATATATTGTGGCCCATAAATTCCACATTTTGTGATAATAAGAACATTAGATTTATTTGACCAAGTATTCAACTAAATAAGCTGTGAAACACTAAATAGGTGCCAACATTGCTAACAAGAAAATACTAGCAGGTAAAGAAAAAAAAAAAAAAGAGAATTTTACCACAAATCCCCTAGGCTATGTTGTCAGATGAGACGGCTCCATGCTAGATGATAAACAGCACAAACACCGCCCCACCCTCTTGTTTTCTATTGGATCACAGCACTAAGGTGCACAAATCCACAGGTCAAAGTTCTCCTACATAAAGTCACCGCAAAGTGAAAAGCAAAAGCATCATTTTTTCACATATTATACATATTATAAAGTTGTCAAAAGTCATAAATACTATGGCTAAACTCTGGTACCTCTGTAGCTAGGCAATTACACTAATACTCAGTAGTGTGAACCAGTGTTTTTTTTGTTTTTTTTTTCTACCCCTGGCAAAGTAATTGATACAAAAGCCACTGCTAGAAACACAATGTGTTGTGTTTCAATGGTAAGCATGTCCCTCAGCACGACATGCTTACCATTCTAAAGCTATAGGCCCTGAACGCTTCATTATAATATGAGGTGCTCGGAGTGCTGTTGTGTCCGTATGTTCCCTTAGTGTTCTGGGACTTCGTGATTAACAAATTAAGAGTCACTGTTACTTTTAGGCAGCCTGAGCGTAAGTGTGTTTCAGCGTAGCTGAAGTGTGCCATGTTTGTAATAATCTCCTTTTCTCCCTTCATCTCTCTC